>VYXD01012027.1:264493-311124 GCA_013397195.1 Hylia prasina | reverse complement strand
GTTTTTGTTTTGGTTTTTTTTTTTTTCTTTTCCTGTTTTGTTTTGATTTTAATACTTGGCAGTTTGACTTGTGTAGTACTACTCTGCTTGAGCATACAGTCTGGAACTTCATTTTAAGCCTTTTATTATGGCAACTGTAAATAAAAAATATTCTAGAAAATAGTGTCCTACCTTTAAAATAAATAAAATTAGTCCAGCTGCAATTTTAAGAAGTTAAGAGCACCACTTGTTTTTGAAGTCCCTGTCTAGTATGTGTCTATGGGTTTATGGGAAATGTTTTTGAAAGCTTAATGGATGTAAACCTCTAAGTGTTCTATTGTGAGATGGAATTGTCTTTGGCTTGAAGACTGAGAGTGTCTTCAGAGGGGTCAAGTACTGCTACTTGCAATAGTACAGTTTGTGATGCAGCTTTGAAGAATTGATATTGTGGAGATTACTGCTTGAACTTTGAACCCTCAGAAATGAAGCACATCTCACTGATATAAGCAGAATGAATGTTAGACATTGTTATTATTTTTAAAAAAGATTTTAAAATAAATTTTAGCATGCATTTCAATACAGTCTAGTAACCATAAGTCAAATTATCATTGAACATCAACAAAAAGTGCCTGAGTGTATACACTATGTTAAAATTAATTTTTGCAGGTATGTATAAGGGAGAGCATAGAGTAAAGCAGATTTTTTTCCCCTTAAATGTGAGGAGAAGAGTCATATCATCTTCCAATTTCCACGGGGGTATCTAACAAAAAAGAGACTTTTAATTTGATTTAATTTGAGAAACCTCCCTGAAAATCACTGTATCTCTGCCATCCCTTAGCATGACATCTTAAGGGCTAGTAAGGGGTATGGATTTTCCTTTTTAGGCAATATTGAGAAAAGATACTAAAATTCTGTAAGGGCTCTTACAGAACTGTATTACAAGCACTGTCTGTGGAAAGAGAATATATTTGGGAATGTTTCCTGCATATGTGCTTGGGCATTATTGCATGGATATGCACAGGCAACTGAGTAGGCTGAATTTCCCCAGCTGCTTGGGGACATTCCCCATGCCTCTACATCATAAAGAAAAATTAAAATGTGTGAAGAAACAAGTAACAAAACAACACACAGAATTTAATTCATGAACTTTGAAAAGTATTGAAAATCCAAACTGTGATTGCTGGCCTCTCAATAGATTCGGTATTTCTATTCATGCAGATGTGATGAGACATAAAGGAAGAGGTCAAATATAAAATAAATTCTAAAAGCTAAAGAAATGGCATGCAAACTGCAAAAATGCCATGCTTGAAGGCTCAAGCTTGCAATGCAAATAGAGCTTGACTAAGCTTTATATTCTGATTTTGATCAAAGCTTTCACTTCTATAAATAGAAGAGAGGTAATAAATAAATAAATTATAAAGGTCTAAACAATGATATTTATAAAGAAAAGATTACTTGTAGCCCTTGAATAATCCTCCTCTGCTAGTATCCTGAAATTTAATAAAATACTTTCTGTCCTCGGAAGACTTTTTTCTTTGTTCCTTTATTGCTTTGTTTCTCTAGTTTTGTATTGTAGGCAATTTATCTATAATTTTTCCTCTTAATTTCTCTAGTGTCAAAAGTTCTTACAGAGGTTTTATATTCCCCTGTAATACTGTTCAGAAAGTATTTTTTCTTGTTTCCTTTATTGATATTTCATATATGCTATCGTAGTTTCCATGGTTTATGTTTCTTACATTGGATTAAGCACACACAATACTTGCATAAAATGCATTTCCCTAAAAAAGAGTAAGCATGCTTTTTTGGACACTGGATCATTCTGGATACTTCATAGGACTTTGGTTTATCTAGAGCACTTGCTTTCTTGTTAAAGAGATCATGTCAACTCCTCTTTGCCTTGCTTTTACAGATTCAAGTACTTGAAAGGAAAGAGGGGAAAAACTGTTAAGTATCACTGGGCTCGGAAACTAAAATTGGTTGGTTTTGTAATGGCATCAGAGAACGCTGTGGTAGCATATCTTCTAGTGTTGCACATATCTCTTATCCACAAGATAGTAGTCATTGAAGTGTAGATGCTTTGTTCATGTCTTTCAGAGAGAAATCTGGGTTAAACATACAATATTTCCTTACGTAGAGTTTAGTTGCTCTGACATGAAATTACAAGCTCAACTCCAAGGAAATTTCAAGAATATATTACAGTGTAAATCATTGCATAGCACAAAGAGTAAATAAGCAACAGAAGGAAAAGAAGATGGTCCTTTATAAAAATGAGCACTTTTTGTGTGATATGACACTTTCTTCCTTCACCTTGAGATTGTGTAACATTTACATTTGAGATAAGTTGTATTTAGATAAATAAATACAGAAACTGCAGGCTTAAGACCTTTAATTAGTCCTTGTTTATTATTTAAATAGTTACTGCAGAAGGCAGCAAAATATTCAGTGACTCAGGAGGCAGGGGAAACAGCTGATATATTTAGTAAAAAATATTTAGCCATTTTATTTCTGAAAAATAATAGACACTGTTGAGAGGGTGGAGAACTCCTTTAGATCTCTGCAGGAATGCTTTTACAAGGGCCAGCAGGTCAAGAAGAGCACAAATTGCTTTTCTGCTTCAGGTGGAAAGACAATATGCCTCCAACATTTTGTTGCAGAAGTTCTGTCTGAGAAGTAAAGACCTTGATTACACGGTGGAGATGTGGCTGCTTCCTGTAGCACTAATGCAGACAACCTTTTGTTTTGTTTTGTTTTGTTTTGTTTTTTTAAGCATTGCCATAAAAACCTGCCTGGGAACCACAGTGGGAATAAAGCCCAGTGTCCACATGTCTTTGTTATTAGATATTGAATAGTTGTAAATGTAAGGGGGCTGAGCTAGGACTTTTTGCAGGTTTTAGCATGCAAAGTAAAAACCTTGAGATACTATCAGCTGATGTAATTCATGGTTGCTGGGGCTGTTGGTGAGTAAAATGAAGATATATATACATTATCATGATCAGATTTCATTCTTTCTGGGATGGGTCTTTGGTGTAATTACATGAGAGCAGCCCTTATTTTTAAAGACTGAGAAAAAAAAAAGTCGTGAAAAAGTGACCTTTATTTTCTTTCCTCTTTTCTTCAGGCCATTTTGAGTGGTTAGAAGCTAATTATAATGCATTATATGAAAGGGCCCATCTAAACAGCTCCGTGTGTCATTGTTCCAGCAAGAACTGCCATTTTCAGTTTCACTACTCCATGGCAGAGAGCAGTGGCCTCAAGGCAGTACTGCTTATGGATCAGGTAAGAAGAAATGTGTTCATTTCCAAAAAGTAAAGGTATGGCCCAGGTGTTAGCAGACAAAATGCAAGATACACCTGCTGCTACATGCTTATCCCCTGAGTCAGTTTGTGCAAAAAGTGACTTGGTACCATTCCACTGGTCTGTACAATTGCAAAACCTGGGTGTTCTCCACCTCAGCTATAAATTAATTTGATGGGTGAATGTTCTGCAATAAGACTTCAGGGACAAACCCAGCTATTACAGAATTAAATCAATTTCAGATTTTTTTTGTGGGGGAATCTATAATAACAGCTTTTCTAGCCTTCTTCCTGTTATGGAAATAAGAAAATAGGTGCTTTTGTCTATGGAGACATACTAAAAAAGAAAGTTGTTGACTCAGGATAACTGGAAAGTTCTTGATTAAACACCTGCTTTGCTTTGCCTTGCCCAAATGTTAGGGCAGTATTTTTTCTATTCTTCTGCCTATTAGTAGATAAAAGAGCCCTGCCAGAATGAAACACAAATGTCAGTTGAGCATTGCTAACTATTTCCATCTTTCTTACCTCCCCTACATTGTGAGACTTTCTAATATTAGTCTGTTCTCTTTTGGAAGTCTGGTTTAATAGGTTAGTGTAGATGCTTTACAGTGCTACTTAATGAAAGGAAGAGCAGTAGAACTGCTCTCATTAAGTTAATGGCTCTCATATCTTGATGTTGAAGCTGAATTTTATCACCAAACAATACACATATTTAAATATTAGATCCACTTCTTTCACAAAGAAACCCCGAAGTGTAACACAACCAAAAGGTTTTAAAATAAGGACAGGTAATGGAAATAACTTATTTCTTTCCAATTGTGCCTTTGAATATTCATGAAAACAACTCCAGGCTTTTGCTCATGTTTCATTTATAAAAGCCAATAGTTGTGTTTTTCTATGACCCATTACTGTGTCAGGGAATTGTAACATAATCAGTGTTCTGGTCAGAACACAAGGAGTTTTGTGTCATAGCACTTGCCAGTAAATTCCCAGGTATGACACTCGCAGCAACCTTGAGACAGAATAGGAATATTGATTTCAGTTGTTCACCTAAGTAGCATCAATGGACCCAATTTAAGAGTTTTCTTTCCCTGAAAACAGAGCAAATTATGTAAGTGAAAACCATAAGAAAACTGACATCTGAGTTCCCATAGAACTGGGAGCCTAGATTGAATTAGTTGATAAACTGGTCCTTACATGCTTATAAGAATATTTTCTGGCATTTATGACATCAATCCACTCTGTTTCCATAGATTCTCTTGGCCCTTTCATGTTTTAGGTATTGAATTTCTCCTTCAATCAGAAGTGTATTTATTGCACATAGACTTACTTAAAGCTAATGTGAATTACTCATACTGCAAAATTTGCCAGAAAAACCTTCAGAAATATAAGCTTCTGCTGGTAGTTTCAGGAGAAATAAAACAACAAACAGACTCCTGTTTAAGACTTCATAAACTGAAATGAAGAGAGAGTTGGCTTTTACACATTTTGCTACTGAATCATGAGGTTGTTTCTTAAAAACAAATGAATCTTCAAAACAAGCCAATACTAAGAAACAGAAGTGAGGTAAGGTGTTTGTTCTGACCCTGGAAGACAGCAGAGCTGCTGTCCTGGAAGCTGTCATCTAAAAGAATCTCTCAATTGCATGTACCTTGCAGTTTCCTGCACATCCTACCACTCTAATTTTTGATCAAAACCTCTGGTCTTTGAATAACTTTTGCTAAATCCCAGCACTGACAGGCCTGACACACCTGGAGACTGGATTATACCCAATGTATAGTTTCAGTACTGTTCTTAGAGGCAGGTGACATAGGTGTTGTAAATTTATCCCTGGCCTTCCTCACTCTTTCAACAGTGAGTTGAAATAGCGAGTCGAAACAGTGAGTTTCAACAACGATGAGTGAACATATTTTCTAATGAAGATATTATGGTATCAATCAGAAGGCAGGGAATTTAAATTGCTCTTGTGTATGAAGAAGGATAAGGAAAATGGACTCCTTTTGTTAACAGTAACCTGTTGTTTACTTACATTTAACTTGCAGTCCATGATAATCTGCAGCTTCTCTTTTATTGCTGGCTTGCCAAACTGCTCTTCATTAAACACTACTGCATTTGACCATTTGATTTTTCTTCCATAACTCTGACTCATATGTCTTTGAACTTTGGTTCCATTCCAGTTTTAGTACTGCTGGCTTATATGGTTTTGTAACATTTTTGTCCATTCTGGTCCCTGTTTAAATTCCCATTTGGCAATAATACTAACTGTTCAACTAACAGTATAGTTCACAATAATCAACTATCAGTAATATTCACAGAACAATAGAATGTCCTGAGTTGGAAGGTCCACACTCATCACTGAAGTCCAACTCCTGGCCTTGCCCAAGACACCCCAAGTGTCACACCATGTGCCTGAGAGCATGGTCCAAATATTTCTTGAACTCTGTCAAGCTGGTGCTGAGAGCACTTCCCTGGGGAGCTGTTCAGTGTTCAACCACCCTCTGGAAGAAGAAACTTTTCCTAATATCCAACCTAAACCTCCCCTGGCACAACCTCAGACTATTCCCTCAGTACCTATCACTGGTCACCACAGTGAAGGGATCAGTGCCTGCCCTTCCTTGTCCCCTCATGAGGAAGCTGTAAATGCAATGAGGTCTCCTCTCAGTCTCTTCTCCTGGCTCAAGAGAACAAGAGACCTCAGCTGCTCCTCACATGCTTCCCCTCAATGCCCTTCACCATCCTCATTGTCCCCGTTGGACACTCCAACAGTTTAATGCCTTTTTGATATTGTAGCACCCAGAACTGCCCCCAGCACTGGAGGTGACGCTGCCCCAGGGCAGAGCAGAGTGGGACAATCCCCTCCCTGTCCTGGCTGTGTCTGATGTCCCCAGGGGCAGGGCTGGTCCTCCCGGGGCACTGCTGCTCATGTTCAGCTTGGATGGACCAGGAACCTCAGGTCCCTTTCCATGGCACTGCTTTCCAGTTTCTACATTCAATTAACAAAATTAACTGTCTGTTAACTGACAGATAAATTTTTAACATTTTTGGTAAAAATGGGAACCAAATAATATGTTGAGTCTATCATTTGCTGTACATTAATTCTTTGTTGCTTCCCTTAAGTAATAGGCTTATTCTTTCTTTTATTGTCTTAATATTTACATCTTGCATGGGTTTGAAAAATACAGAAATTAAGCAATAAGACATAATTTCAACTAATGCTTATACGTGCAAGTATATCTGTATTGTGATGCACTTAAATTTTTCTGTGTGTTCAACAACACCTGAAAAAATCATGTGAGTACACTCCTCTGCAGAAGGAAAATTGATTAATCATTGTGGGGGAAAAAATAAGCCTTTGTTGCAAATTACTCTCTGAAAAGAGAAGTCGGGACAAAATAATGGGTGCGGTTGCACACCAGTGCATGTATTTATAGAGAAATGCCAAAAACAGGTAAAAATTATTTTATAAATGGACACTTTTATAAAAAGTCATGATTTCTCTTCCATCCTTCAAATCTGAGTGGCATTATCTCAAAAAAACAAACCAACATTGTGGGGAAAAGGAACAATTCTTGCTCATTTTAGCTCTACAAAAAGATGTTTACTGTAGTAATATATCACAGTAAGGGGAATGGAGTAAAGTTATCTTGAGCAACCGCTCCCCTGCATCACCAAAATAAATCTTGAAGGAAAGTACTGGAAAAGCAACACCTTCTATATTTTAGAAGAATGCTAGTGACACAAGGAATGTATTAGAGGGGTTAACCCATTTGTAGCAAAGAGGTGGAAGAACATGACAAGCAGGGTGAATACTACAAGTATTGTGAGGAAAAGAAATTATATTGTTGGCTTATTAGAGCTGTATAAAAACACAGGGTAAAATCTGCTTAAAATATTGGTTCATCCGAGGTGACTTAGAGCTTTCAGTGTCAATAAAAATTCCCAGAAGGTCTGGCTACTGTACAGGAAACTCAAGTTTACTGCTACAAGCTATTTGTATTAAAATTAGTTTGGGAGAAAAACGGTCATGGGGCTGGGTTTCTAAGCTGTATCTGAATGTGGACAAAATTATAGTATCGAGGTGCATCCAATCAAACACACTGCAAATACAATGCTCCCCAAAAGGTATACAAATGTATTTGAAGGGTTTGTACATGCAGGTGTGGAGGAGCAGGTTAAATAAAAGCAGAAATTTAACCACAGGCTATGGTTTTAACCTGCCATGCAGTATGGTTCCTAGTACATCATCCTTTTCTGCGTCTTATACGTACCTAATGTAGGCTAATAGATTTCCTTTGGAAGCTGAATTATTTAGTAAAATGAAGCAAGTGCACAGAATGAAGTGTCCTCAATATTGAAATACTTTTGCTGAATCTGTCATGTAAAAAACCGGATTAATACATCCTACACTGATGTAGAAACTCACAGCTGAAAATTATTTCTGAAATCAAGTATGCCATGTGCTTTATGCAATTTGATCTCTTCTGTCAGTGAGTGTTTGAAGTTGGTCTATTGCCTTGGCCCTGTCTTGCAGTTTTCCAAAACTGATCTCTGAGCACATGTTCAATGGGGATTTAATCTTCCAGCTCTGCTAATACATCAGAACAGGCTTGGTAGGAAAAGAGCACTAATTGTCTGCACATCACAAATCATATCAATGTTATTCTGCTGGTTCACAGACTATCAAGCAGTGGACAGCACATCTGTCCTCTCTTTTATATTATAAAACAGGAAAAAGACAACTGTCTTTGTCTATAGTATTGAAAACATTTCACATGCCTATCATAATCCCTTTTATTAATCGCCTGTAAGATAAATTGGTTTTATACTTTCAATTTCTCTTCATACAAGAGACTCTCCATTTCTCTTATCCTGCTTTACATCTTTTTCTGAACTGCCACTGATTCTGTAATATCCTTTGTGGAAAAGGTATGACCAATACTTTGCAGCTTCCTAAAAATAGTACCAATATTGATATTTTTAATGGTAAGTCTGTTTGCATGTATAGCCTATATTAACTTTTCCCAAGGGTTTTTTCTGTCTTTTTGGTTTTGCTCTATTTTGCAACTGCTTCTTGAAAAGATTTTGTGTGGGAATATAAAGTTCAAATTTCTGACTTCTTTCCTTTATGCCTCAGCATGTTCCAAGCAGGATCATGACCAGGAACAGAGTGAGTTGTGAGATACTTTTGCCAGATTATTGAATCAAAAAGGCTTGGAGTGCTTGCATAAAGGGAGCCTTAGCATATGTAGCACTCTTCCTTTTATCTTTAGGAGGTGGAATGAAAATGGGAGGATTAAGGTAACGCAGAGCATGACTAAAAGTTGTTAGGTTGTACTTTGTGTGCTTGCTTTACAGATTTAAAAGAATAGTTTTTTCTTACAATTGCTTGGGTAATTTTGGCAGACCCAAAATTCAGTTCTGATAGAACTGAATCTAATTAATTACGCAATATTACGCAAGCAGTTATTTATGAGAAGGAAACTTATGTAGAGAACACCATGGAAACATATTGTTACATTCAGCAATAACATGGCTTAATTTACATATTAATTAACTTTAATTCTACCAACTCAACTGCTGATAATTATATTATTAGTCTGTTTAATCACAGTAAATATGTGTTGCTTCCCCTCTCTCCAATAGACCTCAGTGCAAAGATTGCAGATGAATATGAGAAGCTCTATTTTTCCACATTGAGCAACTTTTCATATAACGGTTGTTTGGCTGGGAGGTGAAAAGATGGAGGACAAAAAATGGCCTTGATAACTTCTGGAGGAAAAAAAATTATCTTTATAACATTGTTTTCTACATTTTACAGGAGGAGCATGTCTTGTGGGAAACCAACATCATGACTAATAAGGAATGGATCAAAGTAAATATACAGCTACCAATAGGGCTAGAAAATATAAAGGTATGAATGAAAAAGGCATGTGCTCAATTTTTGAAGATGCTTTACCTCGTGGTTTGTGAATCTTCTATGAAGCCTAAAGTGTGCATATTGAATGTCTTTCTATTTTTTTCATTGCTTCAAGTTTTTGAGTTTTTGATTTGAGTAAATCTGTGGTTGTATCTCAAGAAAACATAGGCACAAACAAGACATACAAAATCTGCTGGACTTAAACAAAATGCAACAAAATTACTACAAATCTCATCTGATTCTAATTAGTCATCTGATCCAACTCAGTTATTACCAACTCATTTAAATGTATATATATTGTTAAGTGAGATAATGTAAATGATCCTTGTAGTTCACTGAAATTATATAGACCACTAATTGGGCAGATACCTTCTCCTTGAAATTCCAGGCACAGAGATAAACGCTAAATTGCAACTACTTAATTCTTATATTAATTTACAAGTTTCCATTTTAAGTAATTTTTCATTTACAGTTTTTTTAGTGGTTCTGTAAATTACCATCATATTTTACTGTTTCAACAGTCAGCTGAAAATATAATCTCTATGAAAGGACAAAGAGTAAGCCCACTGAAGAAACTGATGTTTTGACAGATGTTAGAATGAATGCATTTCAGCAAGCTAGGAGGCTCTAAGTGTGTGTTGTTGCCTGTGTCTCCTTTTCCCACAAGCACAATTTTGAATAAACAAGCAGATGTGTAATTAAGCTATCTACAGTATCTAAAAATAAATAAACAAATGCCTGCTCAGCTTGTATGTCTTTAAGTAGGAAGCCAAAACTATGTATTCCTGTACAAATATTGCAAGGATCCCTGCACTTAGGGAAGAAATCTTTACTTTTACTAAAGATAGATAAATACTATCTTTAAATTTGTGCTTGTTTCATATTTTCAGCACAGCATTCTGCTTTTTGAACTGGTAGAGAGAGAATGGAGAGTATTAGAAGACTTTTGTAATTTTGAGGAAATTTTTTCTAGTGGAAGAAAACGACCTATATAACTCTCATGTTTTAGAAAGAAAAATGTCTCTTGAGATTTCACTCCAACCTAATTCCCAGGCTTTGGGGAGTGTGCTAGACTCTTCTGCTTATGATCCAAATCACATCTTTCCTAGTTGCCTTCTGTTTTTTCAGATGCTCTTACACAGTGCTTTCTGACCCTTGCACGTAACTACTTTCTGAGACTCACACTTTGGTCATGTCCTAGCCTGTCAAAGTCCACATATCCATTTTATTTATTCCTCTAACTCCTGCTCTTGTTTCTCAGTGCTTTCTTTTATTGCCATCCTAATCTTTTTGATGAATCCAAGCTTTCTTCCTCCTGCTTGCTGCTTTATCTCAGGCAAAAGAAACCTGGAGAGCACAAATGGGGTAATTTCATTGCTTTGAGAGCCAACAGAGCTGGGCTCTGCTGTGGCTAGGAGCAACAGATGTTCTTCTGGAATTTCATTGCTATAAATCAGCTTGTGCTAAATCTGCTCAGGGCAAGGGAACTGTCAGAGAGAGAAATGCTCCTTGAGTCTCTGTGTCTATGTCAATAGCAGTAAAATAAGCAGGGCAAGGGCTTTGGCCCAGGACTGGCATGTGATTGTCCAAATAATGAAAACATCCACATGGTTCCTAGAAAGGTTTGATCTAAGAAAATCAGCCACCTCCCATCCAGTGCTCAGAACTGTTCCAGGATTACAGGCAGGTAGGGACCAACCCCACTGCAGAGACTAGATGAATCCATTTTATTTTACATGATGAAATAGTTATCAGTTCTTAAGCTCTGCTGCGCCAGTTGGTGTCTGATGACAGCCCCAGCCCATTTTATGCACATGTAACTGGAAATTTTCTCTTGAGGATCTGCAAAATGAGGTTTTGAAGACACTTCAGAAAGGAAGATGGAGTCTTTAGGATATTAAATTTCAGGACACCTTTCTAAAGCACAGGGACATTACTAATTTTTAGCTAAAGGTTCATGAGATTGGGAGTTTTTAAGATAGAGTTTTCTTCTTTTCAACTTCATTCTTGGAATTAATTAAATCTCAGCTTAAAATTTTCTGTAACTTTCTGAGATAGTCATACATAATTTCAGATTGTGATTTGAAATTTATCACGGTTTTGTGATGGAAATTCTGCAGCACTTTCTACACCCAGAACTGTTCTGTGTAAATAAAAACCAATTTCACTCTGTTTGCTAATGCAAATATTTTAACTGTAACAATTGACAGCTTGTGTTTAAGGGAACACTCCAGAGAAGAGCAGCTTTCATCTGCCTGAACAGCATCGAGCTCATGGATGCTGCTCCATCAGAGCCCCCAGGGTTCTGCTCCTTGGGAGAAGCCACGTGCAGGGATGGGCAGCCCACGGCGCCTGGATCAGCCTGTGACTCTCACCAGGACTGCCCTGCTGGCAGAGATGAGGACCCAGCCTCCTGCTGTGAGTCAATCCCTTTGATTTACAGGGACACCCTGCTGAAGAGTGTGGTGGGACCCAAACAGTTCCATTCAACAAATCACTAGAAAGAATATTTTAAATTTACATGGCTTCTTTTCCACAGAATATTTAATGACGTACAGGTTAGAGAAAATGTTCATAGCATTTTCTTCTTTCTGTTGCTTTGTGTTTCTCTGTCTGGCCTCAGCATTATGTTTTAGATAGAGCTAGTAATTTGTTCAATAATCTGCTGAAATGCAACATTTGCCATATTTTTGCTTAAATGTATTCCCTACATACCACTTTTATAACCTCTACTTCCCTAATTTGCAAGGGAATGAAATCTGTTTTGGGATTTGTTCTCCAAACAGTTTTGTAATTTAGACTCTTTGTGAATTACTGTCAGAAAATGCATTAAGTGACATGATATTTGCACTGTGATACAAATCACCACAGAAATGGGCCACAGGTCAGAAGCTGCATCTTCTTCATTATATTTGCAGCTGAGGGTAACTTTGTCTAAAAGCCACACTTTCTACTGTACAATCAAGAGTAAAAAGTAAATAATTAAAAATACTGAAAAATATTTGAAATAATTTTGAATAATTTTAGATCGCCATGTAAAACCATCTTTAGAGACCTTATCATTTGTAAAATTATTCTTATTATAGAGCATGCATAAGTTTTTTTGTTTTCATGTGGTAGTAACACTTAAATATGTATTGCAGATAAAAATGTGCACATATTTAAGATACTGGTGATAATATATATTGATGCTGGGAGGCACCAATTAAAATTTTGTGTGTTACTGAAGGTAGCAGGATGAAAAACACTGATAATGTTTTATTGTCTAATTGCTTGATGAGACTAAGAACTATTTGTGACTGCAAGATATTTTTTTAACTCGCAGTCTGAATCTTTAATTTTTTTCAATTACTTAAATAACCATGCAGGAACTGTCTCTGAAACAAGTAATATGTGCAAATGCTGAAATAGCATTTTAAATAAGAAGGTATATACTGTTTTATCTCTGGGTAGAATGTAAGCAAACATTAAGGGCTCCCTCTCTGAGAACTGTTTTTGATTTTTACAAGCCTTGACCTTGTCTTGTTAGCTCTGTGTCTGTCCTACCTCCACTGGTAGGAGTGTGGAGAGTCCTCATAAGTTCTTTGGGAGGAATGGAATGAAAGTTAATTGTACTTTCAAAGGTGGACTTTGTTTCTCAGCAATTTAGCAATCCCACTTCATAACAATGAGAGACAATTGCGGTGAAGAGCAATAGGAAATAAAAAAGAATAATTTTTAGGCTTTAAAGGATGATGAAAAATAATTGTCGCAGCTGAAGGGAGCTCCTAATTGTACTACACAAGGTGAAAATGAAGATAACACCAAACATTTACAAGCCTGTGCCTCAGACACTGGACATTGATGCCAGGGAACCAAAAGATTGCAAATTACCTAGATCTAGTCAGTATTTTAAAGATCACAGTAGAATTTTTGGGAATATTTCTTCCATCATGGTGATATTGATGGGTCAGAAAAAATGGAGATTTGGCATAAGAAAGAAAAGTCAGAATGACTTGATGGTCTCAACACTGTTCTATGTGGGATCTCCAGAGTTAGGGTGCTGGGACAAGTAATGATGAGAGCCACAATCAGCACAAAACCCTCTCCAATAACTCTGCCTAGTGCCTGCTTCCACAATTGACTTTGGTTTTTCCACTGGCACTGATTCTTCAGTGCACTAGCTCCCTTCAAATTTAAGAAACTATGACACTCAGTTGAACCTGAGATATGGGGATTGTTTGCTTAACTATGTGTTGAGATATTCGCAGTTTGAAGAGGTATCATTTCATTGGAGAAGTACACAAAAATATATTCATGCCCCAAAAAGAGGGTGGAAAAATGTTCTTTTCTAAAGTATAAGTAACCAATAGTAGTTGCTTATTTCTCTGACTGCTGGCTGAGGAGAAAGAGCACCAAAAAAAAAAGTGCCATCTTTAAAATAGCAATAACTATTGTTAAAGTTGGCCCATTTTAATGGATAATATTGTCTTGGATTCTTCCCACACACCTTTTCAGGAAAGAGGGCCCTAATGGAATATATAGCTACTCAGCAGTTTGGTCAGCTTAGAAGATTCATCTTTCAGACACTTTCCACAGTATTGAGCAAAAAACGTGTAAAGAAAAAATTCTTATTTCTTTTTGTCCTTTGTTCTTTTATTCTCATTATATAAATTTTCCACAAGATCTTGATATTGTCCTCCATGATGTTTAGAGTTCACTATATTTATTCATATTGATTTTCAGTAAAATTCCCCATCTAGTACAGTGATGCATATTTTAGCCTTTTTTAGATCTTTTAGCATCTATCCTTGGACAGATCCCCAGTAGTTTCCTTTGTTGAAATGTTCTCAGGTGCTGAAAGTGCTGACAGATCTCCTACTGAACAAAAACAATGGCAGACAGCTGTTACTTACTGTGAAGGATTTCCCTCCTTTAAGAATTTCTTTGTTTCATTATAATAAGGAATTTAAAAATAATGTTCCTCTTTGGTCATGTTGATTTGACATGAATATTATTAAAATAATACAATTTATTATAAGAACAAACATGCAATATGTTTTGCAACACTTCCTAATCTTTCTGTTTAATATCTGCTCATTTATATAAATTTAAGTCTATGAGACTTAAAAGTCTCAAAAGTTAGGAAATTGTCTAGGAAACACTTATGCACAAGTAACCATCTTTATTTGAGTTGCTAAAATCTATGAATCTAGTGGAATTACAAGTTATGAAAGTATGGATTTTACTGTTAAATTCTACATTTTCATTATGTCTTTTTTGACACCTTATTTGTGATCACTTCTAACTTTATTATTTCAGTGAGTGATAATAAATCATGAAAACCTAGTAAATATATTCAAACAGAATGTGAGAGGCAGTAGTGGGATAATTTAAAGATCTATAAAGATCCCTTTCATGCTGATGCCATTTCTTTATTTCTTACCTAATATAAAGGACATTTTGTACTAAATACTGTGTCAAATGACTAATATTTCAAACACTATGCTTATTATTATTTTACATTATTTATATATAACCTTCACAACACTTATAAACCCATAAATACAAATGAATCAGTTGCTAGCACTCTTAGCAGCTTGGAAACAAGTGTAGGAAGTACTTGTTATTTTCAAGTAATATCACACTTTGATGCAGTAGTGTTTCTGGAAATTACCTGCTCATCAGCATCCATGTAAATTCAAAATTATTGTGAGGTGGGGTCAGCCTATGGGTATTTCTGAAAGAGGATTAATTCCATTTAGCTTAATTAGAAGCTTTCTTAAAACAGCCATCTTTACTGCTTCTGCTTTTAGTTTAACATCTCTAGTATTACCTTAAATATTCTCAGCTTTTCATAGGATTTGTATAATTTATGAATATGGAATATGTAGGATGAAGGAAATCTGTATAATTGTAAAGCCATGTAGCTTTTAGTGCATTTCATTTACAGTATAGCAATTTACGATTGGAAATCCTTGAAACTTCCACAGCAGATGAACACAGATGCAAATATTTTTTTTTTTTTACCATTCAACATGAAAACAGAAAGAACATTTTCTAGTCTGAAAATTTTGTTTTACTAAGCATTTTTGTGGTTTCTGCGACGCTGAATTTGCGTGAAATTTTCATTTTCTGTTCATCCACCTTGTACGTGTGTGTGGAGAGCAAGAAGCTGCACCCACATTATTTTCACAGACTCCAGTGCTGACAAACACTGTGTAGCTCTGCCTTTGTGTTTCACCAGAGCAGCTCCAAGCAAGCATGACCACTGCAGACCAAGGGGCCACATGAGATTATCTTAAGCTCCCTAAGCAAGGGAACTGGGTGGTTTCAGAATGAGGTGAGGCCATCTCACCTATGAGAGTTATGAGTCTCCAAGGATAGATGCTAATGACTTATGACATGAGAAGTTCAGGCTGGATGATCTAGGCCATCTGTGATATTTCTGTATGAATCCTCTACAAGTTCTAGGTAAATAAAATTAATCACAAACTGGTAGGAAAAGCTCACAGACACTCAGAAAGAAGGCATATGTGTAACCCTTCATTTTCACAAAATGACATAAAATGTTAGCCAGAAATGACAAAAAATTAATGGTAGAGGTTTTTTGGTTTCTGTTCATAATGACAGCCATTACCTCAAATCCCAAAGACGCTTATGTGCTGCCATACTGAATGAGGGGAGCAGCCCTCCTCATTCCATACCATTGTTCACGGAAGCACCAACCTGATGGAGAGACCAGCTGAGTGTCCCCATTTGGGTTCATTTGATTGAGCCCTCAGAACAGGATTGAAAACCTTTATGCCGTCACAGGCTAGCAAAGCTGAAGCAGTATAACTTGGCTGGTAACCCAGCCTAGGTAACAGAACTGCTTTCTTTTTCCCTGGGAGGATCATGAGGAGCTGGGATAGATAGAGTAAGCTAGTCAAAGAAAATTCCCATTTAACCTTGCAGTGCTCTTGAAATATGTGCTTTGATTCCTGGTTTGGTTTGGTTTGTTTTATGGGGTTTTTTTTGGTTTTTCCTTTGTTTGATTCGTTTTTGTTTTTTAATAAGTTGAAAATGGTTTGTATTAATTGAAAAATCTTTTCAGTGTGTTTTATGGCTTTAGAAATGTACACTTATTCTTGAAACTCAAGAAATTTTTGGGGAACAATTTTTTCTCCTGGCAACATCACTGGATTTTTTAGAAATGGTTTAGACATAGTAACTATTTACTCCTTCACTAGTTCAGATTTAATGATAGATTCACAAGAATTAAAAAAAAAAATTAAATTTGACTTACTGTTAAATTTGACTTACTGTTTCCTTTCTATTTTCCTTTCTGTTTTGCTGAATTATAAATAGATAAAGGTCCAAAATAGAGAACTGACTCATTTTCCATTCAAAATGTCAAAAACCTATCTGCAATTTGAATCCATTGAAATCTTCCTAGTGAAATATAAAACATAAGGTCTGGTGCTGAGAATTGCAGTAGGAAGGGACACAAAATATCAGAAAACAGCTTTATGTCAAACAACTGTAGTGTGACTACTCAAAAACTACAGGCTGTGCAGTCACTTATTTTCCTACTATGGATAGTGAAAGATTACCTATAATCCCTTGAGTTGAATGTTTGAGAGGAAAGCACATTTCTTAACATTTATTAATGTTTGAGGGATGAAAAAATACACTGAAAAACTGTCTTACTTGGATTTGGGTTTTAGCCAAAGCACAGAACTTTTCTTCAAGCTTGATTAAACATTTACAAGCACCCCTTAAGTTTTTAGAATTAAGTAGGGATAAAATTTAAGTTTGACGGTTAATTTGGACAAGTGCATTTCACTCACAGTTGGAGGCTAGCTGTTCTACAACATATTTACACTTCTAAATTGAAGTATCACTTCCAGATACTAGATAGGGGGAACACTTGGGTTTGGTAATCGATTCTGGTCAGTGTTTCTGCATGACTGGGTGCTTGATTAGAACTTAAATTTCAAGTGAAAGGTGTAATAAAAAGCATTTAGCCTCTAAAGTGTGGTCAGCATTATTATATTCTATTTCCTCTCCACTACCCAAAAGGAAAAAACCCAAACTAACCATCATCAACAAAAAACCAAACTTTACAATGAATAACAACAAAAACCCCCAAGGTGCACCACCATGAATGTTCTTCCTACCTCTAAAATTGTGTTCAGACTTGAATAAAGTTTGAAAAAATGACTAGACACAGCCAATTTGATTTGAGATTGTGTTTTGCTGTGTGTGCATGTCTTTTTCAGCCCACTGCTAATATATTCAGATGAAAAATTGATATTTAGATATTTTCTTTCTACACCTATAGGGTTAGAAGAAATTGTTCTACAAACTACCAATGCTACAAATGCTGATTTGACCACATCTCTCTTCCTGTTGAACATCAAAGGCAGTGATGGGCTCTGATCACACAAAAGTTATTGTTTTTATCGGCATGAAAAATCTTCTTGAGGTCCCAGATGCCTCTAGTTAAAAGAAAATAACAATTTCAAAAAAAATGTTTTCATGCTAAATACCTTTTACAGCTGTAAAATAATAGTTATTAGTACTATCTTGATCTTAGTTTCATATTTAAACCACTATTTTTAACTTATTTTCTTTGGTGCCTACAGGGTCATTTATGGATGTCTTTTTGGATATTACTGTGCAGACACTGCAGTCAGCTGTTTATGCAAAAGACCTTTTGTGGGGTTTAGGGAGGCCAGGAGAAGGAGATATCTATGCAAAGAATGTTTGCCTTTTTGTGTCACATTGGTTCTCTCAAGACTGCTTAGCTAAGGAAAGCAAAATGCCTAGACATAGTATTAATTACCAAAACAGCTTAGTCTTGGATATCAATTTGCATATTCAACCTTAATGTACTAGCAATTCAAGTCTAATTAAAAGATACCTTGTGAAAAGCATGAAAATTTAATTAAATAACTTAACCAAGTTTCATTTTTAACTAAACATGCTGCACTAAACAGAAATCCATGCACAGTCAAATTTTAATGTATATAGTGAAGCCAGATAAAAGGCACTGATATTTGTGGTTTATTTGCACCTTAATGTTTAGCTGCTCAAATAACCTCTTTTTTTTCCTGGGAGACTTTTACTATTTAGCCTTCCTATAATGGTGCTTAAAAAAAGATGCATTTAATTTTGGTTTTGTACAATCTGAAAATTGGAGTAATAAGTATGATTGTGTCTGAGGCTGATATGATCAGATAAATGTGCTGTGGGAGCAGAAAGTGACAAATCCAGTTCCAAAATAATGGTTGCAATTGCAATAGGTGACCCCAGGAGTTAAGCATAGTGCCTTGGGAAGCTGTTCTGGACCAGGAAAGAAAAATCTGAGTATGAAATTTTCTTATCAAAATAATTATTTGTACTCAATCAATGTAGGGCCATGTGAAATTTTTATACCATTTAAATTGGTCTAAACCATACCAACTGCGAAAATGTTCTTTTACTTTGCAATAAAATTTTCTAGGCGATCTGAATAATTGATAATTTTAAATCTCATTTTCGAAAATAAATTAAACGAAATCTTAATTCATCTTTGCTTTCCATATATATTCAGCTCTAAATACATTTGATTTTTCTCACGCAATACGATTTTTGCAACACCTCAGTAACCTATGTACAGGTCTTTACTATGTTTATTCCCTTACAGGTAGTTTGTTTCGTGGTTCTGAGTTTGATTAAGAAAGGAAGGTCCTGCCCTACCTGTTACCTGTGTTCTAGAACTTACTATCCATCTGAATAACCTGAAACGCTTTTGTGCTTCTTCATCACTCTTACTACATCCAAATACAAAACAATCAGAGTTGTGGCATTAAATTGTTGAATCAAGTTCAACTTATTGATCTCTCGTTGCTGTTGTTCTTACCACAGCTAATTACACCTTCTGTGATTTTGAGACTGACCTTTGTGGATGGAAGCCACTGAGCAAAGGTGATGCTGACTGGAACATAATGAAAGAAGAGGCTCCCCTTGAAAGAGAACTCCCTGGCAGAGGCCATACAAATAATATGGGGCATGGTGAGACTTATAATTATTTTTCTTCTTCTGTCATGAACATTCCTACTTGTAAATGGTCACAGACTGATAATAAAAACTGTTTTGAAATGGATGCCACACAGTATGTAAATAACATAGATAATGTGTTACAGAAAGCCAGTTTGTTGGAGATGTTCTTTTTTAGTTGTGATCTAATTATTATGTCTTTGTAACCCTTATTTTTGGCTGGCACAGTCACTGAGGTATGAGACTTAATACAGTTTTTTTGAGATACTGACCTTTGAACTGACAGCTGATTTTGTTTGTGCATATCATAACCATTGTTTACCCAATAGGGACCATTCTTGGAAGCATTATTTGGACAAATAGGTTTTTGTAGAGTGCAGTTAAATTAATCCATATTGTCTGGAAAAAAATAGAGTGAGTATCATTTCCGTTAAAGAGTTGTCCTTCCTTCAGCCTATATTTGCCATACAATGCATTCAGATAGAAAACCATTTTATTCCAGAAAAGGGCTGTTAAAAATATTTTTCCAAAGTGAAATTGTTATAGCACACTCCATAAAAATAAAACTGCCAAGCATGCTTTTCATTGTCAAATAATATGGGCAAATATTCTGTGACTTTAATTTTATTAAAATGTATCTATTGAACATCTTCCAGGGGAGATAAGATTGAAATCTGCATTACAGTCCAGAACCCCTTTAATTTAGATTTAATGAATTATGTACACTATCTTCAGCCAAACCTCCACACTTGTCTTCCATGTCCATGTTAAAGAAATGTGACATGTTAAGTATTCCACCTCAAGCACTCAAAGGAATTCCAGGATTAAAATTCACCTGAGCAGACAGTAGTGGGTGAAGTGTGTGTGTGTGCTATAGAATGATTCTAAATGAGCAGAATTTTTTTTTCCATTGGTCTTCATCTGATGAAGTGCACCAAAGTTGCTGCTCACTTTTCTCAGCAGCTGTTTGATATTTCATTTTATTGTCTCTGTAGAGTGGTGCTGGATCTGCATTACTGCACTTTATGTAAACACTACCCTGTTACAGGTTTCAAGCTCTCAAAGCTCCAGAAGGGTGCACTGATCTGCCTGTGTCATTCTCTACTCTAGGTGCTGCTGAGATCTGAGGGGTAACGTGGTCAGCATGAAGGCTGCTGGCAGCCTACATTCCACATTAAAATCACCCATATGGAGCTATGTGCTGCTTCACTTAGGATGCTTTGATACCTGAATTATTACAAGTTTGTTTCAGGGTTGGTGCAGGTTGAAGTCTCAAGCAGATTTGGAGGTTACTATGCCCCACCTCTCAAGCCCAGTTATGTTGCATTCCCTGTATCAGTCAGCTGAAAAGATATTTCTGAGGTGGTTTTGTACTAATTTATCATTGTGCCTGCTACAGCCACGACTTCAGAATTAGGATTCCAGAATTTGAGCAAGTTTTTGCCAACATTAAATCACCATCCTTCAGGTTGCAACTGTTCCTTTTAGTACCAGGGAGTGCTCATCTCTCTTCTCTCCTGGGGAGGGCAGTAGCAAATTTTGATTAATGAAGATCTTAACAAGGCTACAGTAGAGCCTCAGCTGCAAATTAAAAGTGGGTCCTTTGAAGTACCCTTGCATTCCAATGAGGGGAGCTTCCCTCATGCTGTGGAGAGCAGCATTCCTGTTTGTACAGGGAGCTGGAATGGTCCCTCTTTGTGCCAACCTTGCTGAAGCCATGCCATTATTCACGTGGGGCTAGACCTAACCCTCGCCTTCATTATGTATCCATGGGAAATAGATGGCTAAGGAGTATGACTGTGGCAGCACAATAGCTGATTTTCCAAGATGTAAGGCAATATGTGTAATATGAATGCTCAAAAAAGACTGAGCCTTTAGTGCTGTTTTGCATAGACTTTCATGAAAAAGTCTCAGTATTCAGCAAAGGCAGCACTGACGGCATTCAAAATATGCTGCTTTAGGGCCCCTTGAAAATGTTTATCCTTCCCTACCTTTGTCTGAAGCACATCTGCTGTAGTTCAAATCCAAATGCAGTGCATTTGCCAGAGTTCAGATTAGATCTTTAATTAAGCTTTCATCCCCACTAGCACAGACAACAATGTCAAGTCTGTGGACCCCATGAGAAAATATAGTTGATTCCATTGGCTCCTGTGGTCTGCAACATTGTTAGCATGCTTAAAAGCGGCTGTGCTGTGCTGAGAGTGAATACTGTACCCTGAAGGAAATAATTTCTGTTTTAAATTCTGTTTAAAACATTATTTAAGCCAATTAAAATGTGTCCTTTAGGGATCTTGGCTGAGGTCTCTGTTGTTTGATCTCCAGGGTGCTGTGTTGCAGCTCCTCTGCTCTCCCCGGTCCGTGCAGAGAGTGGATGTGCAATGTGTGAAGGGGATGGGTAATAGGTGTAGCATTTTAAGGTTGGGGATCGTAAGGTTTTTTGCTTGAAGAGAGCAGATAAAAAATACTTCCAGTGGATCTGCACAGTAATGCTCTCAGAAAAGCAACGTCTGAACTGCCTTTGAGGGGCTCTGTAGTCACTTCCTTGGGTTTAAGTGCTCACAGGCACCAAGGGTAGTCTTAGCAATGGCTGCCCAAACAGCTTTATTTCCTCCTCCCTCTCCTTGTCTTTGGAATCAGTCATGATAATTTTAGAAGAGGGGACAGCCAGGAGCACTTAGCAATTCTGTTTTGTCTTTGCCCACGTAGACACTGCTTGTCACAGCCTGTTACAACACTCTCCTCATTATCCACAGAGACTGAACTGATGGCAAAGCAGTTTAGATTGTTTTGATCTACAAATAAGCTTTATGTGTCTCATGAAGCATATAGTTACCTCTCTGAGGTAGCTATTTGCCATCAGAGCATGACATATTTCTCATACTTTAAAATAAAATTTGTTTACAGGATCGTTCATTTGCCTCAGTGGATCACAGCAGATGAACACAAAGATGGCCATGTCTCACCTGGGAAGCCCTTTCCTTGTCAGGCTTACCCCTGGGCTCTCCTGCTGCCAGGTAATAGTTTGATATTAACTGTCCCCATCTTTGTGACCTGCCCCTCACCTGATGCAAAGCAGGTATTCTTCATGCTCTAAGTATTGCTGCTGAGGGCTCTGTTTCAATGCCAAGGGAAGGAGTTACACACTAATTCTTTGGGAGGATGGAGAAGCACACAACTTTTTGCTGTTTTGCTGCCAATTTTTTCTATCTGATGGTTACTATTCTTTCCTGAAGCATCCAGCAGGTGGCTGAGATTTCAGGACATGCTCCAGGTTTTCGTGCACTGTGGCAAAGGTGCCTGGACAACAATAACAGGGCTCTATCAAATAGCCACTCACTTGTCTGCAGGCAGGAAAGTCACAAAACCAGGGTTGCAAAATAGGACATCTATGGTTTGAAGCCACTAAACCCACCAGCTGTGTTGGTGTGACCCGAGAGAATTAGCTACCATGCTCCAGACACATGCTAAATTTTAATTCCTAGTTTGAGGAGGATGCTTTTCAAGCTGGTCAGTGCAGAACTTGGGAGTTACTTTTAAGTGTAGTTTTTTTGCCAGATGTCTTGTGGCTCTGCAGAGGAATGCAAAAGCAACCAGCCAGGAGGGTGGTTGATCTGAAAAACTAGAAATGTACCAGGAAAAATGTATCAGGAGGGATAAAAACTAGAAAGATATTAGATGAAAAATGAAAATACAGTTTTATAACTAGATGGTTGTAATTTCCAACAAAATCTGTGTTTTTAAAACAAAACTTGAAGAAATATATTAAATATGAACAGCAAATATTCACTACATTCACAGCTGTATTTTTGTTTGTTCTTTTGGTCACTGAATAAAATTAATAGACACGGTTCAGTTTTACAACTTTTTTTCTTTTTTTTTTTTTTTTTTTCCTGAGGCTTTTTTTATTTTCTATTCTGTAACTTTTCAGTGTTCATGCTATACTGGGGAGAAGTTAAGCTGCATAGTTATTATGTGGGTTTCTCTGAGACTGTATAATCCCTTCTTATTTAAAAAGTCAGAGAGAAGAAAAGGAAAAGGCAGAGAAAGCTTGCCAAAATAATTTTATTTTGTTCTGTGAAAAAAAAAAGAGGCTTTAAAGAAACAAAATAAAATTTATACTGGTTTCTTAATTTTTTAGACTCAGTGTAGAACTGAAACCATTAATTCCACTTAAGAAAACTTCTTTCAAAAAAAAAAGTCAGAAAAGAAGGAACTGCACTTAGAAGTCCCAACAAGAGGCAGAATTTTATTCTATCAGTATCTAGGCTTCTTAGGTCATAGCTCATCTAAGGGACCAGAAACAAGTGCTAGCTTAGCTAAATCTGTTTTACTTGAAACTGCAACTCACTTGGACTACACACATCAGTGAGTTACCAGATCTCAGCTGAACAGTTGCATCTTGCAGCTGAGGAGTAGAAGCCTCTGAAACAATTCAAGAACAGTGCCTTCCAGTCATTTAAGGCAATCTCACAGTTCTTAATCTTCACGTGACTTCTTAGTGTAATAAAACGTCAGAAATAAAATAGATGCAGGAGAAACTCCAGCAGAATGCTGCTGCAGGGAACTGAGAAGGTCTGAACCATCCCATCAAAGCCCTGTGTGTTGCATTACTCCTGGGACACCCCAACTGCCTTTGTACTCACAGTGCATTTGTTTAGACAGTTTCATCTCTCTTTTGTTGACTTTGATACTGAGCAGATAAGCGCCTTTCAGATTCAGATTAATTTATCTTAGAAACCCTTAAGGCAAACTGGGCACCACTGATATGTGAATCAATGAAATATTCTGGTAAGATCTATTGCAGAGTTTGGTCTGCACTCAAAATAAACACAGATGTAGTGGGGATGCATGTATTTTTCTCTACTTCAAAGTCAGAAAAGAAAAATGTTTTACTTTAAGTATGCATGTATTGAATGAATCTAAAATTCTGAGATCCAACAAAAGCTAGAGCAAGTTCTTACCTAACTGTACGTGTCTGCCAGGAGAGTGTTTTTGAGGACTGGAAGCCTGGCTTTCTGCCACATTATCCCTGCAGACTTTTATTTCTGAGAAAGAGCAACGAGTAGGGGTTGCTCATTAGGATGTGCTATGTTCTCTGCCTATTAATGTGAGATGATGCCCTCTGTTGGGTATCCCACTGAGAGGATAAAAGGATCCACACAAAGAGATCTATGTTTATTATTAGCTTTACAAGTTCTTTAGCTCAAGTTTTTAAAAAAAAAAAAAAAAAAAAAAAGGATTTGAAGGGTAACAGATTTATATTGTGCCTTTCTGGTTAATTGAAGCTTAGAACTAACTCTTTTCTGCAGCTTCCTGGAGCTGGGTCTTCTTGTGGATGTAAGCTAAGAAACATCTTCATTTAGCTCAAGGTTTTGGACTTGTAAAAGCAAATTTCTAGTCCCAGCTCTCTATGGCTTTTAATGGACACAATAGTCATTGTATAGTAGAACATGTAGATATAAAGAAGAAAAGTAAAATTATTTCTTATTTAATGAAAACATAAATTTGTTTGAAAAACTGTTTGAAAGACAAAAGCCATCTGAATTATTTAGAGTGTAATTCTTCAAACAGCTCATTTTGGAAACTGTTTGTATACCTGCTGATTTCAATTTCTTAAGCTTTTTGCTGGGGGAATGAGTTATATGAAAGTATTTAAATTTATTAATAAGGATTGAGATTATTTTATATAAGATATGATTTTCATGAGGGGTGGTAAAATTAAATGTTGAAAGACTGAGTCTACCAGACCAGAAGCCAGATGATACTAAAAGTAGCAGTGTGTTTTAACAGGAATATTTCTGTGTGACTGATCCAGCTCTTGTTTTACCTTCATGAAGAGTCAAGTAGTATCAAAATCAAGGCTTTTGCAGGGAAGTAAAGATACTGCAGTTGAAGGAATTTTAGTCTTTGTCTATGTGGAGAAGCTGGAAGGACTCAGGGGAAAGACAAAAAATTAGTCTTTGAAAATCTTATTTCTTCCCCTCAATTGTCAGCTGAATTTTTCCCTGGTATTATTAAAAAAAAAATTACATGTATCAGACTTACTCACAGGGGAGTGAACTGTGATTCTCACTGTTTTCTTATCTTTTCTTCCTCAGAAGCAGCCTCATCCACGTATAGTCTTTGTATTTTCCCCCCATATATTGGTCAATCTGCTTGTTTCAGGAAATGAATAGATTATTTTAAAATTCTGTCTTCAAATCGTATTCATTTATGTTGATTGTGGAAATAAAAGATCAGAAAGTTTCTTTAATAGGAGAATCTCAATGATTGCACTTTTGAGATTAACATGCCCATGAAACTGTCATATATTCAACATTTATAATGAAAAATAATCTTTGAGAAGATTCTAAGTGCTTACTACAATAAAGAAGTCATCATTCAGTCTGCATCAGTTGATAGATACAAGTTAAAAGTAAATTGTAAAAGTAAGCTTTAATTTTAAATATAGTTTTGTCTTTAGACATGATACTGCCCTTCAATGTGCTGTAATTTCAAACATCCCCATCTTTTGTGCCAAGTCTGTGCTTAGACCCATCATGTCATTCTTTGTTATAATGTACATATATTAATTGCTACTGAATTTATTGCAGATTGATGATGTAATTTTTTAAAAGCTTTTCATTAAAAACTCTTTCAACAGGTAAAATTTTGGTACTGGTTATCTCAGGATTCCCAGCTTTCTGTCTTTAAGAGGACTGCATTAAATGGAAGTTTGGAAAAATTACGTGACATTTCAGGATTGCCTGAGATGAATTGGACTAAAGTGAATATACCAGTAGAAACTGTGGCTGAGGAATTACCTTTTCAGGTAATTAGATGTCACATTTACATTGCTTTCAAAAAGATATTTTACTTTGGCCTTTAGAAGTAATTTAATATTAATGATGAAATCTAAAAAGATAATTTCTATTCCTTACTGTTTGTATGAAAAATAATTTAATTCAGCTTTTTCCACAGGTCCATCTGTTAAAGAGCATAGCCATTGTTTCAGTATTCTAAGCATTAGAATAACTTTTTGTAACAAACATCGAGGAACTCTAAAGATTATTTGGTTCCAACCCCTATTGGCAAGGACACCTTTCATTTGACCAGGTTGGTCAGAGCTCCATCCAGGCTGGCCTTGGACACCTCTGGGCATCCTCAACTTCCCTGGCCAACATGTTCCAGCGCCTCACCACCCTCAAAGTAAAGGATTTCTTCCCAATATCCAATCTGAACCTACTCTTTTTAAGTTTGGATCCATTCCCCTTGTTCTGTTACTGCATGACCTTGTAAAAAGTCTCTCCATCTTTCTTGTAGGCTCCCTTCAGGCTGCAATTAGGTTATTATGGAGGCTTCTCATTTTGAGGCTGAATAAACCCAGTTCTCTCAGCCTTTTTTCATAGGAGAGGTGCTGCATCCCTCTGATAAACTTGGTGACCTCTTCTATACTCACTCCAACAGGTGCTGGGGGCCCCAGAGCTGGAAACAATACTCTACATGAGGTCTCACAAGGGGCAGAATCCCCTCCCTGCCCTGCTGCCCACGCTGCTTTTGGTGCAGCCCAGGACACTTTTGGCTTTCTGGGCTGTGAGTGCACGTGGCATGTCCAGCCTCTCAGCCACCAGCACCCCCAGGTCCTTCTGGGCAGGGCTGCTCCACATCCCTTCATCCCCAGCCCGTGTGGGTACTGGGGGTTACTCCAGCCCAGGAGTAGCACCTTGAACTTGGTCTTGTTGAACCTCATGAGATTCCTAAGGATCACTTCTTGAGCTTGTCCAGGTCCCTCTGGATGGCATCCTGTCCTTCAGGCGTGTCAGCTGCACCTCAGCCTGGAAACTGGCTGAGAGTGCACTCAATCACACTATGTCATTAATGAAGATATTAAATGGCACTGGTGTAAATACAGACCCCGAGGGGCCCCACTGGTTCATCAGGATGTTCATCAGGACACTGAACCATTGACCAGTCCCCTCTGGATGTGGCCATGCAACCAATTCTTTATCCACCTAACAGTCCATTCATTAAATCCATCTCTCTCCAATTTAAAGAGCAGGATTTTGTGGGGGCCATGTCAAAGGCTTTGTAGAAGTCCAGATATGGAACAGCTGTGACAGAAGGCCACTGGGTTGGTCAGGCAGGACTTGCCCTTGGTGAAGCCATGCTGGCTGCCTTGAGTCACCTCCCTGTCCTCCATGTGCCTTAGCATAAGTCTAGCAGGATCTGTTCCATGATCCACCCAGGCACAAAGGTGAGGCTGACAGTGCAGGTAATTCAATTTGTGATCTATCCCTATTTTTATTGTAGGGATAGATCACAAAATATATCCCCATTGCTAACTTCACTAGGCACTGTATAGATGAACACAATTCAATGGTGCTGTAAATCATCATATTTGGTAACCATGAATAGCTAATTAAGAAGATGTATAGATTTTATGTTCTTCCATGAATGGAAGACCATTCATTCAATAAGTAATGACTTTTACCAGTTTTGATTGAAACAAGGTCATCTGGGTTGTATAAATTTCTCCAGGCAAAAGTAGTTACGGCTTTGACAGTTGAGGAGCAAATTTCTGACCTGACCAAATCTCAGTTGTAGTTTTTCCTGGCTGATGTTCAGACTTGGTTGTAAGAACTACTTAGTTCCTGTGCAGATGTCATAAATTATAAAGGAATATGTAAATAAGTGTGTGTGTGTTTGTGTCTTTTTATCATGTCACCTTTAATTAATTAAATTTTATTTCTGTCTTTACAGATTATCTTGCAAGGTACCATTCTAACAACAAATGCTACTGTTGCTATTGATGATATCAGTATAACAGAGGAATGTGTAGTTGTGAATAGATCACTTCCAGGAGTCAGCCAGGAAAGTGAAGGCAAGTTTCATGGTTTTCAACACATTCTCCCCAATGTCTGCTATATATAACTGTGATGTGACTGACAACTTGAAGTTACTTTTAATAAAATAGAGGATAATCTGAGAAAAGAAGTCCATATGCTGTAATAAATCATCTCCCTGGGAATGTTCCAGGCCGTGTTGGATGGCCTTTGACTCTGCCCATGGCAGACTAGATGATCTTTAAGGTCCTTCCCAATCCAAACCATTCTATGGTTCTATAATGAAGGCTTTCATCCTTGTCTTATACATTAGCTGCTACGAGAAGTTTGCACTAATTCTGCAAAGTAAGCTCTGGTGGGAATTTCCTGATACCACTTTACTATGTAGTACCTGCTCACATCCATGGATGCAGAGGCAGAAGTGAAGCAAATCATCCTATATTTTCCACTAAAGAGCAAAAAGGGCTTTACCTTTAGGGCAAGAAGCTTCTCCAATCATTACTGCTAAATATCTGACATATAATAAATGCCCAGCAAACTTGTCTTTGCAGTCACACTCTGTAGTCGTGAAGAGCCAATGGATGGAAATATAAACCAATGTAACCTTCTGTCAGACTGCTGCTCCTGCTCCTCTTGATGCTAACAGCTGCTTTTCAAAAGTGGCATGGGCACATGTGCAGTCAGGGGTGATGTTGATGAGTTATATCCATCAGGTATCTGAATTAATTATCCAAAAATTTAAAGGCATAATAGAGAACTTCAGTGTTGTGTTTTTAAGACTTCCTTGATCCCTATATACAGTGGGGTTGAGGTATTTAGAGAAAGAGTTATTTGTTTTAATTATTTTCCCTACAGCTCCCTCATTTACCTGTTAATCATAAAGATATAGTTTTTAGCAGGGAGTTATTTTTTAAAAATCTCTGTCTGCATAGAAGTGCGAGTATTTTAAAAAGTTAAGTTAAATGAAGAATATGAAAATCTGGTCATCATTCCTCTGACTTACTTTCCAAAAAATCTACTAAAGGAAAACCAACAGACCCTGGCATTTTGTTTCCCCATTCACTGAAATTTGGGGTGTTTTCTAGTGTGTAAGTTGAGGTACAGACCAGTAATGGGCAGCACCCAGCTTTGGCTTCTTGCAGCTGTGGTTGTGATCTGAGCACAGAGAGAGCAGGGAGGCAGGAGACCAGTTTGGTGAAAATCCTGTACCTGGCTCCCAGGGAAAGGGCAGGGAGCCCTACCAGCCTCTGGCCTCTGAGCAGGAGCCTGGCTCTGTAACACCAAGGTGTATTTGGTAACTTTTCCCACAAAAGTTTTGGGCAGTAAGATATAGTTTAAGACCGGTAGACATTAAGATCACCTGTGTTTCTTATCAGCTGTGATATAATCTTTCACACTGCATAGATGCTGCTCTGTTCCTTATGCTGAACACATTGCTACATTAAAAGAAGATAAAAGATAAAAAGCACTTACAATTTTATATACTTGCAGGTTTGGGTTTACTTACATGTCTTTTTCTGATTTTTTAAGGGGAAACAGAATCTGCAGATGCAAATGCTTCATCTTTTTACTGTTCTGAGGGATTTTTTTCATGTGGGGATGGGCAATGTATTTCACCTGATAAATTTTGTGATTTTAAGCCTGACTGCCCAAATAACCATGATGAAACCAAATGCCGTAAGTGAAGACTTTAAAATCTATATTGTTAAGCTCCTGTGACTATGTTTCTTTGTCCTATTTGCAATACTTTCATTACTTCATAAATCTTGCAATTTAATTAAAAGTAAAAGCTCTCGAGGAATAGTTACTTCACTTTGATTCTGTTCTGTGATTTTTTTTCCTCGTTTTAGTTTCTGTAGCAACTACTTCTCTCTTAGCATTGAAACCAGAAAAAAAAAGGTTTTGATTAATTATTTAGTAGAAGATGCTCCTCAAAAAATGGTATTTTATTTTATAATACTAATGCACCGGTCACAGACTTGCATTCAAATTGTATGTTTTATATACTTACTTTTGATGTGAAGATGCCACAGCTGTACCACAAGCCTGGTCACAGATATCCTTTAAGCAGAGTCATCATCTTCTGTTTGGATGTGCTGTGACTCCTGTCAGGGCCACATGCCTGGGCTTTCTCACATGGAAACAAACACGTGGGAAAGCAGAGGGAGGTCGTGCATCTCAGAATCCCTCTCCACTGCACAGTCAGCAGGGAGCTTGGAACTGTTTCAGAGTCTCTAATATGGGGCTTCAAAAGTCTTTTTGATTCATTCAGTTTCCTGCTTGCATAAGAAATCACAGTTATACTTTGCACTTTTGAAAATGAGTCTTGCTTTGAACCATCAACTTTGCTGCAGAACTTGTGATGCATTTTCAAAAGGAGTTGCCATGAGCAATATTTAATGTAAGTTTTCTTTTTTAAAATAGAGCATGATGCTTTCTAACACAATCAGCACAAATAACAGAAATATTGTAGACAAGATTCTCAAATTATTTTCTGTGCCCTGTTATGCATCAAAACCATAAACTTCTTTAGAGATGTTAATATAATCCAATTTCACTCTTCATATTTTATGAATTTTATTTGGAGATTTGAAAGTTGTTGCTCAGATAAACAAAGATCTATTTGACTATTAGCAGGTAAAAGACATAATTACAGCTTTATGCAATTTGTCTTCAATTTTAGTATTGAATCTTCTTCAGCTGGACTGGTATTAAGGGTTTTCAGTGTTTAGAAAGACTGCTACTCAAAATATACGGAACTGTGACGTGTGAAACTGCATTTTGTTTTACTAGATAACAGTTTGCCTAGCTAAAATCAGAAATTACTATTAAATATTCACTAAGCAGAATATCTTTCCTCTTGTGGGCCAGAGTAAAGAAAATTCTGATGCTGCTGTAGCGCAGCTGAGGTGGGAATGGATATCTGAAGAAGACTAGGTGGTTAAACACTACCCTGCTCGAAGCAGAGTGCCCTGAGCTTGGCAGAGTTAGGTTCTGAATACCTGTGAGAATGGAGACAACCCAGCCAGTCAGGACACCCTGTCCCAGTGTTAGATCACCCTTGCTGTAGGACAAGTGTCTGTTGCTTCTTCTCATTTCACTGGGCATAAATGAGAAGAAGTTTTGCTTCTTTACTGCTTCCCTGTCCATGTTACTCATAGTAAAACTCTTCTAACACTCAATTTTTAAATCTACTTTATGTTTTTTCTACTTATGATTACATACCTTATGCAGTATGGGGTTATGATAGTCTGGATTTTTCTCCCATTACCCTTTTTAAATTCAGATACAGGGCATTTGTTCTCTAACAAAATAATAACACTTCCAAATCAATAGTTTAATTAAAAAATGTTCTAAGTAGATTTAGCTGCATACAACTTTCACTGCGCTGGGCTAGCAATGAAGTGGTAGCTTTTAATTAAGAAAATTAAGATGTGTTCTTTGTAGCCATTTCCTTTTAACTATTCAGCCTTTGTTTCCACTTCAACATTATACCTTTGGCTGAAGACAAATGCCCAGCAAGGTGTTCAAGCAGTCCTAGACCAGCCTTAATTATAAGTAGCCTATATGGTAACTAATTTTTTTTCTTTTTCCTCTAATTATATGACTGAAGAAACTTTTATTATACCCAAGTCTCATTTGTCAAGACAATGCATTAACAATGCCGTGCTAAAGGTTAAACTTTGCAACCATTATATTTATGGTGAACTTTGCTCTATGTATATTGCTGACTTATAAATCATTGTTACTGCTGAGCTGGCTCAATGTGTGCTAGCACTACAGGTTGTAATGTGGGAAGCAGAATGTAGGTACACAAAGGGCCTTGCAAGCAGTTTGGCAAGTTGACTGTTTCCAAGCAATAAACTTATCTTTCAGCACATTAATCTGGTAGTCTACAGCACCAGAATAGCTCTTATATTTATTTTCAAACAGTATTTCATCATCTTCATGCTTATGTAGTGCACCATTACTTTCTATATTTTATTCGCACATTCCTGCACTTAGATGCAAGCATTTCATATTTTTCAGACAATTTTCCTTATTTCTGAACTTGGCTAAGCACAGATTTTTGTTCACCTCTTACCACTACATTGTTGCTTTCATCAATATTAACATTTTTTTCCGCAGTGTTCCATCTAAGTGATTATATGCACCTTGACCTTGTTAATGTTCTTTTTTATGAGAACCAGAAAAGGATATTACATGGGCTGAAAATGTCTCTCAAAACATGTTTCATTTAAATCTTATAATATTAACTTCCAGCAAGATGATTTAATTAGATTCTTGGGTGCACTGTGCCCACTAAATAAGCCAGGTCTCCATACAACTTTTTTAGCTCTCAGTATCAATCCTTGAGACATCTCTTGATTTTCACTTCCACTCAAGTGAGTACCGTTTTTTCCTGTCAGGCCTGGAAGAATTCAGCTGAAGATTACCAGTTCAGGGACTGCCAAAATGTTTTCTTTCTTGAACGCTGCTACCCCTGACCATTAGATCACAGCTTTTCTTCTACAGATGAAGAATTTACTATGGCCATAAAGCTTTTATACTTTTTATACTTGACTTCCATGCATTAAAGCAGAGAAGAAATGCGACAGTCTTTTTCAAACTGCAGATTTACAGCAGTGACCTAACACACCTATCACACTGTGTGCTTGTGCTCTGGAAGATGAATGTGCAGCATGACTTCTATGGTCTACATCCCAAGCATTTGGTGTAGTCTAGATGCTCACTTTTGCACCCCAAGAATTATATTGATGGAATAAGATCAGGTTGGAAAGCAATCTGGTAACATAAATGTATTCTTGATATTTTGTCTGGCTTTTGTTAATTTCTCCCTTATGCTCTGTCTTTTGTGTCTGTTTTTTTTTTTTTCTCTGTCTTATTATGGTGTGGATTAGAATAATTATATGGGTTTCTATATAAAATAAATATGAAACAATTTACATTTATATAAAATATTTTATATTTATATACAATATAGCATATTTTCACAGGTTCGTCCATGGCCACATGCTTTGAGGTGCTCCAACCTGACCTCGTGCACAGTCACTGATGTATCTATACCTGTTAGAGCACTGACTTACCCACAGCCATAGATCCTTTGAGGTGTACTTGCTCCAGCATGGACTTACACTTCAGAGTTACACCTGCTGCCACACAGACATAACCATAGTCATGGTTATGTGCTCCAAGATGTACCTGCTCTGGCGTGGGCTTATTCTTAGCCACAGACATCCCAGGCTGTTCCTATCTTATGTGGCCTCATCTGCAGGTCACAGCCCCTTTGACTGGAGTCCACACTGGAGTTCCAGGTTGTTCTTCCCAGTACAGCAGCAGCAGTGACCTGGCTATCTGTCAGCAGGAACGTCAGCTGCATTGTTATCAAAATGCTCCCAGGCACAGGAGAGTGAGGAGATAAGCAGTGCAGCAAGCAGAGACAGCAAGAAGCAGCCAGTAATGAGCACCAGGCTCTAAGGAGCAGTCAGGAAAGCAGACCCCATGGCAAGCACAGGGGTGTGCCAATTAATATCTAAAAATCAATAAAAACTATAAATTTGATCCAACAAATGCCAGTCAAACTTGTCACGATCTCAAACCCTTCAAGCCACAGGTGCCAGAAAGGATTGGCATCTCTGAACCCCAGCTGGCAGCTCAGCCCCACACAGCTGCTCACTCACTTCCCTGGATGGGAGAGAGAAGCAGATGAGTAAAGGTGAGAAAACTCATGGGTTGAGATAAAGACAGTTTAATAGGGAAAGCAAGAACCACACACACAAGCAAAGAAGAACAAGGATTTCATTCACCCTGTGAGCAGGCAGGTGTTCAGCCACTGCTCATTACAGTAACTTGGGAAGATCAACACCATCTCTTGGAACATCTCCCACTGATGTGTTGCTGAGCATGACACCACAGGATGTAGGTTATCCCTTTGTTCAGCTGGGGTCAGCCATCCTGGCTCTGTCTCTTCAAAACTCTTTGTGCATTCTCAACCTCCTTGCTGGTGGAGCAGTATGAGGAGCAGGAAAGGCCTTGGCTCTATATAAACACTGCTCAGCAATAATTAAAATAGCCCTGAGCAATCAACATTCATTCTAGCACAAATCCAAGGTACAGCCCTTTATTGGCTACCATGAGGAAAATTAATTATATCCCAGCCCAAACCAGCGCACATAAACATGTGATATTGCTTTGTGTTTATGTCTAAATGAAAGATGCATTTAATAGTTATTATTTCTATGGTGTACAATTTAGGGCAGCATAAGCATGTTAAGGCTAGCCTTAAATTAAGTGATTCATAAACTGGACATAATCTATATGTTTACACACAGTTTTATGTACCTTGAGTTAGAAAGCAAGTAAAGAGAAGGATGCACGTTCTTAAAAATTACTTTTGTGTCATAATGATTTAAAGATAAATATTATTTAGTTTCTAATGGCTACGTTCATATAAGTAATAAAAACCTCCTCAGTATTATAGGAAACATTCCCCATATTCCCCATTACTAACCTTTGCAAAGCATAACACTTCTGCTGTAATTATACAGTAACTCTTCCTAAATCTTATTTTTATAGTCCACTTTTGAATACCAGAATGTCTGTCTCATATGCTTGCTACTCCATTTCGGCCAGACAAATCAGTAATTCTTCAAGGTGAAATCAGAAACAGCAGCCAGATCAAAAAGATGAGCTTAAGTCCAAGGAGTGAAAAGATTGCCAGTTTGTAAATTGGAGAAGGTACCTAATACTGGAAGTGCCTAGATAACTGCGTAAGAATCAGTTCATGGAAGTTACATGGGCAAGGGATGGGACTGAAATCCCATACACAGAGAAAGGAAAATACCTTTGACAGTGGGCAAGAAATGGCTGCAGAGGCTGCAATGCTTGAGCTTGCTGGTGTAGGAGAGAAGTAACCCTGGGGCTGGAAGAAGCCAGGGCAGGAGGGACCTGGGGGGAGAACTGAGGCCAGCTGATCAAAGTGCCTTTGATACAGCATCAGGAGAGACAGAAATAATGGAATATAATTGGTAAGAGAGAATAAAACAAGGAGAGAATGGGAATAAAGATACAGATGTGGAGCAGTGATGTTTTGGTCAGTAAGTGACAGAGAGTCACTGAGACATTAAGTCTCAGAGAGCTGAGACTCCATGAGAGGACCTGGAGCAGGGACCTGCTTAGGGAAATGAGGGAAGAAGGTGAGGATTTCCAGTTTTCCAGTGATGCTAGGACTGAGATAAGGGGTCACAGAAACAGCTGTGTAATAGGTAAAACAGGAAAGAGGCCGTGGAAAAGAAGAGCAGTGAGAAAAGAGCAAGAGCATTTTTCTGACAGAGACCACACACAATTTAACAATTTCTATAGAACCCAGAAGTCATAAGTCTAACTTGTCTACTTCTTTCAGCAAATATCTGTGTAGTATTTTTGGGGCAAAACCTACGTCTCATTGTGTAGTTACTCTTATTTGGTCTCCAGCCAATTACACACTTTAATAGAAAATATTGAATGAACTTCAGCGGCAGATAAAACTGGCTGAATAACAACAAGACCTGAATAGTGCCCATCTTATTTTTGTATAGTTCAGTACAAACAGGAAGTTTACCTTCAGTTTTTTAGAATGGTTTTTTACAATTTTATTGTCCCCCTGTAAAAATCTCAGTATCTGTAAGTCCTACAACGAAGTTAGGAGACACATAGTGCAGTTAGTTGTTAAAAATATAGATGCACAGTGATGTCACTAGATTTATTTATAACAACTTTTTTTAATCTGCATGTTTTGCCTTCCTCACAGGTAAGGCTATTTCTCATTTACAAGTGCTATTCACCACTGTGTTACATATAAATCACATCTGTCTAATACTAAAAAGCCCACATGACTGAAATCACAAAGAATGTTGCAATTTCATGGCTATTGAAATGAATTTCCCAAAAGAATCTAGCAAAAAAAAAAAAAAAATGTTCTGGGGTGCTTTGTTCCTGTAGCCATCTGTAGAGGAGACTACCACATCTATTTGTTTTCAACCTTTATGTTTAAGTATGGATTTTTTGGTTTTGTTTTTTGGGATTTTTGGGGTTTTTTGCTGTGTGTTTTCTTCGGTTTTTTCCTAGTTTGGTTTTTTTGGAGGGGTTGGTGGTTATTTTTTTTTTTAAATTGTAGCAGTTAATATTTTGAGATGAAAATTGAGGGAAGGGGGAACTCTACCTTGGGTTTTGTAAAGATCAGACTTGTTTGATGTTCAACTAGTGACTTGCTTTTCATTTCTTTGTTTGTTTGTTCCAGTTAGAATTAGTTTTTGCTGATGAACTTTTGCAGTTTTTTTTTTTAACTGTTCTCTATTCAGTTTATCACTGTAGAAATTAGGCCACTGCACCTACAAAGTGTGGTGTTATTTGATAGACTGCATATAATGAAATTAGTAAATAGTAGCTAGGATAAAAAATATAAAAATAGGAAGGCAGATGTGTGTTTCAGTGTGTTTGTATTATAAAGAGACTTAAAATAGTTTAAGATTACTGTGTTGAGAGTCAAACTGGTTCCTAGAAATGATGATAATATTATTTTTGCCATCTAGCAATAAGTTCCTAAATTTATCTTAAAATTACTGATTAAAATTAGTTTAAAGTTTATTGGAGGATTTAGAAGCAGTTTTTAAGTAAAAGAAAATATTATAAGCCAGTAATGATGATGTTCTCTTCACCTGGATTTTTTTTGTTTATGATGCATTCTGTATAAACTTACATGGGCTGAAAGGCAAGGAGAGTTTTTGGGGGTTGTGGAGATTTATGAACTTCCATTCTTGAAGAAATGCTAATATCTTAAACACTTGTTTTTGAAATACTGTTCTGAGCAGGACTGTTTATTAAATTCATATTAGGCACCACTCAGTGAACAGAGAAACTGCACATCTGATTTGTGAAGGCCTTAGAATAAAACTCCTCAAAAGAGAAAGGGAGAAAGTACTTTGCATAAGAACCCAAAATCAGAAAGAAATGTAGGTTTTTGTGGTAACAAGTCAGCTCAGAGAAAACTGAATGTGTTGAAGATGTAAAGGCAGCTTTCTCAAAGCATCAACAAAGCCAACCACCCTCAAATGTGATGCTCACAGGATCACTGATTCCTTCTTGACTAGGGAGGGAGCTTGTTAAAAACGATGTTAAAAGGGGCAGCAAAGAGAAGTGTATTCATACAGGTGGCATGGATACCACTAGGAGTTAAAAAGCATCAAACAAATGGTTGAAGTATTTTCTATATTAAAAATGTAGAAAATGACAAATTTTGGTAGGTTAAATGTGAAAACACAGTAAGGATGACAAAACAAGTTTAAGAAACACTAGCAATAAATTCATCAGCACATGAAGAGAAGACAGCCTGGAAGGCTGTATGGGCTCATGTGATGGTTGGAATATTAAGACAGCATGTGAGAAAAAGAAATAGGAGAAAGCAAAAACAAAAGTCTTCGGAGAGAAAGAAGATTAGATTGTGTGAGCTCACTGTGAGAGAAAGTACAAAAGCACCCAAGCAAGAGACCTTTTTTTCTGAATAATCTGTCTGAATTGGAAGTGCCAGTCAAAGAAATTATGGGACAAGACAATTAGATAATTGAAGTCTTACCAAGCATCAAGATCCAAGTGCATTTCACCCAGGCTCTACCAGCTTGCTGTATTCTTGTATTTTCCCTAGGTGTTAAATAGTTGGTTTCAGATTTAGTTGAAGATTTCAGGGTTATTTTATCTCAGTGTACTCACCCATGCTTAAGCTAAATGGTCTAGTGCATCCTTTCTTTTCTGTTTTGTCTGTGCTACAAGTTACAGATGCAAGAGGTCTGGGCTCAGACTTAACAGTTTTATCTTGTTTATTTGCCTCATTTGGTGTAACCATCTGTGTCCAAGGTCTGTCATATTCTTTGTTGCTGTTCTCCTGGGAATATATGGTGGTTTCTTTTATTGAGTAAAAAACAGATCAAAAATAGCTGTCCGTATTCCTTTTTCATTATATTCTCTCTGGGGATTTTCAGTAATTTCTCTCATGCTTAGGTCCTTGAATATTTGCAGATATATTTTGTCTTCATTTTATTCTATCAAAACGTTCTGTCAAAAAATTCCTTTCTTCTGTTTTCAAGTCACATTTGATTTCCATCTTTTTATTGTTGGCATTTCTGACCCACATACACCATATGTAGAGCAAACTTTTTTTTTTTATCTCTTGAACATTATTTGTTCTTCCAAATTTGTAAATTTTTTAAGCTAAATGTGGGCTTTTAATTGCTTAATAATTTACAAAACCTTCTCTTTTTAGAAGCTATAGCCATCAATATTACTAACATGCCTCTTTAGTAATTTTTTATTCTTTCTAAAAAATTATATCTAACTTAGTGTAACATAGTTTCTAATGAGAAAAGCAAACAAAATCAAACACCGCAAACAGAAAAAAATCCCCCCATATTTTCCATACATAAACACTGATGTAATCTTATCCCTCAGGGGGCTTTATATGATTCTGATATGTGAATATTCTACATACCATAGCTAAATATGACCACTGAAAGCTGTGATAAGAGTTATAAAATAACAGCAGACCTCTGACAGTCATACCTGAATATTTGTTTTAATTTTTCTATGTATATGATTAATAAATTATTTCTTAAAGTCTTTAAATAATTCTCTTAATGTTTTCCATTTAAAGCCTGTTACATTTGCAGGAATAAAAAATAAAATTTTGTGATTTGATGAAGATTTTTTTATAAAATTCCAGGGAGAAAAACCTGATGTAAAGAAATTCTTTACTGTGGGAGTGGTGAGACACTGGAACAGGTTGCCCAGAAAAGCTGTGAATAGCCCACCCCTGGAAGTGTTGAGGTTGGATGGGACTCTGAGCAGCCTGGCCGAGGGGGAGCTGTCCCTGCCTATGGCAATGGGGTTGGAACTAAAATATCTTTAAGATCCCTTCAAACTCAGACTATTCCATGATTTTATATCAATTTACATTCATTCATAAGTGACACTCTTCTACTCCTTTTTTCCCCCCCTTTGTTTGTAATATATACATTTTCTAAAATATCACTGCTCTTTTAATTGAAGAATTGAAGAATGCAGCTGAATATTCTTTTCAGATCTTTTTCACTTCAGTAGTTTTTGTTTCAGAGATTACCAATATCAAGGTGTCTCACTAATGCCTGATATTTAACTTTATTCCTATTATGAAGAGAGGAAGGATTTTGTTATCATTAACATACTTGCTGGCATTTAGGAAAAAAGGGATTTTATTTCTGACTCCAACAACAAAAAAGACCATGCAGAAGGTTTGTTGTGTAGCCAGTGTTCTTGCTCTGTTCCAGGAGGACTGAGAGGTTTGTTTTCAGCCCCTCCTTGCCTGCTCTGAGTGTTTTGGCTGAAGTAGCCCAATAGAGAAGGAGCTGTTTCACTGAGCACAGTGCACATTGCGATGGCTTGGTTGTTCCCCTGTGGCTGCTTTTACTCAGCTGTTACTGAGCAAATACCTCACGTCTGGTATGAAGACACTCTGCCTCTCCATGCCTCTTTCCTAGCTTTATTTCTAGAATATTGATGACACATTAGAAACATTTTATTTACTTTTCATACTGCAAAGCTTTTTTAGTAATGCTGTGGATAGAAATGAAATGTCTCTTTTCCAGCTGCTGTGTGTGACTTTGAAAGAGAGAGCTGTGGCTGGATTGAAACTGTAAATGCAGATGATTTTGACTGGATAAGAAGTTCCAGCAATGCTCTTCCACCTGCATTTCAGAAACAAGCTCCTCCACGGGATCACACCTATAACAAACCTGAAGGTAAGACAAGCCAGGTTCAGAAACAGAGAAGTGGAATAGATAAACCTGTTCTTTAACCAGATTTTAAATGGAGGTCATGAATGCTCTAAAATATCTTTATAAACCCTTTATTTCTTTATCCTGAAAAGTTGTTTTTGTTTTATTTTAACAGGTCATTTTATGTTTATTTTGAAGACCAGCAACAGCATTTCACAAATAGCTCGGCTACGAAGCCCAAAGTTCAGGCAAGCAGGATCAAATTGCACACTGTCCTTTTGGTATGAAATAATTTACACTTAAAATTCCTGGATCATCTTACATTGCTTCTCTTGGACTGAAATTGAGGTTATAGCTTGAAATAAATACATCTTTCTCTGAAGTATTTATTTCATTTTGTTCTGTCAGAATATGGTCTTCACTGTGAACAATACAGATACAAGATGAAACACTTGAAGAAAAGAAGTGAAACATGACATGACTGTTGTCAGGCTCTGAGCAAAATTATAGTAAAGGATTGTGTCTGTATATACATGGGCAAACACTACAGTCCATGGGCAAACACTACAGTCCATTTGCTAACAATTCTTTGGTTAAGTAAATTTGAAAATGTGGATTTTTTTTTCAAGGAAAGGAAAACATTGAAAAATCTAATAGGCCCTTGAGTCACCTACAGTATCCAAAATTAGATGTGATAATTTTTAAATAAACGTTCCAGTGTGAGAATTGGTTCTTTGCTTCCACTTTTTTTCATATACACAGAACAAAACAAAAAAACGAAACCCCAAAACTAAAAATAAACAATCAAACCCAAACAAACATTTTCAAATTTCAAACATTAATTGTCTTGTCTCAGTCTTTGTGCAAACTTGTCAAAGATAGACAGAAAAAATATAGCTTTGATAAGTTGTTTACTCAGGCCAAATTGATGCTGCTGTTTAAATAATATTATCAAGTGCAGTTTGTCTCAGTGATGTCAAATACATCTGCCATAGGAAGTGGAATTGTCTTTTCATCCAAGATTCATGACTTGAAGTTGGACATTACTAGCTGTGGGTTGTATATGTGCTTCTGCTCCCAGTTTTGTTGTACAATTGCCAATCTAAAGTATTTAATATTTTAAATGCTGTAGAAAGCAACGTTAACAAAAGCTAACATAGATAGAAGGCATACTTATGCATTCAGTAAGTGTTCTGTTTTTCTTTCTTGAAACTTTACAATTATGTACTTATAAAAAGACATTATGCACCTGAGTGAGCAGTGTTTGTGGCTTAATATGAAAGCAAATGTGTCTGTCACCCTGGTTTGTGGATTTTTCTAGGCCTTCTGAATTCTCTTTCATACTGGTGTCTGAATTTCTACTTTCCCACAATTGTACTATAAACAATAGCTTTGTTTTCCTAACTGTCCTTCATTCTTTACATATTTTTAGGTAGGAGGAGAAAGTTGATTGATAGCTGTCTTGACAAATGTGGTTTGGGAGGTGGGATTTCATCCTCCAATCCACAGGCACCTTTGGAAAAGTAAAAAATTGAGTTTTGTAAATAAACTAGCCCATTTTTTCCTGCTTGCTCACTACTGTGCCTCGTGAGGTTCTTTCGTGTTGTGTTGCATCATGTGTCCGTTCAATTATGGGTTTCAATTTAATGAAGTATGCTTTTCAACTCTTGAGATGAGGCCTAGACTGATATAGCAGCCTGTCCTACCATCATTCAGGAAGTGGACTGGAAGTCCCTGTGGACTTCCTTTGTATCACAGAGATATAACAGAAAAGATACTGGTCATAGTAACTGATGTGGTCCATTTTCATCCTTTGCCCACGTAACATTCTTATTTTTATCGTTTTAGGTATTACAGTTATGGAGAGTCAGTGGGGGCAGCAGAGCTGCGATTGCTTGTGGACGGGCTGAAGCAGCCGACTGTCCTTTGGAGGACGTATTACAGCGAGGGGAACCAGTGGCTGAAGGCAGACATTCAGCTGGGACGCCTTCCACACGCTTTCCAGTTCTCACTTGATAAAATCAGTCTGGGTATTTATGAGGGCATCTCAGCAATTGATGATATTAGATTTGAAAACTGTGCTCTCCCGCCTCCAGCATTAAGTTGTGAAGGTCCAGATCGCTTCTGGTGCAGAGACACAAAAGCATGCATTGACAGTTTGCTGGTCTGTGATCTTGTGGATGACTGTGGGGATGGATCAGATGAAGACAGCTGTGGTAAGTGCTCTGCACTATTGCTTACTTACATCACACGAAAATTGACTTGCCAATTCACCCCTGGACTGAATGAGCACAGAATTGCTATAGCCAGTAATGCTGCCACTCAGTATAGTTAGAGATAAAACAGAATGATAATTTTAAACTTAAATGCATAAGATGAGTTGAACTGAGGGTAAATTCAATTCTATCGCCTTTATCCAAAGCAACTGTATTTCTTTATCTTGTGTAAGACACGAACATTCATCACAAGTTTATTTTAAAAGAGAGGAATTAAAATCAGACAGTTATTTTGGCTCAATCTTTGATTGAGTGCTATCTTTGATTTTACTGACAGAAGCACGGTGTAAGAGGTACTGATGGACTGAGAAGAATGTGTGTCCTACCTCTTCTTAGGACCTATATACTCTTCCTATCAAAAAAAGCTAGAATATATCTACTAAAGATAGGAGTCATGCTGAACATATTTGTCCCCTTCAAAGGAAGAACTTGAAAGTACTGAGGAAAGCTATGAGTCGTTCACATTTTTGACATTCTCCTTGACTGCTGAAGGGTGCTGTTGATGGTTTTTTCCCTGAAGCATGCATTCATCAATTTTAAGAAGTCAAGAACATTAATATAAAATAAAATTAACTAGCATTTGCTTTATCACTTCCTGAAATAACTAAATTATGCAAATCACAATCAGTTTGAGAAACGGGGGGCACCTTACATGCTTGAGGTGATATCAGTCTGCAGTAATAATTGCTGCTGTAAATTTAAAAGAAAATTAAGGCTTTCCAGGTTATCTTAGTTTTTCTACTTGGAATGCCTAGCTTCTTTATAGCCCATTTTGAGGTCTACTATAAGATCTGAGTTGCAGTTTTAAAAACCATTAAATGCAATAGCTTAATTAAAAAAAAAATTCCATAATGTCAGTTACTGCTTATGAAAAGCAGATACAAAGTTGGAATGCAAGTCCACCACCTCTGACACATATAATCAGTACATTTTGCCTTGGTGTCAAATAAAAAAATGCAGTTGTGTTATAACTGTATAAACTCTTTGATTTAGCCTTGATAAAATTACCATATTAATACTATTGAGGATAATAAAGATCTGAACCCCAACATGTTTTAGGAGTACTGCTATCTCCCAAGTAAAAATACATTAGATCATTTATCACAAGACAGTATGGTGTGGCTTATTTCATTCAATTAACCTCAATTTTAACTCCTTTAATCTATTCTCTTTCAGTTAAAAAACTTTACAGTCTTTAATTTTAATAATGCATAAAATTATTAACATGGATAATTTTATTCACAGTTCTGTTTAGTCAATAAATTAAGTACAATTTGACAGATACATATAGGAAATAAATATTCGCAAGGATAAAAAAATATATTCAAGCAGTATGCCCTTCTGATACTGCTTTTTTATTTTTGACAGTCGGTTCTCTTTACATTTCAGACCCTGACCTACAGTGTGACTTTGAAAGCGGGCTGTGCAATTGGGAGCAGGATGTGCAGGATGACTTTGACTGGATCAGAATACGAGGTCCAACCCCCACAGTTAATACAGGCCCATTAAAGGACCACACAACGGGCACAGCCAGGGGAGGTTACCTTTACCTGGAATCCTCAGAGCCACGCCAATTCCTAGATCAGGCAGTTTTGCTTAGTCCCCTCTTCCACCCTCCTGGCAATGGAACCTGTGTTTTCCGCTTTCATTACCATATGTTTGGGAAAGAAGTTTATAGGCTGTCGGTCTTCCAAAGAACTGTGAGTAATACAAAAGGATGGCTGTTGTGGTACAAGGTTGGAAATCAAGAAAACAGATGGATCAGACAGACACTCTTCATCACAAGTTCCAAGCCATTTCAGGTATGATCCTTCTAAATTGTGAAGTGTTCATTTGCTGCATTGTAAAACACTGAGAGTGTATAAAATGAAAATGAAATATTTTTCATGTATTTGTGTCGTAGGGTTTTCTGTTGTACCTGCACAGTTTGGTGCAGAGAATTTCAAAGATCTTATATTATTTTGATGTAGCATTTGCTTTTGAGAGGCATGAGGTGTAAGTTTGGTTGTTCTGAAGAAAGATATCAAGATCTGGTGTTCATTATTGTGCATTGTGTGTCTTATAATGGAGTTTGCTGTGTCACAACCTACAATACTTCAAAAATCAGAAGTTTTGAAGAGAGCAAGTTGTGCTGTTTCTGCTAAGCTGCCAAGTGCTGATCCCTTTCCAATCTTTCTTTCTCTTTCCAAACTTGAAGTGTTTACTGTTTAAATACACTGTATTTGAAGTATTTCTTCTGAGATGTGTACTAGAACATCCTCTCAGTTAGTTTCAGGCTGTCTACAGGCTGTGTAACAGTATTAAAGCTGTAGCTTCTATATTACTATATTGTGTTCCCCACACCCCATAAAGTTAGGGTTTCACTGCTTTCACACATGCTTAGTCTTGTAGGTCACCTCAATGCTTCAAATGAAATGTTTAGATTCTCTTCAGAATGGATTTTTTTTTCATGAAAATCTAAAAATAAGATAAAACTTTTAAATAATTTTCTGGTCAAAATACAGTTCTTGGCTTCATAGTCTTCTCTGTCTATAACCAGAGCATCTTGTCAGCTCTTATAGGATTATCAGAGATTCCCAGTGAATAGAAAACATTAGACTCTAGGACCATAGATAGTCTTTGTCAGTCAGACCTTCATTTTGCTTTTTCTCTTCTAAATGTGTGAGGCAATCATACATCTGAGATGTCTCCTCTTCCTCTTTCCTCCCTATGTAAGTAGGTCATTTTTTGACCCCAGTCAGAGAAATAACCACTATAAATAATGAATCCCTCCAATTCACATTTTCAGTTTATTGAAAATATGCTTTGGGAGCATATAAACAATTGTACACTAGTTCCTAGGAAAAGGAGGAGTTGTCAGCCAAAAATTCAAAGCAGCACTGAAAGGCATTTGAGAACCTCTTGAAATTCAGATTCCCTTTTGAAAGTTTTGAACTCTATAGGTATGAAACTCTAGGCCCTTTAATTGAATGCTCTGGCAGAAACCCAAAGGCAGCAACAGACTCCCTTGGCTCACACCTGCTCCCAATAAGCCTCAGAATCTTAATTTTGTCAAGAAAGCTTTGTTCTAGCTGCCATTAAACCATGGTGACATTTGTTGCTGTTCCATCAGATGTTTTACACTGGAGTGTTAAACGTAACATCAATGAGAACAATGGGAGTAGCTGGAGGAGGAGAAGGCAAATTTAGAGCTAAACTATTTAAACAAAAGGAATGCAGTTTTCTGAGGCAAAATTAAGCACCTCTGTCAAATACTGCTACTGACAAGTATTAAAAATAGTCCCAAATACACACACTTATAAAAATTTTGCAGCTTTAAAGATCTAAAGTTTCTCTTCTTCTGCAGAGGATATTATCTGCAAGAAATTATTTATTTTTTTAATTGGAAAAATTCAAGTTAAAAAGAAATCCTTAAAAACTATTCCTTTTAATTACATGGGATACTTGCTTCAACATGGAAAAAAACCCCACTGTTGAGTGTCCTTGTCTCTTTACTTGTTCTGCATTTATTTTCATACTGAGAAGTTTATTTACATGACTTTTCTTTAGATAAACATTTGAAAAGGTAGTAAAATAAGATTCTGTCTGTGGTAACCTGCTCATATTGATGATGAATAATGTTTGCTTTTATCTTCCTTGGAATAATCATATCTGAAATAGTTTCTGCTCAGAAGAAAGTGCAAAGATTCTATTTTAACATTTTAGAAAAATTGTACTCTCTTAGTTTGCTCTATCTATTCATATTTCTGATGATACAGAAAAGGAAATGATGATATGTGAAAAATGGCAAAATTCTGTATCTCAATCCTTTTGAGCACTGTCGTCTCCTTTTTGTCATAATATAAATCACATACCTATAATGTATGTCTTAAGAGACCTAGGGCAACTTTACTATATTGCAAAACATATTATTAAAAAAATAATCATCACCTTCACCGCAACACAGACATACCCTTTTTGTCAAGAAAGATGGTTATAGATTTTTGATACTGAAAAATGTAAGTAGTACATAAGAGAGTCTATCATCATTTTTTTTTTGATGATTTTATAAAGATCAGTTTTGCATTTTCTTCATTGGCTCTTACGAAATTTAAAAATGCATGTACAGTGTTGAAGTCCATGGTAAATATTAATGCTGTTTGGTATCATTACTAGAAATTTTAGTATTCTGAGTATCATATACAAAACCTTAGCTGTCCCTTCAAATATAATAGTTTTTCCTTTTAAGTGTGAAAAATAATGACCAAGCTCAGAAGAAAATAAATAATGCAAAATAACATTGCAATTAAGAAGACATAAAATGCATTTGATATTTTCTTATTTTACAAGTGGCTAAAAAAAGTAAGCAAAAATCCATTATAATAATTTTGATCTTTTTATCAATTAAGTATTCGCTTAGAAAGTAATGGAATATTGATTGAAAATTAAAACTATACATTTGCTATGAATATAGAATAACACTGCATTCTATGAACCCAAGTATAAAACAACATTCTTTCGCCAACTATTATTTTTGCCTGTTGTGCTTTTTTTTTCTTTTTTTTTTCTTTTTTTTTCTT
>VYXD01012027.1:215619-264482 GCA_013397195.1 Hylia prasina | reverse complement strand
TTTTTTTTTTTTTTTTTTAATCTGTTGTGCTATTTTTTTTTTTTTTTGGATATACAGGTACTTTTATTATGGTTTTGGTATGACTTTGACATATCAGTTTGGTGTCAAATACATGTGTAGTGAGCATACATCTTTTACATCCAGGTTCTGGTCATTCATCTTGTCAAGAGAGATAGGAAGGGCTAAAAACTGTTCATGAGGTACTAAGTGGATTAAGTTACAATCACATAGGCTGTTCTCCCTTTTCACCCTCTACTCTTCCTTTTCACTCCTCAGCGAGATAATATGAGATGAGATGAGGTAGCAGTTGTTCTTTGGGGATTCTGATGATTTCCTATGTAATAAGCGATACAGCATCACAAAAATCACTCTTCCATTATTTTTGCAATTCATGCTGTTTCTTGCAGTTACTTTTCTGAGAAAAGAGAGGATTGATCAACACCCTTACACAGCCAGTTCTGTGATGAAAGACTCAGAATTGTGGTGGTAAATGGAAATTTTGGTATAATTCAGTTTTTAAAACTATTTTTATAGTGGTTTGGGGTTCTGTTACAAACAAAAAGAGTCCACTGGAGCAACATGTGAAGTTTCAGAATGTAACGTTTTTCTTTCATGCATTTCTAGTGGTGATAATTACATTTCATACGTGAGTAGTAAAGAGGGACTTATAATAAACTAAATACCCTGTTTACCAATTTTAGACAAGATACTTACTAGTCTTCTTTCTTCACTATAATATCCTTTAAGTAATAACATTTAAAATTTCATTTCCTACATAAAAAGCATCAGAACTATGGAAATTACAAATTTTTGATCTTGTATCCCATTTCACAGCCCCTCAAAGAGAAGATTTTAGTAGGGTTTGTGACATCATAATTTTGTAAACTTACTTGTGTGAATTTTTCAGTCTTCTCTAATCATCAATTTATAAGCATCAGGTTGAAATACTAGACTTATACTGGTGTATTCCAGAACATGTAGCTGACCAAACTTAACCAAACTTCTTTGCCTGCAACTTCTCTGGAAGAGTGTGCATTAATCTTTATTGCCCCAAGGAGAAGTATTATTTCCTAGTGCAGAAAGCACAGGAAGAAAGAAAACAAATCAAAGTAATTGTGTATTCACCCTTATTTTTGGAATATTAAACTGGAGGAAAATAAATGGAAATGTTTGGCCCTTTCTAGAATGCTTGGGTAAACTATGTTCCTTTCAGAAAGAGAGAGGCTTGAGATTTAGCAGAAAAACATCTAATCAACAGTGTCACAGAGAAGCTTCAGAGAGAAAGTTCATTAGTGATTTCTTGGAATAGAGACAAGAGAAGTATTCTGTGAAATCATTAAGTAACACAATCCAAGCAAAAGGAAATAGTATTTTAGGATGGTCTGTTGTACAGTTCATTGGTGAGGGATGTTTTGGATACCAGGAACTACAAATGAAGTCAATAAGTAACTTGGCAAATTACCAGAAGTCTGTTAAGGGCCAGTGGCACAATAACAAAGCTACGACCAATTTTAGACAAGACACTGCTAGGAGTCTGTTGGAACCACTGCATGCCAGGATGTGGCACTGCTGTGGATGATGGAATCCATGGGGACACAAACACTGGGATGGCTGGAGAGCCGACCCTGCCACGGCGCATCTGTGCTCATGCTGGGAGGCACTGTGCTGCACAGAGCTTCTGGTGCATTGGGAGGCTCATTCCTTTTGATATTCTGGCTGTGCTTTCAGAATTTCTGCAGTCACTTTCACCCTTATTAAACCACGTTTATTATTGTCAAGTGTTGTTAGCCTTCTGCCTTGATTTGATTGTGTACTTGCTTCCTTCTTCAGGGCCTCATTTCAGCGTGTTTTGATATACCAGTAGGAGTGTGTTAAAGTTTAGTTGGTCAGATACATATTTTTGATTAAAATCTGGTGTTGAAGCAGCTCTGAACTTATCAAGGACTTCTCTAAGACATTTATTATATGCCTAACACCCACTTGTGATCATTTTTATGTTATTGCTTTTGATCCATTCCCTGCTAGCAATTTCCACTCAACGATTTAGACAGCACAGATTTCTGCTCAAAAAATAGCTTCAGTTTCAATTTTCAATTTATCATTTCTCATCTTCCCTCTCCTACTCTTCTCCTTTGTACTTCCCCTAATAATCTGCTGAGATTAGTATTCAGGAACTCTTTTTCTTCTTTTTTTCCCCAGTCGCTTAAATGTTACCATTTGCTTTTGTTGCCCCTTACTCCTGCCATACTACTTCAAATAAATGGATATCTAGACATAGTTGCTGCATGTCAGTAGCTCTTTTTTGGACTATTCTTTTTTGTTTCTGATCTGTCTTTCATCCCTGATACCTCTTAGCATATTGCACTATATTCTGTGGTTTTTACATTTAGGTTGTGCTGTTGGTTTCTGGTCTGGTTACAATCATTCTCACTTTGTTTTCAGTGTGGCATTGTACAGCCTGAGGTTTCAGGCAGACCTACACAGTTTTGTATGTAGCTGGCTCTGGAGCAAGTTTTTATTAATTGGCTAACATGGACCTTTAAATATCCAAATGCTCCAGAATGGGAAGAGACATCTTGCACCAGATAAAAGATTAAATTCTCATCCAACCTGACCAGCACACTTCTCACCATCATTGCAAAAAAATTTCTTTTTTCGTGTCCAATCTAAATCTTTTCTCTTTCAATTTAAAATCATTGCCCCTTGTCCTGTCAGTATAAATCTTGGAAAAAAGCCTCTATCTTTCTTATGAGCCAGATTTAAGTACTGAATTGCTGCTGTAAGATCTCCACAGATCCTTCTTTTCTCTAAATTCAAATCTTTCATACTGTCTTCATAGGAGGGATGTTCCAAAGCTCTGACCAGTTTTTGTGGCCCTCCTCTAGACCTACTCTTACAGGTCCATGTGGTTATTATGCTGGAGAATCCAGAGCTGGATGCAGCACTCCAGGTGTGGGCTCACCAGGGTGGAGCAGAGTGGCAGAATCTCCTCCCTTGGCTGGCTGGCCATAATTTTTGTGTGAAGCCCAGGGCACAGCCTACACAATTCTGCAAGTTATTTAAACAAAAACAAAAACAAACGAAAAAACCCACAACCAACCAACCAACCAAAAACAATAACCACGTACCAAACCCCCCAAAATTACTGTCTTATTTATATTTAACACTTATGTCTTTTTAGAATGTGTCCTGGCAGGTGTGATATGGAGAAATAATTTCAGGGTCTGGACTGTGCCAGAGGTTGCTCTGTCGGGCCAAATCATGTGGCTTAGTCCAAGTCTGTCCTGTTGAAGTATCTATGCCTTTTGGTGTGACAGCTTAGGACTTGTAGGTCCTAAGCTCTCCATCATGTCCAATCCTCACCAGCAGCCTCGAGGGGCTGTAGAGGGCCAGGAACAAAAGATATGACTTATCTCATGTCAACCTCGTGTTCATACTTCATGCAGAACTTGTATAGGCTCTAGTTTGGGCAATTCATGCTCAGGTTTCCTAACTAGTCTGCTATCTAGGTCAGAAACAATATACATGTAGAGTGGACTATGTGGGAACAAAGGCACTTGTGGGAAGGGGTAAAAAATAACCTGAAGACTTTGTGGTTGGTGGTGAACTTTGTGTTGGTAGTGAAGACCATTCAATACCTTCAGTATGAAGTAAAATACAGAGAATTTTCATACTGAAAATCTGTGTGGTACAATGTAGTGTATTTGAAAAATAAGTAGTGTGAGTTTTTTAAAAAACCAGTTTTGCTATTTTTGATAAATGGATTTCAGAACATAGAAAACTGTGGAAACAAGGAAATCACATATGAGATATCAGGCAAATACATTGTACAAACCCTCAGAGAAAATTTCATGGGCATAGTTCAGGTCCTTGGGAAAGATAGTGGCCCTTTGTTCAGTGCTATCAGAACACTTAAGAGATAATTCACTCTAAGAATAGAAATAATTTATTCTTTATGCTATTTTTTATTGATATGCTGTGGAAGACTTGTCATGATATCATCAAGTCACAACATGTGCACAAAGGGGACAAGGAAAAAGAATTTCTAACGTATCTTTAATAATGCCTTTTCCAGTGAGAATGATATTCTTAATTTCATGTCTGTCATTTCCTTCCAATTCTTGAGAGGGGAGAGAACAAGGGGGCCACGGTGAGTGTTTTTTACCTTCCCCCGCCCCCTATTTACATGTTGCTCAAAGAAATCACATAAAATAAAAATAGGCTTTCTATTCACTACTGAACTGTCAAGTTCTGCCCATGTTTTAAATATGGAAAACCTGAAGTAATGAAAAGTTTTCACCATCTTTCAGAACCCACAGCCCACTCAGAAACTGTGTTGTGTCATTTGAATTCAAGGAGTATCCTGTGAGATAGGAGTTTCATTTTCCTGAAAATTAAGAGTACTGTTTCACATTTCCTATTGATATTACTATATTACTTGTCAGTAGCTGCTGAACAGGAAAATGAGACTTGGATAACTTTTCAAGGAGAAGGAAAATGTTAGTTACTTTTATCTCATGACTTAACTGGATCAATCTAGAAGCCATCTTTGAAAATATAACAGGAAGATCACAGGAAAGCTGTACGTTGTTGAAGATTTAATTAAATTTCCTTCCAAAGTGCTATGCTTTATATCAAGCAAAGAGTTTTAAAAATATTTTTTACAGTCTTTCTGTTTATTGAGTATGTTTATGGCAGAATTAAGAAACAGTGTAGAAATCTACTCCCGCTGAAGTACATATCAAAGTACAAAGTACAAAGTACAAAGTACAAAGTACAAAGTACATACCTTCAGTACAAATCCTGTACTGAAGACAGCATTTCATGTCAAATCACATGTTCTGGTGATATCACTATGTTATTGTTTTCTTACTTTGGGAGGTTAAGGCCATATGCATGGATGTAGGAGCAGCAATTCTGGATAACTAAGTCAGGAAAACTTCTTTGGGTCAGCAAAGGTCCACATCTTTAGGCAGAAGGTCTAGCAGTGATCCCTTTGCTCACTAGCATTAGCTGCTGAACAAATAATTCACTGTTTATTACCACAAATGTTTTCACAAGCACTGAAAAGAAAGCAGTGCATGTCTCCTCTTAGGATACTCCTTATCTCAGCATGGAAGAACTGCCTTAGCAGTAAACACTGCAGAGATCATATAAAATCTCTCTATTCATGCTACTTCAGGCTTCCCTTGACAGAGATGTCAAGATGTCTTTCTGCAGCCCTTTATATCTTGATATGTTCTGCTGTACAGATGGGAGGGACAGAAGGTCATACAGGCCGTAACAACTCATCATGGTCAATGTAGGACACTTCTTTCAGGACCATAAGTCCCAGGTATTTGATATAGTAACTCAGCCAGATTCCTGGGCTTTTGTTTGTTTTGCTTATTTATATAAAATCTGAGGGAAACTGTGTTTGGGAGAAAACAAAGCAGATTTTGTATATCCTTGTAGATTAAGTCAAAACTAACCATGAACTTAAGGTGGTTTAAATATAGTTTCATAATTATGATTGCTATATAGATGTTTCCCAAGTAGGCAGGCGAAACGTTGTTTTATAAACATAGAATCTCAGAATTTTTTAGGTACTGACAGTGTAATACTTCTGCAATAATTCTTCCAGTGTTAATATTACACAGTGACAACAGGATCTTTTCTCTTGAATTAAGGCTTTGTGGCCTTAATACAGGAAAGCAAAGACTCCCAGAATATGTACTTATTAATCCCACCAATATCAGTAAATAGTCTAAAACAGGATAGAAATGTGATTCATCCCTGCACTTTAGAGAAATGTTGTGAAAAACATCATAAATCAGCATGAGGGTTCACAGGCTTAGAGTGAAGTGTGATAAAGTGCTTTACTGAACTAGAACTAGTGTTTTTCAGTATCTTGTAAAACCAAGCACTGTAAAGCATCAAATATTTGACACAAGATTTTTCATATTTGATGTGTGTAACCTTAAAAAACCCTGGTAACAATTCATTTGGACACCTGTGTGAAAGGACTTTATTTCAACTTTTGAAGTCTTGAGACATTAATTTCTAAAGCATTTTCAATGGTCACAAAAGAAAGGGGCTGATGAGCTTTGAAGAAGGGCCGTGTGATCTTGAGCTTTTCAGTGGGTGTAATTAAAATCATGTGGTGACCCAGTGATGATAATCTTTCCAGAAGCTGATGGCAGGTCTCCACTTGTCTTTCTTTTGGGGATTAGAAGGTTTCCATGCACATAACAGCTCTGATTGCCTAAATCATTCCCCAAGAGAGGGAAAGCTGGAACAGACTGTGACATCCCACGCATCCATTTTTTTCCTAAGACAAAGCATTTTGCAGAAGGTACAGAGGAAAATTTCAGGGCCACGTAAACAGAATGAAACTAATGGACATCTACATGAGAGATTGGGAGAATAATCTCAAGTCCACAGTGCCTACTCCTTTGATGTCAGCTGAGGAAGCAGAGAAACAAAGCCAAGGTAGAATAAATTATCATATTTGGACCCATCAAAGCAGTCAATGTCTTATTTGATATGAGTTAATAACTACTCAAAAATTTCAAAATTAAATCTAAATTTCTTAGGGTTTTTTAAAATATTTTTTTTCTGAAAGAATTATGTTTTCTTGGAAAATCATTTCCCTTCTAATGTACTTCTTGAGAAATTATTATAGGAATATGTTAATGCATTCTTGAAAATCCATTCTATGGTGAAGACATGACATGACTTGTGATATAATCATTAGATGAAAATATTTTAACAAAAAAGATTTGAAGCTTTGTTCTGTGGCTTGTCCTTTGTCTGTAATTACAAAAGTTCCATCACCTCATAAGGAATTTGTTGCTTTTTTGATGAAAAGTTATTATACATTATTATACATTTTTTAAATTCATCCTTAGCATTAAAACATAGGAGTAGTTTACTTCAGAGATATGCAGTGAAATGTGTATTACTTTGCTTTCAGTAAGTTACAACAAAAGTTTTTTATGAAAAAGTGTTTTTTCAGTTGTGTGGTTATTCTTTCCTGTTCAAACCAAATCACATGATTTCTTGCCAGAAAACATCATAGAAACCTAATCAAAATTGCCATGCTCTAACTAGAAAGAAAATCACTAAATATAACTGCTGACGTCTCCTGTGACAAACATGATTTACTGTTTGTCTAAAGTACAAGTTAAATGCATTAGAATTAATATCACTATTCCCTAGACAGTCAGAGACCCTCAGAATTTTGAATATGCCATAGTTTTTGAAATTAATTCCATTCTATCTTAAACTATAGAAATTAAGATAGAAATTAACATTTTACTTTGGCAACCTTCAGTGGGAATTGGCTAGTGACAGAAAAGAGCATTACTGTAAAAATTGGTCATTTGTACAGAACAATATCACCCATTGTAATTCCTCTATTAACACTTGTTATAACGTCACTTCACTCTACAAAAGCCTATTTTGTTCAAAATCTTAAGGGATCATTCCTTTTATGTATACAGAGTGTCTTTCCAATACAGCTTGCTTTCATGGAATTGGGTTTTTTCCCCTTTTTTCTTTATGTCAAATCCCTTTTGATACCTTTATAGAGTTCATTTAGTCTGGATCTTAGACTTCTGAAATTGGGAACAATTTATTCTCTTTCAAATAGTAAATGTGATGTGAAATAATTTTCACAGCAGATGAATTTCTTAAAGGTTGATAAATAGTATCTTATGAAGTTTGCAGAATTACATCTGGCACATTAATTTAAGTGGTCAAAGTTTAACCACAGCTGCAGAGAGACTATGCTCTGTATTGAGGGTCTAAACTCATGAACTGGTCTTATTTTCACTTTTAAGTGTATACCTATGCCACTATTATATTTTCTGTGTTGTAATGAGTTCATGTTATATGTCAAAATATTGAACTCCCCAAGTGCATAGATAAATGTAAAAAAAATAATGTTGTGGAGAGATTTTAAACAACACATTCATAATAATAATCTGTATAAGAGTATTCTGAATTCAGTTCCCCCTAGAGAACTGTGTCTTGTCACTTCTAACTTTGGATATTTTTAATCCATTTAAAAATATATTCCTGCTTAAGGTGCAAGAGTGCAACTTCCCTAAAGGAAACATTGGAAGATGTTATTTGAGGATGTCCTCAGCCCATGTGTCTGTCAGGACTGGGGACATGGGCACAGGCAGATCTGGGGACAGAAGCTCCCTGAACATCTCTCAGTGACATCCACAAGTGCACAATCCAATCCCATGGAAAATTAACGTAGTTAGGAGGGTGTTTGGGTTTATCTTAGTAATAGCTGTGCAATTAAACAAACCCACTGCCTCTTTTTCTGAATCTGAGCTAATTAATAAGTAATTAATTGCAAGTAGATAATCATTCATGCTTTGAAAACAAATTGAAAATTATATTTAAACTGCTGTGTGTTTGCCAGTCAAAATTACAGTGGAAGGAGATTTTTCATTTTGGAATAATAAATTTCTTTGCATGGCTTTTCCAAATAGTAGATGTTTTGGTTTATCCTGATTCCCATTTCTAACCATTTTATTGACATTGGTACCAGTCCTGTAGCATTGTCCCCCTTTTAATCTAAAAAACCCAAAAGCCTGGGGTAATATTGTATAGAATATTTGTGGGTATCCTGAGGGAAAAATAAGAATCCCATACTGCTGTGAGAGCAATAAAAAGCAATGCTGTAATTTACTGTTGTCATTCACATGAAATATATTTTGTGCTAAAATGGCCCATCTGGAGCATATCCACAGTAGGGGACATATACCTGTCTTCTTTTACATACTCATTTATTTTGTCTAATGGACATAATATACAAATGAAGTGCAATCATTTTTATTTACTCTGGTGATGTCAGCATCAGATATAAATCTACAATTCACATGCATCTTCAGAATATCAGAAACAAATTTGTCAGTGTTAACATATTTAGACTGATATTATTTCTTTACTTTTACAGGCCAATAGTTAAGGCCATTTCTTGCATTGCATTTTTTAAGTATTTTTCCCTCATGATACAGGGTAATAAATTTCAAGTGTAATGTTTAAAATCTCTATGTAGATACAACATGAAAAATGGTTCTTGTTGAATATAACCATTCTTTACAAATAAAATTGCACATAAATAAATTACAACAAAAATAGTAGAACTATGAGTACTCTGAAGCAGAACTGTCATATTTTTGCCACTATTTATACTTCATTAATGTGTAGGAATTTTTTCTGAAGTGAGGAAAAAACTGAAAAAAATTAATTCGAAATTTTATACAGCATTTCTGGAACTGAATGTGTGTGTAGCATGTAAATTAAGGATTTAAAACAATGGCAAAGAAAGAGCAGTGTTTGAACTCTGTTGGATCAGCAAAAACATACATTTATCTTTTTTCAAAGAGTATGTTTGAGAAGGCTTTATTATTTTTATAAATAGGGATTTATTATTTAGTTAAACTACGAATATTCTTATCAAATTTTTCACTAATCACCTGTTGGATATTTATCACTCAGCAACAGACAGAAGAGAGGAGGTTTATTTAATCTTCCAGAGAGTATTTCACAAACACCAACTTCCAGTCCCTGGCAGAAGACAATAATGAAGCAAATATAGCATTGACAAGTCTAATGAAATATTAGAATATGTTTCTTTAAAAGGTTCCATAGCTCATTTCTTACCTGCCTAATTGTTTTCATCATACTGAAATTTGTATAAGAGCCTATAATTTTTTAAAATGAATGGTGCTATATTTAAGCATTATCAATGTTATTGCAATAAGTACCAAAAGAGGTAATCATAATATGCCACTTATGATAATGTCTTGCCAACATTTTATATCACAGTGATGTTTCAGTGAATTTACACCATTGTGAAGCCAACCATTCTGTTATGGTTCACTATGATTAATGTGACCACCAGTGAAAGCTGATCATAATTAGTCTCTTTCATAGATTGACATTAAATAGACTATATCCCCCAGAATAAATTTAATCTCATTTTTAAGTATGAAACATGGCAAATGACTCCTCTATCAAGTCATAAGAAATATTTAATGAGAAGTGCAAGTCTACTATGCACTGAAAAATGCTTTTGCAATTGTTGTTTTCCTAGATTTTGGTGGCAGGTACTGTAGGAGATGGTTTCACTGGAGACATTGGACTGGATGATGTGTCTTTTCTGGGCTGTACTCTTTACAATGGTAAGAGCTGAAATGCACCTCTCCAAGCTGTGAGCTGATTCATTGCTGTCATTTGTAAATATTACTACTAGAAAAGTAAAAACCAGGTTAAGCTGTGACTCAGGAAATCCAGACTAGTTTCCCTGCTTCTCAGACCCTCATACCAGGCATCAGCACAAAATAGTCTCTGCTGTGCATGTGAGGTCCAAAAGAGATTCTGAGTGAGAAGTCTGCAGCTCCCATACTCTTTTAGATCCTGATTCCTAGAAGGTAGAAGAAACTAAGCTGTGTGTAAATGAAATGACCTTTCATTCAGCCAATTCAGTTTGATACAGATTTCCACCTCCCCCTAAAAATTCTTAATGTATTTACTGTGCCAATTGCTCTCATGTGACAGCACACAAATAGTTCAGGTGATGGAGCACCCTGTTGTCAAAAGTCACTGTTACCAAGGGTGGAACAACCTTTATAGAATTGTAAAATATTATATCCCAAATTACAGGTGCTTAAAGACACCAGACTCAGGACATGGAGTTCACCACAGAGGGGATTTTAAGGAGGTTACTGTCAGCTGCAGCAGGCATTGAAGAGTTATATAGGGTGTGACAGTTGCTCTAAGGTCATGACAGGGCTGTAGAGTAGCAAACAACTTAAAGCAGTGTCTGAATATTACTATCCTGGCACTTACTCTCAAACACCCTAGTGCAGATGTATTTTGTTCTGCTACTCCAAAAATTTCTTATAATTATTTCTACAAGGATTATCAAATGTGTATGGTATTTCTTTTGCAGATAATTATCTAATGTTTTACCATATTTATATAGGGTAAAGCAGTTATTAGAACATCATGGATATGAAGACTTTTTGTAAATACTCAGTTAATGGATTGTGCCTTATATTCAGGGAAGAAAATCTTAAAAGAACTAATCAGAAAATCCCTAAATACGTTCAAATTAGTTAGGAAGAAAACTACAGATAAACAAGAAATTGGAAAGTGTAGAGGGTCAGAGTTTCAAAGTTCATAACTAAGAAAAAAACCCCCACGTGTGTGGAGAGACAAATTGAAAATACTCAAGGATAATGGTGGACAGGAATCAGGTTTGGTGTTATGTATATTTTTAAAATTGAGAGCAATTTTTGAGACAGTCCAGGGTCCTGCCTCGACTTTTTCTCCCTCATGCCATAAAAATATTACAACAACAACAACAACACAACCCCCCCCCAAACAAACAAACAAACAAACAAAAAAAACCACCCAAAGAGACTGTGGGAATAGTCTGCAAAATTGACAACAGCTATGGCATATTCCACCATATTTAACACAAGTTGGATCAGGTTGGAAAAGCAGGGTTCCCTTGTCCCTGCACACTAGAATCAAGCACAGCCCAATTGCTCTTGTTCCACTTTAAGTGACCAAATACTGACAGGGAGAGATGGGCTTGACAGCTTGGTGGTAAAATGGTAAAATCTCTCATAAGTAACATTAAAGATGTTGAATCTTTTGAATCTTGAACGTGCTGCTTCGACACATCATTTGAACACCCAAACCAAAGGCTATTCAGTGATGCTTGCTCTGGACAAAATGGTATTTAATAAAGTATAGAAAATAAATTGTTTCAAAATAGAGGGAGTATCAGATCCTCCTTTCTTTTCAGGTATTGTGAAGACTATGGTTATTCAAAATTTCTTCTTCCATTTCAGGATATCAGGAGCAGAGGCATTTATATTTAAAAATTTCTGACCTATAAGGTCCTTGCTGCTATTCTGAGTTGTAGATAAATTTATCAATTCATACAATTCTTACTTCAAAACATCCTTCACCTAAGTCTTTTGTTTGAGTTTTAGGACATTTTGAGAGTATTATTCATTTGACTGGGAAATAATTTATTTAATGTCATAGACTTCCTTTCTATCCTACAAAATAGAAATGGGTAATTTATTATCGGTAGTAGTGCTCCAGCCTTCAGGGATTAAAAAAAAATTCCTTGCTATCCCTGACACATTTAATATAAAAAGTCTTCACATGTACTTTTTAATTAACTCAGGTGTACTGCTCAGGTGCATTGTGCACTACCACTAATAATTTCATAAATTGTTAAATTTTAAAAAGGAGTTTTATAATAGAAATTCCTTTTATGGACAATAATAGCAAAGGTTTTCAAGAAAAGAGAGTAAGCTTGAAGAAAGGTGCATAGTAAAGAGTAGGAGGACAAAAAAAGACAATTGATTTGAAAGAACTGGTAATGAGTTTGAGTGAAATATAAGGGAGGTGGTGACCCCAGAAAAATTTCTCTAATGAGAAAATAATTTTTTTTTCAGCAATAAATTTACAAGGTAAGAAGGTTACGTAGTAATTTCCACAGTTGCTTGTAGTAATTAACATGTTAAAATTACATTATAATCTGAATAATCTGTTAGCCCTGGTTCACAGGAAAAAACGGTCTCTGTGACTGCTCTGTGAGCCTCAGCATTAGTTTTTTGAAGTTAGTCACTGGGTTAATCCAAATTTGAAAGACCAGCAAGAGGAGTAAATCCAGCAAGTGTCAAAGATTGTATGGATGGTGAGACAAAACTGGTGCTTTCCACTGAGTAAAGCTCCAATTCAGTTCCTGCTGACCAGCATTTCAGTCACTCAACTGTCCAGGCATGATTCCAGTAAAGCCATACCCTGGAAAAGGGGGGCAGTGGCAAGGGGACAAATCATTATGGAGCTGGAATGCCTTAGTCCAGGTGCTCAATGTCCTTTTGGCTCTTTTTTCGAAGGAAACTTGCCCACAGTTTCTACAACTACTACAGGAACTTCAGTTCCTGCCACGCTCCCCATGAACAACTGCACAGAGAAGGAGTTTGTCTGTCGAGCCTCTGGCTACTGCATCCCAATGATCCAGAAGTGTGATTTTAGACCTGACTGCTCTGATAAGTCTGATGAATCAGCTTGTGGTGAGTGGATCAAATCACATTCTCACTAGTTAATGGGTCTTAAACACATTGCTTTAGCAGCTCTATCTTACCTTTGCAATTTGGTAGTAGCACGTAGATGTTATTTTAGTGTGGTTTTGCCCAGGAAAATAATAACATTTTACTCTTAATATGTGTGATGTAATGCACTTTCTGCTTTCTGATTCAGAACCAACATTTCAATTCAAGTTACTACAGAAATGTGGCAGGGGAAGGAATCCTCATTTCCCTAATGAGGGAATAACATGACAATTTTAAGTGAGCATAGTCTTAAAAGGTTCACTAGTCCAGACTGGAAGAGAGAAAAACTTTAGAGTTTCATGTTTGGGGTGGACATCCAGGAGAACTGTATCCACTTCATACCTACTTCAACAAGTATGGGTTTTGTTTGCTTGTTTGGTTGTTGAGGGTTTTTTATATAAAATTGTTTCAGCATCAGCAATAATTGTGAAATTCAGCCTGCTCCACACAGAAGTGAGTTCAGCCTGTAATGCTCTGGTAGTCTTATGGGAACACTGTAAGGGGGACAATGGGCAGGGTCCACACATGATGCCCATAAAGATCTAAGACAATTGTTGATTGCTTCTTGAGTTGCAGCAGTTCACACTGTATCATTTTAGAAGCTGTTAATGACTTACTTTTGCCTCAAAGAACAGTACTTGAAAGCACTACTATAACAAAGCCAGTTAATGAGGGGGACAGACACCTAGAGACAGTGACCTCACCAGCCTTTGCAAGCAAAACCATTGTCACTGAAAATGAAAACTCTGAATTCATTACACGTCCTGAAGGGAATTCAGTCCAGAGCTGAGGGCTCAGAGGAAAAGTATCATTCAGTCCCTACGTCTATTTCTTATGTGGGAATAACTAGAAGAAATGAATCTGGTGTTTAAGTACCTCTGGGCAGTTTCCTATAGTGTGAAAAAATATCAGCCATTGAAATCTAGCCCTGAAACATAAATGCAGAGCCCTCTCAGTATTTCTCCCCTCAGAAATTTACATTCCCTTACAAAACATCTTTTCATTCTAAGCAAGATAAATACTGTGGAGAACGCACCTTTACATATTTGCTCTCCCATCACTAAGATGGGAATTTATCACAACAATGCTGGACTAGGACTTAAAAACGTCCTGACTGAAACAGAAATATGGTCACAGGAAGGTGTTATCTTTCTCAGAGGCACTTTAAATCTAATGTTTACAAAGCATGTTTAAAAGGTGAATAAGCATTTAATGCAACTCATCTTCTCAGGGAACATCACAAATCTTCATATGGGCAACTCATGAGATCACAATGGCTGCAGTTTGCTTCCTTAGTGAGGATATACAAGATGTAAATCAAAACTCACTCTCTCTTTAGTCTACCATTTTTTAGCCTTCAAGGAAGGAAGCACCAGGCACATTCTACCAACAAACTGAGATTTCTTGATACAGCATTTTTTAGTGGGTTTATGGATTAAAAAATTTTCTTGTTTCCTTTGCACAAGTCTCACAGCAGCCACTTAAGTGTAATAATCTGTTCCAAAGTTCTGGAGAATGACTAGACTCAACTTCAACCATGTGCTAGAGAATAAATATTCACAACAGAAACGGAGGATAAAATTGGTTTCTTTACCCTAAGCAGGGTCAATAGAGAGCTCACTTTGTTGCTCAGGAAGCAAAAACTCATTGGAAGGCAGCTGCATATTTATTTAATAAGACAACAATAATTTGATTTGACACCAATACCAAATGCATTTTTATATAACTTTCAAGTTTTGTGAGGACGGCTTGAAATCTAGGGGTTTTTTTTAGAGTTATGGTCATGGACTTTGTAGACAATGTACAGTGATTTGCCAGTGTCATCAGTCTACAGGACTGGAGACAGAACCATACAGCAGCTCCCAGATTCTTGGCTGATGAATTTTACATGAATTCCCTGTATATTACATGACAGGTGATTAGAACTACCTTAAAGCTGATCAGAACTCACATAAAGGTAGATACTGAGGTGTAAATGAATTGGTATATTCCCAAAACTGGGATCTGTCTAATAGAGGAGAAAATACAAAATTCACGTTTTATCTGTAAGGAAAAATCTATGCATGTTAGTAATGAGTCAATATTCACCAATACTATAAATTGAATCCTTTTATTTCCATGTTGCTTATTGGGTTGCAACAGGAGTTAGTGATATTCAATTTTTATATAAACATGAGTAATCACTGTTAATCTCTAAAGTTATGGAAGTCTGTGACTTTGAAGATAAAGACCTGTGTGGATGGCATCAACCAGCCTTGGAACAGATGTCAGAAGAATATTCCATAAGTATCAAAAACACATTCAAGTGGCAGCTTGGAAGAGGAGCAAATCTCTGTGCTGAGCAAGAACGACACCGCCCATTAACTGATACCAATACGTGAGTACATTTCTTCAGGTGCTTGAGTCTCTTGTGTAATGTGTGATCTTAAACCCATACAGATCTTCAAAGAGAAAAAACTGCTTCATTTACAACATTGAAGCAGTTTACTGATTTATCGATGACACGTAATTAACTGACAACAGCTGAAGTAGGTGTGCAGGATCAATACCACACATGAATAATAATAGAAAAAAATAATAAGCAGGCAAAAATTTCTAAACACCTTTTTGTAAGTAATTCCCAAAACTTTCCAGTGAAACACGTGCACTCTTCCCACAGGATATATAGAGTACAAGCATGTTCCCTTTATAGGAAAGCAAGTTTGGAAGACATGGCTGTTCCAGCTTTACCCTCTTTCCAGCACCCCAAACTTCCAGCCCAGCAAGATGTGGGCAGCATTTAGTGGGAGGGGTGATCTGTCTGGTCTTTGCAGTGGTTGTGGCACCAGAAAGATGACCTCTGGCGTGTCAAAACCAGATTTTGGCCACTGCTCTTTGCATTGTATTATCCATCCCTGCTATCACAAATTTTCATCCTACTTTTACACTTCTTTTCAAGCTGAGTTCTCTTTTCAAAGCTGGCTTTGTAATTAATTTGGCACTGCTTAATTTAGTTCATTGTGGTTGTCCTCTTGATCAGTTTTAGGTGAATACCTTCTCAAATGGTCTTTATTCACACAGAAAATTTATGCTCACTCTCCTACCTTACTAGCTATTGTTAGTTGTTAGCTATTGCTACCAATTTTGTTATTGTTATTACTAGCTATTGCTCTTATCCTGGCAGTTTTGCCCAAGGGTGGGCAGTACAAGTTAACACAAAATGTCCTGTGAATTTTGCACTCATTTAATATTTAACTAATGCAGTTCAAAACTACTACAGTAAGAGCTAACTTCAATTTAGTTGGTAATTTTTTTACCAGTTCTTTTTATTTTACCATTTTTCTGGTAAAAAATTTCATATTAAAATGTAAATATTTTTAGTCTCTCAGTGAAAATTTGTAAATTAATGTTACATTCTAGGTAGATTGCTTAAGATACTTACTAGCTCCCCCAAAGTTACTCCTTTGATTTATCTCTAGGAGCAAAAAATTAGCTTTTCTGCATGAACACTTGGTTTTAAATGTGTGGGGGGTTTTGATTATTTTCTTATTAAATAAGAAATGTCTGTTAAAAAATGCATTAATCTAATGTATTCCAGTTAAAAGTAACAGTAAGACTTACTGAAAAAGAAATCCTTACAGGTAACTAGCAAATGTATTGAGTACAAACAATTTTCAGTGTTATCCAACTTCATTAATATTGGCTCATACCCTTTTTCTGACCCAGAGATGGGGCAACTGAGAGGTATTTTAAAAACTTTTATTCCGTTTTCAGTCTCATGTGAAGGGTGAGATGGTACAGGTGTTACAATTCACGCCGTCACAATCAGAAGCCAATCATTTTCTCATTACAATACATTACAATAAATGTTTCTTGGCCTATCAGCTTTTGCCACACAATGCTGTTGGTGCCTTAAAGCCAATAATCTAAAATTACCCCTCGTGAGTCCTACTAAAATGCATCTTTCATAGTTTTATTTCTCCAAAGTATCTAGTCTATTTGCAAAGCCATCATTTGAAACTTGTTTCTAGTTTCATTTCTCTCTCAACAATGTCCGTCCTATTTCATGGCATTTCTAAGTCAGCATTTCTTATCTCAAAGTTTGCATACAGATGCACATTATGTGAGTTTTCTGTCAGGCTTTGAGAATTCTCTACAAATTCATTTCCCACATTTCCCCCTCTCTCTTGAATGAAAAAGACTTCTTTGATGGCTTTGTTCATCGTTCGCTATGCACAATGAAGTACACAAGGCACTATCATTAATATTATCTTTATAACAAGCAATGCATATAAACTTATTTTACAAAGCTTTTTTAGCCAAGGTGCAAAGCTCTATCTTTCAAACAAGTTATCCAGCTATGATCCATTGTCTGCTTTAATTTGATTTGCTAAATCTTTCAGTTTTTGAAGTTGTTCGTGGATAGATTCTGAATGGTCAGACAAATTCATACAATACAATTCTTCAAATTCTTCACAGCTATGCCTATGTGCTAGTAAAACAATCAATTGCTGTTTGATTTTGAAGGATAGCATGTCTAACACTGTTGATGTCTGCCAGTATATTACTGATTGCAGTGGATGTGGTATTGGTTTGTTTACGCAGCCAACATCTATTTAACTGTTTTAATGCCATGGCAGTAGCAAGTTGGGGTAGTAACAAACCTGCTGAAACCCTTTTTGCAGCTTTCCAGGGCATAAAATCACTATTACAATCTTTTTCATATTGGTAAATCTTTTTCATATGGGTAAATCTTTTTCCTCTTTTTTTTTTTTAAATGACAATTTTAGCACTAGGTGCTAGCACATTAAGTTTTCTAATACTGCATGAACTACTTTTGAGGTGCGATGGAATGCCTTGCTGAGTTCTACTTCTACAAATGAACTAATATCTTTTTGGTAATTGTCATGGGTATTGGTCAACCCCAGAAAGTCTACTCTAACTATCTGAGTAATTTTACCAAAAACTTAAGTTCTTATAAGCAGGGTAAATGCAGTGACATTGTACTTCAGAGGATCATTCTCTTGCCAGTTGTTATCTGAAAATGTAAGACAGGAATCTATGGTTAAGGAACCAAGAATTTCAAATTCTTGGGGTTAGGAAGGTGCTTTAGAAAGTTGTTTGGTCTAGATGTCCCAGCCAATAATAGGATTGTTCTCATTGGCAACATCACTTGGTCTATTGTTAAGTTGCTTTTTGGTCAAGGGATCATAATATATTAATATAGTATATCATATAGTATATTGGCTATACTTTTAATGGCATACTGACTAGACAGGTTGAAAAAGGCTTTTCTGGGTTTGAGCTGGACAGGCAAATGGTGTCCTAACTTGCTGCTTTGGCTAATGTCACCCAAACATTTGTTTTTGGTTGTTCCACAGGCAAATCTGCACTGCAAGAAGCAAGCAAAGTTAGCAAACACCAACGTAACACTCGATTTTGCTCTACACTTTTTGTGAGTTATTTTTGGAAAAGACTTTCTCATATATTTTAACTCACAAATTAGTTTAGCTTCAACATCGGGGGTTTCTGTTTGGGCTGTAGTTGCAGATGACTACTGAAAACACTAACAATTGGAGAATTAGAATCTATCAAGGAGCAGTTAAAAAAATTAAAAACATAAAATGCCTTTTATAAGCGTTCTCGAGGAGCCAACTCTCCCTTTTGTTTTTTAACCTTAAAACAAAACAATATATGTAGTAAAACATGAAGTTTAGAGTAAGTAAGGATAAGTTAAATAATTAATAACAAATATAAAAGTAGATAATTATCAGTGTCTGTCTGAAATGTTGTACCATCATCCAGGGTCTGCAACAGCTCAATCTTTACTTTAAATCAGTTAAGAACTGTATGAACCATCTCTGGATTATGATTCTCTAAGGTTGTTTTGAAATTGAGTCCAGCTGTCATATTGATAAGGTCCAATTGTCAGATCAAAAGTGACTCAAATATTGTTTTGATGCAGAAAACACCTGGGTCTGTTGGTAAATTTCCTGTTTAAGTGCATGGTCAAGACCCAGGCTCTAAACTAGAGGGATGTCCCTTAACATGTTTTAAAACAAGGCTCTTAACAATAAAACTATAAAATACTTAAAACACAGCAAACTGTTAGACCACAGTTGTATAAAGTAAACAAATAAAATCTAGGACAAAAAAAAATTAATCAAACCATACAGAACCTTGCTTTCTCTGAAGTTTTTTTTTAACATAGAGCTGCTGATTGGAAAAAATCACAAGACTAGCAGTTCATAGGAAGCTGTCAATGAAGTTCAGATATCTTTTTCTGGAATGCTAAAAAATACTTAAGAATTAAGAAACAGCAGTGGATCTACTCATATAGAAAGTGTAAGGACAAACCAAAGAGCTTAATTAGAGAAATGCCCAGTGTAGCTAGAGAACAAAAATGAGATCTCAAAATAACATGTGGCTTGGAGAGAATTGCACAAAAATTGGCAAAGCCTATAAAAAGCTGGCTACAATTTAATAAACTTCACATTTGAGAAAAAAATGAGGTAGGACTCAGGCTTTCATGCAGCAACATGATAAAGTCTCTCGTGTGATTAGCTTTTTGGTCTTTTTGAATTGTCTTTTCTTTCTCAGGATTCTCTAGGTAATCTATCCTTTAATAAAAGAAAACACTAAAATATAATTAATAAAGCTATAATGTAAAATTATTACTGACTTTTTAAGTCAGCATTTCTTATCTCAAAGTTTGCATACAAATGCATATTATGTGAGCCTTCTGTCAGGATTTGAAAATTCTCTACAAATTCATTTCCCACACATTAATAAGAAAATTTCTGTCCAGTGTAATTACTCTGAACAGAAAAGTACTTGCCTGGTTCTACTGACATGTATGTTTACTTTCTGTGACCATAGCCCATAGAGGGCAAAGATGGTCTTTAAATTAAGACCACGTCAACAAAGCGTTTCTTATATTTCTACTAGTTTAAAGTGACATTATTTTGCATTTACTCAGCCTGAATTTCTATCACTATTAAAGAGTGAGCTCAATATGTTAGTTTCACTGTGTACTCCATTAAAAGTACTGTGTTTTTACAAAAAATCCCAAAACAACAATACCAAACCAACAAAAAAATCATTCAACAATAACAAAGAATTAAAACGCTGTCTGGTTGTTTCTAGATCTCTACATTATATATGAAAAGGAAGTGTATTCCGTAAAAAAAGAGCAACTGTTTACAATAAATTAGCTGTCAAATCTTTCATTGACTGCCCTTTAATTGTTGCATATTAGCCAATACCAGCCCTGTACTTGTACTTAGTAAATCCTCTCACAACCTTCCCACTATAGGTTTGTGTTGGCACAGTGATACATGGAATTCTATTACTGGTTTTCAACATATTTTCAGGGTTTAATGCAACTAAGAGTATATTGAAAAGGACTGATGAAAAGAGAAAGCAAATGATCCCTAGAGATTGCAGTTTTCAGGCAACTCTGTAATGTGTTGCTCTTGTGATGTTTCACATGAGATGCAGTTTGGTTCTATGGTTTTCCCCTTCTCTTTGTTTATTGGCCTATAGAGAAGTATAGAAAATAGATGCTTCCAAATCACCACAGGAGATGCAGAGCAGCAGTTTTGTTGAATTAAAACCCTGCAACATTTATTTTTATTTTCTCATCCATTTTCCTCAAATTTCCACTTGTTAAATGAGGCAAGCTGTGTTACTGTAATCTTTTATGTTTGCAAATTAAAATAAAATATGCAGGACTATGTTTAGAAATGTTTGGATTCATCCTGATGCAAGACTAGTTGGCAGTGCAGCTTGCAATGAGTTCTTTCAGCAAAAATACCTGTGAGTACTTGGAGTCAAACCATCTGCTTCCCCAAAATAAGTACCTGGGTTAGCCACATGTAGGCTGGTGAATTGTGAGGTGAAGGTGTGAGTCTTTGAAGTTGTAATTACAATAATTAAGTGAAAGTAATTACTTTGTAAATAGAGGGAACAGCTTGCATTTGTGTATAGAAACCAAAGGCTGGAGGAATAGAAGCCACTATGGGAGTCTGCCACTGGAGCCTGGCTTGAGCTAGGAGAGGTCTGTTGTGTTGTGCAGAGGGCTGGGTGACATTGGCACTGTGCACTGAAAATTCTATTACCACTATTCATATATGAATGTAGAGCTCCTGTGACATATTTCTGTACTTAGCAAACAGAATTCTCTATTGCAGTTAGTTAGGTTTCTAAAAGCTACAACAACAAAAGTATCAGTTTGTGTAGGCTTAAACAACTATATTAAACTGACACAGCAAATGGATAAATCTATTAGTTTGCTTCCTTTTTAAAGAATCTGGTTAGTGATGTAGCAAATTCTTTGACATTATTAATGATATTTGGGTACAACTGTTAATTGAAAACTTTCTAGTCACTTAATTGATATGATAATTCATGTGTCACATCTAATAAATCAAAACAAAAATGGATGTGGAGATAAAACGCTAAGCTGATATGATAATTACTGCTGTGTAAATAGTTCCCCTAATAAACATATTTTTAAACATCTGTCTTTCTTTTGTGTCTGCTTTTCAGACAATCACTATCAGAATTCAGAACAAGAAATTTAGGCAAAATTAGAGGTTTTAAGTAATATACTTAAGCCCAGAAGTTTTTTCGGCAATCAAAGAATATTTTAAATTTAAGAGTCTAAGAACTTCAAAAGAGGAGAGAAAATCATAAAGTATTTTGTGTATGGGTTTTTGTTTTGTTTTGTTTTTCTTTTTTTTTTTTTGTTTGTGGATTGTTGGGTTGTTTTTTCTTGTGTGTCCAACTTAAATAATATCAACTACTTTTAAGCTACTTTTAAGAATGGCCAGAAATTATTTGCAGGATGATGTCAAATTATTTCACTGCAAGTAATCATAATTTAATCAAACTTAATTTTGTACAATAAAGAGAATATACCCAAAATCTTTTTTATATGTTTTGTAAGGATGCCAGAGCATGGGATTAATCTCATAATGAAAATAAATTAAAAAGTGAAGACTTTAATAATTTTGTGCGGGTAAAACTTTGCCAGTTCATTTTCTTTCTGGAATTCATACCTATTATTTAAAACATGACATCAAAATTTTATGTGATACACTTGGTCACAGATAGAATTTTTCTTTTGGAATTTTTATTTTTAGGCTCCAATAATAAATATGCTATCATTTTACTTAGTACAAGAATTCCTTCTCACATTTCCGGTGGTTTTCTTTTGAGCAACTTTCTGATGTCAGTGTCCAAGTGCAGGTGCCAGTATGACTTGTGTTTTGGTTCCATTCAGCTTGAATTAACCACTGAACCTCAATCCTGTATTCATGTGACAAAGATGCTCCAGATAGAATGTTTTTTCACTGGCACTATGCAAAGACCTTGTTCAGTTGTCATCCAGCATTTTACAGACAGCCGTGAACACAAGTAGAGGTTGCCTTCTGCAATAGGAAATAGCTCCGCTACGTCCTTTCGGAAAGCTGTCTTCCAAAAAATTTATGTCTGCTTTATTATGGCATGACAGTTGCATTCCATCTTTTATTTCTGAATTTATTAAGCCTAAATAGTAAATGTTAATGGATGTGGGAGGTTACTAGGAAAAAAAAAGTTTCAAATCATAATAAGAGAACTTACTTTTTTTTGGAATAACCAATTTGAAATTAATATGACACATATGGCTGTAAGTGAAAATCTCCATTCCTAACAACTGTTTGCTCTCAATTCCCTTTTATTTTTTTTTTAATCTATACAGAAATGCTTAAATTAATTCAAGGAAATCCTTCTTTTTTTCTTTTTTTCTTTTTTTTTCCCTTTTCTTCTAGTTTTTAGGTACAAATTCAGTTATTATTTAGGACCTATTAGAATTTAAGTGGCTGGAAGTGTTCAGCAGAGAAAATCCTTCTCTGTTGGGTAGAATTAATTAAATTGTTGGAGTTCTTATCTTCCTTTAAGAATATTGGAATATTGGAAATTAAACGTTTTATAATTTAACATTTAATTTTGAATATGGATTTTTTTTCTGAAACAATATCCTTGCAGCTGCAATAATCTTTATTCAGGGAAGAAATTTTTTGAAACTTATGAATATGGTTTATGTCAAACTGCAAGAGGTCTGTGAAGGTTTTGTTCACATGTTATGATCTATAATAGCCCATCCTGTATTATCTAGAGAAAGATAAGTAGGCAAAGAATTTCTGGTGCAGACACTGAATATCTAACAAGTACAGATATGGAGGAAACAAGGTCTTTTTTTCATTCTCCTTCTTTTTCATCATAAATCTTCTCATGCTTCCTAAAGATATGTGCCCCAGTACATTTCTTTCAGATTCACAGTCACTATGGACCTAAATTAAAACCTTGGCACTGTCCATCAGGAATACCCTCTCCTTCCTATATCACCTGTGGCCTTCTGGCTGAACTAACCACCATAATGGGCAGTGCACTGAGGAGCTGCTACCCACCCATAAAGGTGGTGATAAATTTCATCTTGAATGAGCGTTTGAATATTAAGTTGTCTTTCACTTTTGAATTCTTGTAGCATTTTTTGTGATTTCTCCAGGCAGATACAATGTTGAGGGAAATGTTAGGGTTTGCTAGTTTTTTTTTTTTAAACAGAAGTCTTGTTTTTTATATATATATATTTCTATAACACTTTTTGTAATATTTTGTAATATTTCTAAGTTTTTTCTATCCACCTTTCCGCAGTTTCCCACCTTCCAGGTAAATTTCAAGTAAAAGGCACAATAGGTAACTTTTTTTGTGGCTTCCCCATTTTATTCTTAATATTGAGGTTACATTGGACTCTGTGTGAATACATAAAGATTAACCTTTCCCTGTGTCTTTGCCTGTTTCCTTTGGAATACTGTAATGATGAATTTTGAATGCTATATATTGGTATTGCAACTTTTATTGCTAAAAGGTATGACAAGTTTTCTTTTTATACCTTCTTAAACTTTATCAGAACTGTTATATCATCTGATTTTAACACTAAGAAACAGGAATTAATGGGAATCCACAGAAAATAAAGCCAACATGATGGAAAGGTTAAAGTATCACAGTTTGCACTCACCTTGTGCCAAATATATAAAACGTTAAAATATTAATGCTATATTCTGATGACACTACAAGAAAAAAATGACAAAACCACAAATATTTTCTCATAAATTTGGTTTTTATGAGTTAAAAGCTAGAATTTAACACCTTATTAGCTTTTTTTTTCCCTCAGAAATTTCTGATGAAAGGTTTTTAGCTAGGAAATCGTAGCTAATTTAAAACAAAAAAACCTGCAAATGCATTAATATTAGCTAAACTTCTGCCTGCTGGTTACCTGTGCTTTGGGGGAAAGAAGCTAGAGAAGAAGTGATCTCCCACAGCCCCACTACCCTGATATAGGATGTGGAGGATGTGGAAAATGCAAACTGAAGCCACTGTCTTGACTGGTTCAAACCATCAGCTTGAGCTCTGATGGCCCACATTTTCCTGATATATCCACTATCCCTTTGGTCAAGAGAGTGATTCTTTTGAAGGTCACCTAGTGCCCTACTGGGTTTTTTTGTTCTTTTCTCTATACAGAAACCCATCTGTTCTAATAGCAGGTCACTCACCTGGCAGATCCCAGACAGATGGTGTTGGGCAGCTGAAGAATAATACTTTCAATGCATACTAAGTGCAATAGGTGTGGGGTTCTGATTTGATCCATAGATACTGTACAGTGTTTGTGGACATATATAACCAGGAAAAATGGAAATGCATGTGGAAGCTGCTGCTTTCTGAATTTTGAAATTTAGTATTGTGTGCTGATCATTGGGATATTTATAACTCTAAGGAAAGTAAAATATCCCTCCCCATTTCATGTTTTTTCTTTGTTTTTCTCATTATTGCTGAAATTTGGAAGGAAATCAGAATGCTTTACTGGAAGGGAGTTGTTTGTTTTCTAATCAGGTTTAGTTTTCAGTCCTAAAGAAAAATAATGAGTAAAGGGTATTTTTTAAGTCCATTTAAGTGTTTAGTCAGGGATTCTCAAACGATTAGAAGATACACAGGTGAATTAACTCTTTAAAAACCAAGAGATTTCAAAAATTCATTAAATAAAAGCTTGAACTTGCTGTACAAGAAAGTTCATCTAAATGAACTTTGATCCACTTTCAGACATTGCAACAATAGACAATTAGTACTGTGAAATGTGTAATTCACAGCATGAGACATGACTTGATAACACTACCAGATTTAAGATGGGCCTAATTTTTTGATAGGTCTTCAACTTTTCTTAACCCACCTAATCTTTCCCTAATTATTATATTCAATTCATTGTGCTCTTTTGAATGCCTTGAAGGGGGAAAATAGAGTGAAGATTCTTCTATGACTGTACATACTTTGGCAACCACAGTTAAAAAGATATTTGAAATATTAAGCTATTAACTAAGACAAGTATGCAAATATAGGTCAGATGCTTATGTTGAAAAATTTATATCCATTAAAATGTTGTGAGTTTCCCACTGAAATTAATTAGAATTTTTGGATTGGCACAGAAATGTCTTTGTAGAGGGAACGCTTGTAGTACAGAGATAAAATTAATTATTTTCAAAGGGTAAATATCGAGATTTTAATGACACTTAGTGTAGTTGCCAACTAAGAGGTTTTCCATGGGTTAATTTGCTAAATTGGCCTGAGCTTTTGCAGCTACTGGCAGGGGAGTCTGCCTGTATTTTGCTGAATTTCAGCACTTATACAAAATCTATTCTGAAAGCTAGATTTAGTTGCTATAATATATATTGAAAAATACCTTGTTTTACACTTGTCATCAACTTCTTGAGGTGTCATTTAAAATAACAAAAAAACAACTCAAGGGAGTCTTTTTATGGAATAGGAAAGAAATGAATTTAAGGATGGGTAAGTTGATTAACTCTCACAGTGAAGAAAGTTACCCTCTCAGAAGATCACGTAAAAAACAAAGGTTGGGGGTGAAGACAAGACCATCATCTGGCAGAATAAGAGAAATTGCTAATTTATGTTTACAGAAAGCTTTGGAATATCTTGTCACTGTTTATTTCTTACTAGGTTAAAATAATAGTGGGCCAGCTAAGAAATCCTTTACTTTCAAAGTCAGAGTTTGACAAACTGAACAGATGATTGCATGTATTTTAAGTGGCTCTGCCAACAATTTTGCATTCTCAGAAGGTATGGACCCTCTAGCATTTGAAAACTCTGCAAACAGAAATAGTACTCATTATTTTCTTCAAGCTCTTCTCCCTGCAGACCATGCACCTCCCTGGAAATTCCATGCAAGCTTCTATACCAGGCATCTTAAAAATCCAAGACATAGAAATGCCACAACACAACATGAAAGAACTTCACGAGGGCACAGTGATGAGGAAAGCAAGGAATAGTTCAAGTTTATTTACAAAACTCAATTTTATACATTTCCAAAGGTGTCTGTGGATTGGAGGATGAAATCGCAGGTCCCAAACTACATTGGTCAAGACAACTGTCAATCAACTTTCTCCTCCTACCTAAAATATGTAAACAATGAAGGACAGTTAGGAAAACAAAGCTATTGTTTATAGTAAAAATGTGGGAAAGCAAAAATTCTGACTCCAATATGAAAGACAATTCAGAAGGCCTAGAAAAATCCTCAAAACCAGGGCAACATAGAAATTACTTTTCTGTGAGCAAACAAGATGCAGGTTAATTTTTGCTAGAAAGAAGATTTCCTTTTTAAATATGCATAGGTCACAAGTACACAAGTAGTCCTAAGTGTAAAAATTTCCATGCTAGGAGTGAAAGTCAACAAGGATGCTCTACACGTACTCACCCATCCCCTTCTGATCCCTCCATTTCCCACTACTTGCCCACATAACCTTAATCTTCTTGTAATCACATACCACCACCATGTTTAATGGCCAGCACTGTGAAGTGCTTCATACAGGAGACTTTCATCTGGTTTACTAGTTTTAAATGTGATATTATAGCAAACACTGAAACAAGGTCAAAAAAGTTGCAATGACACCTGTCTTGGGCTGCTCCATGGGACAGCAGTACCTGGGCATAGATGTGACCTTTGGCCTGCCTGTGTCTGACAGAACATGCCAACAAGGGATGGATGACTGAATTTCATCCTAGTACTGATTGCACTCTGCCACTTTTTCAAACTAATCTCACTGAGAGGCATGGATGTAATACTGAATACTCTGGAAAGTGCTATTGCTCTTCAGAGCTTTTTGTCATTCTGCTTCTCACAAATCCTTTTGAATGCTGTTGTAAATACAGGGCAAACACACTTGGGCCGTTGAAGGCATGAGTTCCCAGAAGCAGAGTAAATTCTGAATTTTTCAATTTTTTTGCAAACCTTAAGAGAACTGGATCTTCCCTTTAGCTCCAAGTCAGACTCTGGTAGAATACTCAGCACCAAAGCAAAAAAGAAACCTAAAAATTGCTACCTTGAAATAACAGCTTTCTTCAGCAGAAAGGAGGGAAATAAATGAATTGTCCAAATGCATACTTCTTGAAAGATCCGTAACTGTGAGTTTTCAGTTTTCAACTATTTATTATAGTACAGGCAGTTTATTTGGAGAATGTTTTAATACTTAGTCTAAAGGATGAAGTAAATGCATGTAGTAATTATAAAAATGTCTGAGTTGCCAGGATTCAGTGATAAAAGAAAAGTATTAGCAGCAGTTCTCTTATCTGCCTCTTCATGAAAAGGAAAATAAGCTTGTGGAGAAGATCCTGATTTCCACAGATCCTAACTCCCCTAGGATTCTGCCCAGATAAACTTTGGTCCCTGCTATGTTTATGAGCAATTTTCAGTGATCTCAAATGTAACATATCTGATCTATGCAAAATGAAGACCTGTCCCATTAAAATGTTGCCTTTTTGATTGTTTGGTTGGCGATTTTGGGTGTTTTTGTTTTGTTTTTGTTTGTTTTGGTTTTGTTTTGTGGGTTTTTTTCTTCAGGTGTCACACATAGGAAGGTAAAAGCAGTAAAAACAGCTAAAAAACAGTCTCTGATTGTGAGCATTTTGAAGGCCTGTTTCTGGCCCTGTACCAGCAAATTCCTTTGTCTTCCCATTAGGCAGGATTTTTAGTCTGTGAAGAGCCTGATGTTATGACATCTTTCAGAATATTTTGTTTCTCTTGGGAGTGCTTGCTGGGTAGGGTCGTTGTCTTCTCACAGCTGTAGTGATGTCACTTTACAAAGTGGTTGCTCAGAACTTGGTCAATCAGGAAAACCATAAGGAAAGCAAAACCTAATACTGGCACCTATTTAAAAACGTAGGCTCCATTGTCAGGTTTGTAAGAATTTGCTGGGAAAGATTCTTTTGAGGAGTACTGAGCATGAAGTACTTCTGTTGGGGAGAATTTCTCTTTGGTCAACAGCTGCATTTTATTTTGGAAAGTAAGGTTTTTAGGGCCTAAATGTTAAATACCCAAAACACTAAAACTGCACTTCTGGTCTATCTGTACACTCAGAGTCTGATGCTTTCTTCAAAGACACCTCATCTTTCCTAGCAGCACAGGAGACAGAATTTCATCCAATATCTTGGGTTTTCCTGACATTAAGCCAGGATCAAACCTTCTAAATTCCTGGAAGGAAAGAGTGTAGTAGGGAAACCAAGAGTCCCTCTAGCCCACATCTGTACGATTATGATCCTGTGGGTTGACTTCATCTCTTTTTTTTTTTACCAATCTCTGATATAAAACAGTAGTTACATTTGCAAGGGTTTTTTTTTTTTGGATTCTGGCACACAATTACACAATAAGATGCAGCCCGATACTCAGACAGCACATGCTATCTAAGGAAATACTGCAATCTTAAATTACTTATGATGAAATGTTTTGTTTTATTATAACCCTTTTTCTCTGAGCAGGTGCACTGAAGAAGGCTGGTATCTCTTTGCAGACAGCTCAAATGGAGAATTTGGTCACACAGCTGACATTGCTACCCCAGTCATCTCCCTTACAGGGCCCAGGTGCAAAATCATATTCTGGAACCACATGAGTGGTTCAACAATAGGTTCTCTGGAGGTATGGAGATGCTCTTTGTTTTGTTTTCCTTTTCTGCATGAAATTATTGTGAGGAAATTTATGCATTCTCTTTTATTTCTTTAAAGCCCGGGCTGCTAATAAATGAAAATTAACAATTACTAGGACTGTACTGCCCTCAGCATGTTATGATATGAAGGAAGCATTAGCTCAGATAGACTGGAGAAATGATAAATTTCTACAACAAGCAAAAATTGTTACTGTTATACACATGCCATGGTTGGAACTTCCATACAAGAAAAAGTTTTGCATCACCCAGTCCCAGCTGCAATAGATTTTTAACATCAAAGGTCTTTGGCTAATGTGGGAGCATGAAAATAAGAAGTAATTGTATCAAAATTTGACATAAAATCTTGCAGAAACAGTTTATTCTTTGAAAAGCTGAACATACCACTTTCAGAGATTGTATTCATTTAAGCGGCATTGAACTACTTCTGTGGCATACAAAGAACAAATTTGCTTTCCCATATCCTTTTCTTGATTCCAGTTAAAACAAAAGCACTTCTGTAAAGAAACTTTAACTCATTAGCAGCTTGTAGATCAAATAACTCAATGCAGAGAAAAATGAAAAAAAACAGCTACACTGTTTTAAACAATTACTTTTATCACATGGCTGTGTGCTTATAATGGGATTTCCCAGGAATGTTATGGAATACCTGCAGCATCAGGAATGGATTGAATAAAACACTCATATAAGTTACCCTGTCACCTGTGCACTCAGTATCACATTGGATGTGGGCAGTGCATAACGATTTAAATATACAAATAAATTCTCACTAGCTCAGTTACTCAGAATAATGAATTATAATAAAAGGTGACAGAATTCAGCTGTTTTGAAAACAAAATTAATGTTTGTGTTGACATTAGAAAAGTAATCTGGGATGTGCTGAACTCCATGCCGTGCATGTGACTTGCTGGATATTTAGTGGAAGCATGTTTTATGTTTTCTCAGATTTTTTCCTGAACAATGTTAAAAAATATTGTTACATTTCTCCCAACTACGTAAAGATCTTGCTAGGCTGCTTAGAAAGTGGTCAAATATTAATTAATCAGAATCAGTGGGAAATCAGTGGATAATGATGGTTCATCCTCAATTTTAAGGCTTGGGACCAATTTATGTGCTCTGGGACTTCTTTGCATACTCCAGGGTCTAGACTTCTTTACAGTGTAAGAACCCAGGTTAGCTGGAATTACATCCGAAGAGTGTTCTGTAGAAATCAACAGCAAATTCCATGGAGCCATGCCCAGTATTGCCAGCACAAAAGGCAAATGTGTATAGTATAGATTTTTTCTTTTCTCAGTTTCAACAGTGATAACAACTTCCCTCTAGTCTTTAACTGATTCTCCCTCATCCCCAATTTATTTCATTTTAAGCACACTGTTAATAATTCTCTGGTTTCAATTGCTTGATTAATCAGCTAATAATGGGTGTAAGAATAACTCAGAATATAAAATTATTTAGGTGATTTCTCATTATTTATATTAAGAAGGCTCCAAGTATTGTATGAATGGGAATATTTTCTGTGCTTAAAAGAACTTTTATCCATATCTTCCCCCAAGACTACCACTTTTTTTCGACTTTTGCTTGTAAGTTTGCATGGATGCCATCAAATATCATGTAGGATTGCTGAAGCTTTTCTAGTTTGCATGAATGGCTTCCTGCCTGTGTTTCTATCATTTTCTTAAAGTAATAGAAATTTTCTTAATTGATTTGCTGTCACTTTCCTGAGCAATCTCAATTTGATTATTTGTTGGAACCTTTTTTATTTAGTTTCTGTACTTTGACTTGGCATGGGTAATTCTACCAAAGTATTAGATGTGCTTTTTTGCAATGTGATTGAAATGCACAGAGGTTCAAAGTGCATTAAGGTACAGGGAAGCCTTGGCTTTTAATAGCACACAGATTAATTTTTAATTAATTTAAAAAATTAAAGCATGTTTTGCTCTGAAGTTTTAACCTTTATCATGATATTACAGAAAATATGAATTTATGATCAAGGAATTGGATATATCATAGAGTAGATAATTTGCAATCTGTAAAAAACCTGTGTGTGTATCTATAATCACACACCCATCTACCTTCATATAAATATTTGTATTTGAGAATAAAAAAGGTATTTTCTTATTCAGCACTCTTTATTTTTTCAAATAAAATCTATAATTGCTTCCTCACTATTTTATTTATTTTCATTTAAAATTCATGTCTTCTATGGCAGACCTTCCTGTCTATAAAGTCAAAAGTCACTAGTTTTTCTATCTAGTTTAATATATCATCGATTCCTTTTTCTTACCCCTAAAATGAAAGCTCTTTAGTGTGAGGATTTGCTGTTTGCTTGGCAGAACTTACCTGTTATGCAATATCATATACACTCATGGGACTGCATAAATTTAAAACAAAAAAAAAGGGTTTTTTCATTATGATGAAAAATGCCTGGGCTGCTCTAAGAAGATTACAGAGAGTAGCAGTAAATCCTTGAAAGCAGAAGTAGTTCAGGAAACTGGTGAATGGATGTTTAGCTCTGCTAGTACTGGCTGGAGACAAAGCTTGACACACATCATCAAACACCCAACTTGTTATTGTCAGCTCAGTTGAATTTGGATGCCCAAGGGATTGGACCAAAGAATATTTAGGACTATCTACTCATGTTGAAGTGTATCATCATCATTCCCCAAATTTGCTGTTTACAAGGGCTTTTAAAAGTCTTTCATTGCTCAGACAGATGAAATTTTGTCTTTATAAAAAAAAGAGAAAAAATTATCTGTAGAAGAAACAAAATATTTTGTAAGAATCAGGACAAGAAAATCCATCCTGGAAGAGCAGTTAATTGTATGCATGATCAATCCAGTAAGTCTTGTTAACTCTCTTTCCATGTTGTACAACTGCATCACAACCCACTAATGAACCATTTTTATTCATTGCTAACCACTCTGGATACATTAATGAGATACGTTAGTCCAGCTAAGGCTGTAGGCTGGGAATGTTTAGGGGGAAATCAGAAAATCTTAAAACATTTTTTTCTTAACATTTATACTGACACATCCATGTGCATCAGGTTGGACATAAGGAGAAGGTTCTTCACCCAGAGGGTGGCTGGGCACTGCACAGGCTCCCCAGAGCAGCGGGCACAGCACCAAGCCTGACAGAGTGAAAGGAGCACCTCAACAGTCTTGGTCATATGATTCAGCTTTAGGCAGTCCTGCAAGGAGTAGGGATTTGGATTTGATGCCCCCTTCTAATTTCAGATATTCTATGATTCTGTGAATTTCAATGGTGGAATAGAGATTAGATGTACAAGATAATATTGTACTCTTGAATACAATTATAAAACTCTTAAGTGACTTGGTAATGGAAACATGTTTTTTGTGACCTAGAATTATTTTCTTTTTCAGGTATTCTATAAAAGCAGTAACAAGACCTCTAAACTGTGGACTCAAAGTGGCAGCCAAGGTCCCCAGTGGAACAGAGCTGAAGTGTTCTTAGGAATTCGTTCAAATTTTCAGGTGTCTCTTCCTATGTGATGTGCTTCCTAGAGAGCTGGCTATTAGTACTTCTATATTAAACATTCTTTACCTTCTCATTTCCCTTTTTACACCATGCCTCTCCATTACCTCTCCTCCCTCATAGAAGAAATCATCTTTTTGGCTGTCTGATTCATTGTCTGAGCTGGACTCAAGGTTTTCTGAGATTTCTCATTCCTCTATAATCTCAGACTGATATCAGTTTTTAAGACTGGGAATTCCATCCATCCTTGAATCCAACTCTGCTTAAAATATTCTACTTCTATCTCCTTATTGTGCAGTAAGTAAAAACATCTGGGTTCTGAAAAAAGAATCTTGAGCATGATGTTTGCTTTGACATTGGAGCAGATTCCCAAACCTATTAGAGATACTTGCTTAGTTGTAGACTTACAAAAAACCCCCAAAATCCCCAAGGATTGTCAGTAATATATATTTTTAAATAGATACATTTCTGGATACTTCTGTCTTGGAAATTTAATGAAATTTTAAAATTCTTGTTACATTCATGGGAATAAATGATGAATGACAGACTAGTCTTTTTCAGATGTACTTCACAGAAGTAGGAAGAGCCCTTGCTATTAGTTCAGGATGAGTGAGGACTAGTATCTCTTCGAGTGGCATGATTTATTTCCTTTTTTGTGTGTGCTTGGTAATATTAGAAGGTGGTCCTTTAATAATTATAGTGACAGATTTGTACCAACTGTAATACAAGATTTCCTAGAATTATGCTTTGACAGTGAGAACTGACGACTTCATATTAAAAGATTTGTGAGGACCATCAGTCTTTGTTCTTTTCTTGTTGGGTGTGTAAGCTTTTCTCTATCTTATCAGCAGCTTACTGTAACAGCTCTGTAATTTTTATTAGGTTATTTTCAGGGCAAAACGTGGTGTCAGTTACATGGGAGATGTGGCAGTGGATGATATTACCTTTGAAGATTGTTCCCCTCTGCTTATCTCAGACAAACCCTGCACATCAGAGGAATTCACGTGTGCCAACAAGTACTGCATCCCAAAGAATAATCTGTGTGATTTTGTAAATGACTGTGAAGATAACTCAGATGAAAGCCCTAGTATTTGCAGTAAGTAAGGTAGTTTTTTAATATAAATTATCATAAATAACTGTGCCTGCTGGGAATTTTTATTACTCGAATACTTTTGACAGCTCATCAGTTAAGAAAGCAAACAAGAAGGTAATAATTTAATTCTATTCCTTGGCTTTTAAGGATTTCAAATTATTATTATTTAATTTAAAATCACACGCTACAAAATACAAAGAGCTGCTAATGAATGTCTTAAAATAACCCAGAAAGCAGCTGTCTTTAAAAGCAGAATAAAATTATCCTGCTTTCCATATGAAAAGAATGTATTAAAGCTGAAAAAATAATCCAAGCACAATAACTTTGGGAGATGAGGTATCTACCTCCTTAGATATTTCAAGGGTTGTCAGGTCTCAGTAAATTATTTTAATCTGAATATTGTACAATTTTGGTTTTACATGACATATCAAGAAGCAGGATGTGTAGTATCTGATTGAAAGAATGATGCTCCATATCAAATGGCTCCTCCTGGATCACAATATATGGTATTAACACCTCCTTTTTTTTACTGCTACAGATGTGGGAGATGCTCACACTATCAAATCTGTATTGTTTGGTACCATATTAACAGTTGCCTCATTTTTATTGAGAATGTGAATTCAATTTATCAAATTCTCAGTGAATACCGTTCTGTAAAGAAAAGGTATGCTGATATCCTATGAAAGCTAAGGTACCATATTTTGCAAATTATTTTCGTACTATTAAAAGACTCAATGATTTCCAGTCCAGGAATAGTGCATGACTAACCTACACAGGGTCCAGTTCACATCTTCTGCAACTAAAAATGAACAGTATTTCACATTGCAATTACTCTGTTAAAAAGTATTCTCATACTTTGACTTTTGTTTTCTGAAATTTAAAATATTATTAGGGGTTTTTGTTGGGTTTTTTTGAGTTTTCAGCATTGTCTGTGTTTCCCGTGAAATATCATCAGATAAGAATAAATTGAAGCATTAAAGGCAAAATTGTTCAAATAAACGGATGGAATTTAGTTCTGCAACCTCTACAATAACAATTTTATTCCAATTTGCCATTGGGAGAAACAGTCCCATGAAGTGAATGTTTTCCTCTGACATGTTTTTTATTATTATTTTTAAATAAGGAATAAAATTATAAAATGATTTTTTAAAAAATTCCCTAACTGCATTTAAATTGTAAGCTTTACAATGAAGCATTATGGTTTTTTAAAAGCACAGAAGTCATTTAATATGCAAGTTCACAATCATCTGCAGTAACTTGAGCTTCTAAGCAGCCTGCCTAAATTCTCCTTCTCATCAATGGAGCAATTTGTTTTCAGGCTGAAGTTCATGCAACTTAAAATCAGTTGTTTGAGTTAGATTAAATAAGTTGTCCTGTAGATATGAGTATTTCTCTATGTTGACCATAGAGATTTTACAAGGACATCTAAACTTAGATTAGTTAATACCCAATATGTACAGCATTAGCAGGGGTATCAGTGCTCATGCCTTAAGATCTTGATTCTTGAAAACGTGTCTATACAATAAAATGGTCAGTTGTACACGTGAATTTTACTGACTCAAGATTGAATTTGTAAATAATGGAAGGATTTTCTTAAACAACAATCTTGAAATATTAAGGAACTAAACCAGTTGGAAAAATATGATTAGGACAAATTTTATGGCCAATTGCATTCAGTTGAGTTCATCTACAATCTGTGATTTTCATAAAAGAATCATAGTTTTGTACATCAGGTTTGAGTTGGTTTCAATTGTTGTTTCAGATGGCACTATATTTGCAGACAAAGGTAAAAGGGAGGTATTTTGCTAAATAGCTCATACTTTTAAGAAAAATTTCTAACTTTTTTACTTTATGACATTCATAGATTGAAATTCAAAGAAGAAATATTTTATCTGATTTCAGCCTGAAATTTTTGAGGTAGCTGTCTGTCCTGTTTTGGTCCATGTCTAGATTCCATGGATTCTAGATCCTTGGCTTGGTTACAGATGCTTCTGAGTACCTTTCAGTTAAATAAAACTACTTTCAAGTGGCTGAACTTTATCAGACCTCAGAAGAGGCTCAGATTTTGATTGCATTTTGGAAGAGACATTTTGTAATTTCTGATATTCTTAGAAAATGCATACAGTCTCCAAATTTATCTTCAAAGCACTTTCCTTTTCAGTACTAATAGTAAGAATATACAGGGCACAGTCAAAAGCCTCTTGAAGTCTCTGCTGAAATTCCAGCTCATTTCAGCAATTTTAATCTTGGTAATGATTATAATGAAATTTTATATATGTATATAGAGAAAAATATACAGAAATTAAACTTCTGGAATGATGCAATTAACTTAACCTTAATTTACGTGGACAGTTTACTCACCATTCTGGCTGTTTTGACATTCAAGATTCAAAAATTGATAAAATAGCGTGCATGTTTTTTCATATAAAAATCAACCAAAATTATGACAGCTTTCTCCATTTGTGGGCATTAAGTACAACCTAAGGGGATATATAGATACTCATAGAATCATTTATGTTGGAAAATACCTTTAGGATCATTAAATCCCACTGTTAACCTAGCATTGCCAATTTTACCACCAAACCATGTCCCTCAGCAACACATTTATGTGGCTTCTTAAGACCTCCAGGGATGGTGACTCAACCATCTCCCTGGGCAGCCTGTTCCAATGCTTAACAACCCTTCCAGTGAAAAATATCCAGTATCCAATCTTAGCCTCTGCTGGTGCAACTTGGGGTCCTTTCTTCTTCGTCTTCTTCTATCACTCATTACCTGGGAGAAGACATTGATGCCCACCTCGCTACAACCTCCCTTCCAGTAGCTGTCAAGGGCAATAAAGACACCCCTGACCCTCCTTTCTCCAAACACCCCCAGCCACCTCATCTGCTCCTCACCAGACCTGTGCCCCAGACCCTTACCTTTCTTTGGACACAGTCCACCACCAACACAATTATCTATGTTTCTATGTTAGCCAAGAAAATACAAATGAATTGAGGAATTGTGCAAAAGTAGGCTAACTTTGGATGTGATTCAGCTCAAGATTATCACAACCATATTTATGTTTTTTCTATATGTGTCTATAGAGAGGCTGTGTTTTTATGTTGCTCAATACATCCATTTGGATGTGTCTGTTCCCTAGATACAGGTGTTTCTTCCTGTTCTCACCCAATCTTAACGTGTTCCTTCAGAAAGAAGCTGGTTTTCTGCACGTCTTGAATGTTCTATGGAGGGCCAGTTAAGCCCAAGGAGCTAAAATAGTTAACTAAATTTGGTTGCATTTATACCAAGGATTCTGTTGACTTTAATAAAAAAAGCACTGGACCCACCTCATGTATACGCAAGCAGGTTTGTCCTAATATTATAATCCAGAACATAAATAATGCTCCTTTTAATGAGATACATGGATACTATCTTTTACAATGAAGCTTTTTCTTTCCCATACATTTGAGTAGTATGTTGTACTATATGTACCTAATTAACTAACTTCTTGAAAATAAATACCTTTTCATGTGTGTGCAAATATATTTCAGGTACATCTATTGGGCATTGTAATTTTGAGTTTGACTTTTGTGGATGGAAGCAAGATGAAAATGATGATTTCAACTGGCACCTCAGAACTAGCAGTACTGCAAAACTGGGCACTGGACCAGCTACTGATCATACACTGCAAGAGCCATCTGGTCATTATATTTTTATAAAGAACTCATTTTTTCAGCTACCAGGACAGAAATCTAGGATTTCTAGTCCTGTCTTAAGCAGAATGAACAAAAACTGCAAGGTATGTGAGGGTGTACTAGTAGAAGGAACGAAGAATTTGATTTCTGGATTACACCAAGAGAGTACTCCTAAAATGATTAAAGATGATTACCTAAATAATTATTGAGGAAAAAAACCCCATCCTTTTGTAGAGAGGTCAGGATCAGATCTTATTTCATTGAAACCATAAGAAAAAAATGTATCTTACTGCAAGAAAAGAGTGATTTTGGAAGTAAATGAATACTTTGTGAGATTCAGAGGAAGCTGAAAGTAAATGCAGTGTCTGATTTACAATTTATGCAACTCATCCAAAGTAACAAATAACTATTTAATGGCTTCTGGTTTTATGGAGAAAGTGTGTATAAATGCAGTAACAACTGGTTGGCAAAGAATACAACTGCAAAAGGAAGGATGTGTGACAGAAAGCTTTGTCACCAGCTCTTCTCTAGAGAATGGAGAAGTATAAGGCTTGATCTTCCAAACATCCCAAAACATTACATTCCAAAACGTTCCATGTCTCTTTGCAAACCTAAATAAATAAGTTTCCTTTTGATACATCTTTTATAGTTATATTTTAGAGTTATATTATTTTACTAAAAATATAATTTCCCAGAAACTTTAACTATTCTTTATTTTGAAACTGGAAATGTACCTTTATACATCTAATAAGTAGGCCTTTCAAGAGGATAATTTTTATGAGGACATTTTTAAAAAAGCTTTTGAAATTAACTGTTTGAGTTATCACAGAACTATGCTCATCAATTGAAGATGGTCTTAGACTGAAATAGTCCCAAACAGTTTACTGGCTATGGAGGTGACATCTCTGTGCGAAATGTCCAGTCATGAGCCTCTAGTTTCATTTATCTCATACTGTCCCTGAGGAATATTCCTGAACAAAGAGTTTATCTGTAACTTGGAAAGAGTTCTGCTTATGTTTGACATTTCTAACCTGTTCATTTTACTGAAATACTTCTCTCTGAAAACTCTCCAAACTCTTCATAGGAAAGAAAGTCAGGAAGTTTTAAACATAAAGGGTTTGATTATCTGATTCAAAAGAAAACTTGAATAATTATGATATTCAGTAGCAAAATTTAACCTAGGCATTACAAAATTATCTTCAGAATTGGAACCATGTTAATTTTTTGTATTGCCTAAAATACATACATTAAAAAATTCTGCTTACACAAACATGGAGATTTTGTCCTTCTGTTTCTAGCATCATATTTGAGAGTATCCCTTTCTCTACATTATCTGGTTTTATGCTCTAAAAATAACTTTTCTACTTTTTGACATCTATGAAGCATAAAACATATACAAAGAAATGCAGAATAACTGCATTTGGTGATGTCTGTACTGTTATGATGTATCACACATTAAATGCAATTAAGTGCTTGAAATGTAACTATGGGAAACTGTTGCTTTTATCACATGGAAAATTATTTACAAAAAAATGCCCAGGTTTATGCACCTTGTATAGACCAAACCCTTGACATCCATGATGTGGCCTGAAACAGCCAGTCATATTTATGATATTTTACTTTTTGAAGGTTCTGAGCAGTTCTGACACTTATACATAGACAAATGACCAAAGGCAGTACATTTTCTGGTATAGGAAATTGTGTGAATGGAAAAAAATACTTCAAGATCTGAAACCTCATCTTATAAGATCAGTGAGTTCCCTGAAGTACTTTACTCCTTCCTGTGGGTTATTTGAGAAGAAATTGCTTCACAATATATTACAACACACTTAGTATGGGATCTTAGACCATTTCAAATCATTGGAAAATGAACATTTACATCAGTGGGACAAGTTTTATGCAGAGAAAACAAATACAGAGAAGGACCTGTAAAGCGACATAAATAAATCAAAATATTTTTTCTGTATACATGACTTTCAGAAACAAAGCTGCACCTTCAAAAGGAATAGAAATCCAAGAATAAATTGGAAAGAACTGAGAGTGTACTTAAATGGGATGAATTTTTACAGTGATCATTTTCTGTATGTATTAGGTCTTTTGCATTTCAAAATTTCCCCATTTTTACTAAAAATAAATAAATCACTGTTTAATTATCCAAGTACCTCTTAGTTATTTTAGTTTTGGTGGGTTTTTTTGCTTATGTCCCCGTAGTTTTGCTCCCCTTGTAGACTGGATTATTTTCTAATTGCACACTATAATCTACACAAACACATTTTTCACCAGAAAATTGTTTGATAAACTGAAGTTGCTTCCTGTATTGTAAATGGCACTACTCCATTCCTCTGTCTCTTTAGAAAGTATTTTAGTTTTTTTACACTAAAATGCAAGTCATTCAAAGCGATGCAAGGTCTGCTGTTGAATATTTTAATGCTAGTTTTGAAGTTTGGCTTATGAAATAGTTAAAGAATTCCCACTAGTAAGTTGCATTTTTGTGCCTTTTGATTAAATTATTTTTCAATCAGTAAAATTAATGACTACTCGAAATGCTATTAGTAATGCTCAGTTTAAGAATTAGAGTAAATGCAATAACAGAATTTGACTGAAGTCACCTTTTGCATACTTTATGCTCTTGTTTTTGCTTACAGATAATTTTCTATTATCATATGTATGGAGCTCACATTGGATCATTGATTATCTACCAGAGAACTACATTGAAACATGAAAAAATTCTCCTTAATCTTACTGGAAACCAGGGAAATTTCTGGCAGCGCAAGGCACTGACTCTGTCTGGAGATGGAGATGAAGATTTTCAAGTTGTCTTTGAAGGGATAGCTGGACAAGGTCCCAAAGATGGCATAGCACTTGATGACCTCACATTTTCCAGGGAGTGCTTACCATCCCAGGAGTTTATACCAGCAGAGCCCACAAAGCTACCTCCAATAGGTATGTTCCTCCTATGGACAGTCTATGTAAGTTTGAAAAGAGGGAATAACAGCATTATTCTCATTTCTTTGTCTCTCAAAAGAGAAATAGTATACATATCTTGCTAAAGACATGTAGAAATTCTAACACTTTTAGGCAGCCCATGAAATTCTAATAAAATCATTTTATGAAGTAGTTGTTTGGGTACTGACATTTCACAACCATTGTGAATCTGCAAAGCTGTTTGTCTAGCCATGTACATTTAGCCAATATCCCATTTAATTCAGTAGGATTTATTTATCAAAAGTTATAAAACAGAGTTGTTCTAGAATAAAGAACTGAGTGGTACAGAGCTAATATGGAGAGTCTGCAATAAGGCCAGGAGGCTTAAATGGTATTTGGATGGTAGGAATTGCTACTGATACTGCTCAGGCACCATATCCATCTTCTGCCTGTGTGGTATGGCACCAGCATCAGTGCAATTATTTGCACCATCCTCCCTTACTGCACTAGGGAAATAAGACTCAGAAAACATTTGCCAGAAATTGTACAGTTTGGAGGGGGATGGATCCCAATAACCCCAAGCAAAGAGGTGCTCATGAAAGCACTGGTGCTGTACATTAGCAGGATTTGCTTGGACACAAATGATGAAGGAGAGGCTCTTTGACGGAACAGGACAAATCTCTTTCCTCCTTCCACATTTATCACAGAGCTACTGAAATGTAACCCCCTGAAGTGGAATTTAGGAGACGCATTTTGTTCCTGGGTCTACTACAAATTTCCTGCATGGCTGCAGAAAGTCATTTTATCTCACTTCTCTGTCTTTCTGATCAATAAAACAAAGTTAATATTTCCCAGTGCCAAGGACTACCACGAGAATGGATCATTAATTTATGTGAGCAAGTTTGCTTTGTTACTCTGCTAATGAGGAGCCTTCCCCTTTAGGATGTCATTAAGCACTGCTCAGGCATTGGGAAATAACAGTGATGAGACTACATCAAACCCAAGACATTGCACTGAACTTTGAGCACAAGATAAGCAGGAAAGATATGGGCAAAATTTTCCAGACATCTCTCTGATAAGGTGCCAGTTCTAGTACTATTGGCTTCCTCCTTCTGCCAAGCCTGTCATGGAAATTTATGGCAAATGAGATCTGTATTTTAAAGTTCAGCTTTAGATGAACATTAACCCCAGGAGGAACACTAGCCAAGTTTTCTGATTCTTTATTTTTCTGTTGTATTCAAACTCTATCCTCTTAATGGGAGATGCAAGTCCCTGTGGCAATGTTAGAAGCTTTAAAAGCTTTGGGTTTGATAGTAAAGGATGTTCCAAAGCACTTTTATGTTTTACAATAAAAAAAGATAGTAAAATTTCAGGAAAGAGTCACCAGAGAATGATTTCTTGGTGTAGCTCATCTAAGATGTACTTTGTGAACTTCAGAGGTTCACAACACTTTAAGGCAATGGTTTAAATTCATCCTTACAACAAACCATATTTTTTTATATCGAAAAATTTTACTTGTCCAGGATAAGAGTTTACATGACCCACTGAGGGGTTCAACTTAGAGCTACTACCTAGCAGTGGTATCTGTTTTTATCACTGCTTGTGAGTGGGTCTGCTTCTGCCTATAGGAATGCTCTGAACTGTGGCAAAATGCATGCTGGATGTTGTGAAAAGTGCTCTGTAATGACATTTTTAAAAATAGAACTAGCTAGAATGGCCACAATGATCAGCTGCAAAAATCTGCAGCCTTAGAGTTATCTGCTTATATGCAGAAACAAAGGAAAGTTTAACCAAAAGTAAAACAGTTATATCCCTTGATCAATTTTTTTAATGTTTCTGAGGATGAAGATCACACAGCAAAGATCTGTTTCCTCCTTGTCTCCAGCTAGAGAGTATATTTGCTAAGAAAGTAAAAATGTTTCCTCTTTAAGAGAGAATTTTTTAGTTTTTGCAGTCCACTCTAATAAAATTCCTTTTCAATTCTTAATTTATTTTCAATATTTGCAATGCACGTCTCAAAGGGGGTTCTTCTGAGCCTTATTGAGCCATATCACTATGTAAGACAAGTATACTAAGGAGTCTTTTCTTGTTATTTCTGTCCAGAGTCATATGGCAATGGATGTAGTGTAAAGACAAAACAGAACAGATACATTGAATGTTCCCATCTGTGACACAGACTCTCACCGTTCAGAATTTTTCCGACTCTCTATAAACACCTTGAAATTCTGCACATTAGCAAAATATATTCTAAGATGGTTGTTTCTTTCAGCCGAACACACAGTAATGTTTAAAGGCTGGAAATGAGCACTGGATAGCTAGAAAAAATAATTTGGAAAGTTAGCATTGTAATTTTCTGTAAACTACAGGATACTGTAGAATGTTCTCAATATGCTGCTTAGCAACAACAGCGCTGAACTGCAAAGCCACTGAGAGCCACTTAAATTGCTGGGCCTGAGAAACAATAAACATTATTTTAGACTTACTAAATTTTCATTGCAGGAACATCAGTTTTTGCTCATGTGCCACAATGGTACTGTGTGGAGGAAAATGCAAAGACAATTTTGTTGTAAGAATGTTATTTGTGTCTGTTGCTGTGCCTCTGCAGTGTGGTAAGATTTTTGAGTTAGATTCTGCCTTGTGTGAAAGGCTGCCTGTATCCACATCAGCCCAGGAAGAGACCCTGGCCACACTGAACGTTGTGAAAGTTGCAGTTGTTTCTGTACTTGGGTTGTGTGACAAGGTTTTGGTGGCAGAGGGCTACAGGAGTGACTTCTGTGAGAAGGTGCCAGAAGTTTCCCTCATGTCCAACAGAACAAATTCCAGCTGGCTCCACTGATGGACCCACTGAGCCCACCAGTGATGGTGGCAGCATCCCTGTGATAACAGATTAAAGAAAGGGAAAAGTTGTTGCACAAGGGCAATTGCAGCCAGAGAGAGGAGTGAGAGTATGCAAGAGAAAGAGCTTTTCTGGCCAGGGAAGAAGGAGCAGGAGGAGGTGCTCCAGGTGCTGGAGCAGAGATTTCCCTGCAGCCTGTGGTGAATACCATGGTGAGTTAAGCTGTTGCATTGCAGCCCATGGAGGTTAATGGTGGAATAGTTATCCATCAGTTATCCATGAAAAATATTTTATACTTACAGTTGTTTACAAGAGAGACATCATGGATTTGACAACAATTTCCATGATCTCTAAACTTGGTTTTCCTATCTTCTTTCTATCCCTTCCCTCCTGCAGTGTTGTTACTGACTATAAAAATTGCAGATCCCTCCCTGCAGATCAGAGTTTCTGCTCATGTCTCCTACAATTCACCTGGGAATACAACAGCTGCCAAGGGCTGCCTGATCAGATTAGCAGGCTACAATAAAGAAAAGTTATTCCCAGAGACTAGAGAACTGGTATCTGCTGACTTCAGTTTTGTAGAGAGGACAGTTATTTCCAGCAAATTAAAAGCAATTCACCGAAGTGTGACACGTCTTTGAGAACTTTGAGAATATAGGTATATTAACAGAGAATCAAATCAAGCCCCATTTCACTACTGCTGTCAGTGAGATGCTGAACATAGATGATATTTCCTCTTAATGTTCCTAATATTTCCTTTTTAGGAGACTTTACGAACCAAGTGTGGTTTTGGGCATGTAAACCTTAATGTATTTTCCTTCTGTATAGAGCCCAGTTTCCCTAAAAGCACATTCAGAAGTACAGCACCCTTCTCATTATTTGCACCAAGTTGTACAGTTCTGCCACTTGCTGAGAAAGCAACTCTGTTTTTACCCTCTTTTGACTGAAAATGGTGAATAGCCAAACACCTGCTCCATATTGTTCTCTATGAAATCATCCTTAAGCAACGTTATACACTGAAGGAGTTTCAACTTATTTCTTACATGGAAACTATTCCTTATGTTTTCCTTTCACTGACTTTTAAAAAAACCCACTATACTTTTTTGGGATTGTAAAATCAGGTCTGTGTAGAGCATTTAAGAAGGGAGTGACCAGTGGAATGATACTGTAACAAAATGGTTCTTTTTCCTTTTTCTCTCTTTCCTGATAAATCCTACAACCTTGATTGTTTTGCCCTTTTTGAACATTGAGCTTTTGTGTTCCTGGGAATGTTTCAGTACTGTGCTGTGTCACTCTTTAGGAATGGTAGTGATAGGATTCCAGAATCTGTGAAAGATGGGCTGTGTTACTCTGTGTAACTCAATAACATCACATTTCATTGGCAGTCACTCGGGGGCAATAAATTTGCTAAATTGTGACTGTTTATCTCCATTGTGGTTGTATAAAATAACTGACACACCTGTGGGGGCTAGATGTTACAGGGATTATAAGAAAGTGAATGTCCTTCAATGGCAGCTGATTCAGAAAGGTTTTTTAGTTCATAACTATCACTGGGTACAGTTCCATTAAGCAAGTTCATTTTCAGAAAAGACTTTTTCTATTATCCATAGTTATTCCTAGCTTATGTCACCCTGAATACCTTCATATCACTGCCAAAGTTTAACTCATGCACTTCCCTTGTCTTTTAAAAGTAAACATTAAAGAATAGAGTCTTGCTGGTTTTCAGTTCTTTCCTTTGGATTTTTTTGTTTTGGTTGATGTTTTGTTTTTGTTTTGTTCCATACTGATTTTTAAATCATTTTAGTACAAATTTCTACTTCACACAAAAAAAAATTAAATTTATAGAATTAGGTCAGCAACATAATTAAAATAAATATATCCAAAGTAATAAATAATCAGGAAATCATATTTTCCAAAAATATTTTAATTTGAAATATTGCTCAAAACTCAAGAGTGTACTCTAAAGGCCAAAGAATATTGCTTATATCACTCTTTTGCAGTTGTAATTAGATCTATAAAAGTTTACAGACTCATAAATAGAAATAACTTTGGCAGTTTTTGGAACTAATATATAATTACAAGAATAATAAAATTTTATGCTTCAGTGCATAATGTGATCTACTGAAAAGAGGAAAAAAAATCTCTTTATGCAGAACTAATCAAATGACAAAGCATTTATAGCTTTGTTTGAAACAGCCAGCATTGACCATTGACTGAGAGAACAGGATGTGAAATGAATAAAGTAGTATTTCTAAAGCATTTTTAAACCAGTTCTAGGAAGAGAAAGAAATAAAAACAAACCTGGAACCAAACAAAAATAAACAATTAGCCCCAAAACAACAACAAAAGCTTAACAAAAACCAATCAACAAACTAAACAAAGATCCCCTACAAAAACCCACAAACAAAAACAAGCATATAAAGAGATCTCATCATTTCATTTGGAAGATGGAATCTATGTAGTTACCTTAATTACACAGAGCAGATTGTGAAATTTCTTTTCTTCATTGGTACCTGAACAGCAACACATTCTCAGATGTATCCAAAAATGAAGTTCCATGCAAGAGTCAACTTTCATTTTCACCTATAAAATAATGCAAAAGGTTTATCATTAAAGGTATTTTAAACCCAAGAAATCTACATGTTTAATTTTTTTCTCTCTCCTTTCTGGTACATTATGCAATTACTTGCATGTTTTTAAGAAAAATGGTTGAAATACTGTAGAATATGTAGACTGCTTTAGGTGCTTGGTATAAAGCTACTACTTTTGAATATGAAGTAATCATGAATACAGGTTACTTGAATTCAACTTCTACATATATTGTCTACATGTTATGATGAAAATTATCCTTTTATTGACTGTGAAGGAGGAAAATATACAGCCCAGATTTTGATGGTGCATTTTTTAATTCAGGTGGACATTCTCCAATTAAGTTACAAATCTGTGTCATTGTAATCACTGTACTTTATCAATTTCACTGGAAGTATTGCCTTTGCACTACCTTTTTAATTCCTGTTTCTTCTCATTCTTCTTATTCAGTATGGGGATTTACCAGCTAAAAGGAGTAACTAAAAATTTCCTTTTAAGTTTCCCTACTAGCATGTTTTATAGAATAAATAGGGGTAAAATTACTCAAGCAACACAGAAATTATGCACTATTTCTATTACTGAAGATATTAGTTTGCCAGCACGGTAAGAGTGAGGAGTTAAAAAGACCTTATGCTCCCTTCTCTAATCAAAATATGTTCTTTTTATTTCTACTGAGTGAATGTGCATTCACATGCATCTAAGTAATTGAACTGAATCTTTTGCTCTTTATAATATTGTTTTTAGCATTGACCTGCTTTTAGCATATGCAGTGAACTCAGCATGAAGAGGCACCGAGTAGCCCCTCTTGCCTTCAGGTTAGAATTTTTGGTAACCTTAAATAAAGCACCATGTTAGGACCCATTGAATGTGTCACAGATTGGATATGTCTTAAAGTATATTGAGTGACTGATAAAAATTAATACTTTTCTAATAACGAAGTACCAACAAACAAAAGAAGATTCTTCAGTGCTCTGTCATGGACAGGGGCAATAATATTGAACAGCAATAGCCCACCTTGCTGTTTATGTTTTTGATTCTTTTTGTTTCTGAGGTTGAATATTACTGGATCTGATTACTGGAAAAGAATTCTCTCGTGTTTGTATGTGGGAATGGTCAAGATAAGAAATTATTGAGGAAGTTTTGGTTGTTGGAGGAGCTTTTGTCTGCTCTTTTTTGTGGCAGTAACACACAATTAACAGTTTCTTCTAAAAGTCCCTTTTGCAAATGAACTCAAACTGTTGTTTTTCTAACTTTCAGTTGTTCAGAATGCAAATCAATATGTCAAAGTACTTGTAAGGCTTATAAAACCAAATGTTTGCATTAATTAAGAAAACAAAACCTATTTCCTAAAAAAAAAAGCTGATATAGTATAATACTTTTTAAATCTTTGTTTTTCCCTGACACCCCAACATCTGAAAATCTTTAAAAATTCTTTTAATTTCTGAAGCTTTGCTTTTGAAAGGAGATGCATTTTTCACATTCCTGCACTGACAAGTCAGTATTACTATGCATCATCAACAGTGATGAAGGCACTTTTCTCTGTGTCCTTGGGCTATACTGGTGAGATACTAGAGGAAAGATGTTCTTGTTAACAAATTATTTTTTTAAGGACACATGGATTTCAGTCATACGGTAATGACAGCTCAGAGCAAGAAGGATAATGCAGTAATTTTGACAGGGAAAAACTTAGAGATCTAAATTATCCAGAGAGCCCCTATCCCTGGGATGTCACACTCTTACTCTGCTGATTAATTACTCTGGCCTCTGTAGCAGACTGTGGTTCTACAGGAGCTCTAGCTTTGATTTAGAAGAAGGTATTCTTCTAGCTATGTGAATGTTAATAAAATCTTTTGAAAGTATTTCGAAGCAGCTCTAGATTTTCACACCTATTAACCCATAACCTATGGGTTAATCTGATAATTGTGAACTATCTCTTTCATTTGATTTGGTTTCAGTTTGGAAAACATTGATGATGATACTGTTAGATATAATACGTTTAAGAAAGTTAACAACTTAATAAATTTACAGCTTTAAAATAATCCAAATTAGAACATAATCTGGCCACTTCTGGAAAGGATAATAAGAAATATTTTTATAAATACATTAATAACAAAAGAAGTGGCAAGAAAAACCTCCATTCCTTATTGGACACAAGGGGGAATATGAGGAAGAGATGAGGAAAAGGCTGAATACTTGAGACCTTCTTTGCCTCAGTTTTCAACAATAAGACAGGTTGTCCTCAAGAAAAAATTATTTTCTCTCTTGATGTTTGCAGGTACATTTCTTTTTTTCAAAATATATTTAAGAAAAACACCCTTATAAAATAAGGAGATTAATCCTTCTCCTAAAAACATGTATTAAAATATAAATGTTTTACCTATTGATTTTGCTCAGGGTCTATAAATGAGGATTATATTGTTCATTATTATAAACAAGAGAAACTGGTGCAACTGTTTTCCTCTGTTGTATAAATCCCCCTCAATTCAAAGATTTTTTATCTGAAGGATACATATAAAGATAAGATAAAAGATATTTATCTGAAAGGGGCTCTAAGAGCCCCCAAAGACTACTGCAGCCTAATGTGTCTATGCAGTTACCACATAGGACAAAAAGTCTACCCATTAATAATCTTCAAGAAACACTGATTGGAGGAAAAATTTTACTGAACCTGGTTAAGGGGAAGTTCTTCTCAATCAAATATTTCTCTCATACCCACAGGAATCTATAAAACAGAGTGTTTGGACAATTATGATTGAGAAAAAGTAGGGAAGAAAGAATGTGAGCTCTAAAAACAATATTCCTTTTCCTGTAGGTTTGGGGTTGTTTTCTGGGGGGAGAGGAGGTTGGTTGGTTGTTTGGTGAAGTTTTTTCCTACAGTTTTAAAGCCTTGGAAATGTCATTTAAAAAGAAGCTATACTATGGAAGTACATCCAGAAGCAAGTCACGTTACAGACTCAGTTAGGCAGTGTAATATCATTCATTACACATGCTTGGAAAGATTCATTCATGCCAGGATTCAAGACGGATTTTTTTGTTCTTCCTCAGAAAACAAAGACTTCCACTTTTCAACTCTGCTTTTTTTTT
>VYXD01012027.1:161425-215575 GCA_013397195.1 Hylia prasina | reverse complement strand
TTTTTTTTTTTTTTTAAACCTGTAATTAGAAACAATGCTACAAAGGCACCTCAAAATTCAATAGTTATTGCAATTATTGATCACTGAACTGCTGCAAGGAAAAATATTTCAAGGCATAAACTGCATCCTGAAATTTAAATTCCTAGTTTGTTGACAAAATAAATGTCTTGCTTAATTCTTACTGCAATCACTTATAAGAAAGGCAGGATAATAATAGCTAGCTCCAAAAGTATGTAAGTCACTCACATTAGGCAGCAATTTTATAATAAATCTCTGTCACCATTTGGGATACAACACAGATGACTGAAATTCTGAAGAAGATTGATAGAAATTTCTGATGGGCGCTGACTGATTCATTGATGCTATTGCACCGCTCTTTTGACCAGGATCATTTTCAGAGATCATGTACTAATAAAAATTTCACCGATGCTTTTATAAAATTGTAGCTGTGAACTTCAAACAAGTCTTTTTCTTCTCATCAGAGATTACCCATTTTTCTTGTCCCCAGATTTGGAGAGTTTTGCCTGATGTTCTTGACTTTCAAAGTTAGTATAAGGTTTTTATTCTTACTTTCTTCTTTTTGATCAGGGATTTTCCTCCTTTCTCTGAGAAATTGTTAAAAGGTAAATCATATATGGTCTTTTGGAGGAAACCTAATGCATATTTTTATGTTGCTAAGAAATCAGGAATGAAAAATTAATAATTTCCCTGGAAATCTTGTTAGATATTTTTATCATGTTTCAATATATAATTGTATTTTAAATGTATTTTAGTAAGAATTGTGTTAGGAGGATTTTAACTTGAAAAGGAGAGGTTAACATTTGTTTTCTTTAGCTGATAATCTAGAAATAAACTGACTGGTTTTCACTTCACCCAAAACCTACAGCAAAGGGTCCTGAAAATGTTTTTGTCACTTTGGAATATTTGTAATTTAGAGTCTGAAACAAATACCATGGGATGGAGGTTGCCAACATGACAACTGAATAGCCCATCTCTTATCCTCTTTTTACTAATAAATATTTTTTTCAGACCTCTTAAAAAAATCCAGCCTTTTGTGAATGTCATTTACCTCCTTGACATTAGTGCAGTGGTAATTGAAACAAGTTTCTAGCACCTTGTCATTTTCCGTATCAATTAACTCAGATTCTCCCTGTACTTGTGCAGCTTTTAGACATGTACATATTCTAATTTTGTCTGTTTAAAGTAAAATTATGCCCATTTATTCATTTCTGGCACAGCAGAATTTACAAAAGTAAATGGGAAAGGGTCTATTTCAGAATGTCATGCTTCACTTCTTGATTACAGAATGTGCTAATGTTGCTACGTTTTATTCAGAGTCCTGCAGAAACTGATCTGAAATGAAAACATGAAACTTGGAAATAGATCCTGTGATCTGAGTCCTACAATCTTTAGGCTGTACAATAGCAGAATTATCCCTCAATAATGGCAGGAAGACTGCACAAAAAGGACACCGTCAACCTACTGAACTCGTAAAAAAAAATCCATGAAAAGGCAAACCTCTGTAGTTAAAACAGAAAAGTTTTTTCTTCCAAATTAGGGCTGCTAAAGTAGGCTCAACTTTGCAGCTAAAATAAAATGATTTAATCCAACACCACATGAAAGGAGAATGCCAGCAATTAAGTCAGACTAGAAAGCTTTGTTAGTGATGGAATGCCTGGCTGGAGCTTGCCCTCTGAGGCTTTACAAGGGAAACAGTCATTTATTTAGGCAATCACTTGACAAAATACAAAAGAAATAAACTGATAATGGATTGGTACTTCAGGGGAACCAAAGGCTTTTAATAAAACTGCTCTGGACCACCCTCCTTCTCCTAAATATTAAGCTCTCTGAAATGTAACCTTCCAGTAACCTTGCTGGGATTCATGGCACTGTGATTCACCAGGACACCCTCATTCTTCTCTTTTCAGGCTCCTGCTCACATGGCCATAGGCAGTGCCAGAATGGCAAGTGTTACAGAGCAGAACAAAGCTGTGATTTTGAAGACAACTGTGGGGATAATACAGACGAGAGTGAATGCGGAACTTCCTGCACCTTTGAGAATGGCAGATGTGGCTGGCAAAATTCCCTGGCTGACAGTTTTCACTGGGTGCTAGGGGTCAGCTCTCCTCAAAGTCTTAGACCTCCCGGGGACCACACGCTTGGGAATAGAACTGGTAGGTTGTTAGTTCACAAATAAAGTGCAATTGTCTTGGTGAAATGTCTCCTACCTCCACGGGCAGAAGGGGAGTTCTCAAATCTCTAATCAGGGTGTCATTCTTAATGAATTAGATGTGCTACAATATAAAAATATTAATTACCGTTGTACAACAGCTTTAATTTAGGAAAATTGAATCTCAGTTTTTTCTCAGGCAAGATAATTTGATACTTGTCTGGAGAGAGGTGTTTGGTCTGGCTGCAATTCGCAAGTGTGAGCTAGCTCAGCTCTGAGATCCACTGGGTCCCTCTCCTCCAGAGCTTGAGGTCATTTCCAGGAAGTTTACAGTTTCTCATAGTGACTATTCATACTTTAATTTTAGACAATGTTCAATAAATAAGTTTAAATAAACAAAGCTCCTTTGTTAGTGCATCTCCTGGTTTGTTTTGGCCAAAGCACTCAGTTATCTGCTCTTGTTCTTGCTACAAGCTCTGAAGTGCCTTCATACTTTGCTTTTGAAGGTCCTATAACTTAGATAAAGATGTTACCAAAGCTGAGCGCAGAATGGACCTTAAATTGAAATATTCGCAGCAGAATTGCACAAAGGCACGATAGTAATTGTTGACTGCACAAACTCCTGAAGGACAAAACCCAAAATATGTAGGAAAAAATCATTTGCATTGTATAGTCATATATATTCCTTAAGTATTATCACAAAGACAACACTACGCTTGTTAAATATATGCTTGATATCAGGGAAAAAGCAAACTTCTTACCCCATAATACCATGGCAAACATCTATGGTCATATCTGAGCCTGAGAAATGTCAAAGTTAGAATTAGGCTATTTGTTTATGCATTATATAATGAAATAATTGTTTTTCATAATTCATATACAAGCATTAGTAGATGTGCAATTATAATTTTTGTGTTATTTATAATAAATTTATGCTTATGTGAAATACACATTTCTTATCTGTACCATGGAAAAAAATTAATTTGAAAACTTGGGAGAATTTTCCATGCTTCTGATTAAAAATAAAGATGGAAGACTCAAGGACCATATCAGTGTTGAAAAATATTTACTCTAGACATCTAATTTTGAAATTTCCTCTGACTAAATAATTTATATTGCATTAATATTCATAGAGAGTAAAAATGACCAAAGGTAATATGAACCATTAGGGATACCTAGTGGTTTATAAATTCATAAATGGTTTTTTCCTGTTTCACAAGTTTTTATATAGTGTGACTTGCTGTTTTGAAGATTACCTTTCAGGAGACTTTATCCTGAAATTTATCAAGATGTAGCTATTGTGTGATGTATTGTCAGAATTGCTGTTCAGCAAGGACACATAATCAAAGTAACCAGAAACCATTGAAGAGCTCCCAGTCTGGTACACAAGTCCCTCCAGATCTTAAGCTGCTACCACCAGTTTATTCCTGATATAAGAAGTGCACAAGGAATTGGAACTGAGCTGAGGTTGAATTTCTCCTGAGCTGAGGTTGACTAGTGTGAGACCAATGAGGGAAGTGTTCTTCATATGTCTCTGCATTTACTTTGCTGAGCTTTGGAATCTAATGTGAATATGCAAAACATTTTTCACTAATACATCATTTAATTTCAGGACATTTCCTATACCTTGAGGCCACTGCAATAAGCCTAATTAATGAAAAAGCCCATGTGAAGAGTTCCATATGGAAAGAATCAAGTGGGACATGTGTGATGAGCTTCTGGTACTTCAAGTCATCAAAAGCCATGGGACATATTCAGGTTCTGATTAAGGTAATAAAAAAACCCTTTTCTTTTGAATATATTGTGCCTGTAAGGGTGTAGTGCTCCTGCAGAGTGCTTCAGCACTGTGACATTCTGTTGTTTAGCTGACAGACTGGAAGAGCTCCCACGCACCTCCTGGTTCCGGGCTGGTTTTTATTACTCCAGCCTCTTAAAAATGCTTTTAGCATTTCTCTTCCAAGAGAAGCTTCACTGAAAAGAAAGAGAAAATCTTTTTAAATCCTTTTTTTTTTATTTTCTCCTCTTCACATATAGTACCTTTCTCTTTGATTTTCTCCATGTGAGGCTATTTTCATATTTTGCTGACATCCCTATTGGTATTTATCAATGTACAGCCGTATTGTTCTGATGGGATCACACAAAACAAAAAAAATTACCAACACGTACAAAGTGAGAAAAAGTGTAAGAAAAATGATTGGATTAAATAATTTATATTTTTATATAAACTGGTACAGAGTACACAATCAATTTTATTTAGAAATATTTTTTCTTCACTAAATGTGAGATGACAAAAAATTACTTCAAAAGACTAGTTATTAATTTGCAAGCAACAACTGAGACATTTGTAAAAAATTGGTTGTTCCTTTGCTGTTCATTAAAGCGGATTAACTGCTTGTAAAAGCGTTTTTTAAATCATAATATGGTTCAGACTAGAAATTAATTCTTATGCAGATATTAATAATCAATGCTGTTCAGTCACCAAATATACCACTTCTAGACATACTGGAAACCTTTGCAAAATAAAGTGTGTGTGTTTGTGCTTACTTGTATCTGTGCATCTCTTCTGGTTATTCAAGTATAAATCATGGTGCAATTTATTTGCCATATGTCTGTTAACTTCCCTTCCTACGATAGCTCTAATAATGTCTTGGTAAACTGCATTAAAGTTTCTGTTTTATTTCCAATGCATATGTTGGCTGAGTTAAATGATAAATCATATTTTTTTTCCTTGAAAACAAATTACAGAAAATTATTTCTCCAGTATTCTGGATAAGATAAAAATAAGTGAATAACCTGAAAGATAAAAGAACTGAACAGACTTTCGTATCTAGAGATACAACCTAGGATATGTCTGCCTGAAAAATAAAAATTATGAACCCTTAGACAGGTATCAGGAGATTTTTTTAATTAATTAGTCCAAACACCTGCAAATAACAACAGAGCACTCATCAAGTAACTGTATAGTTATTGAGATGTTTTTATACAGCTCTTTTTCCCAGAAAGGCTCAGATTTGTAAAGGAGGCAAGTAGATTAAAGAAAAATAATAACTGTTGTTTGAAAGTGACTTTCAGTTGTTAATGTATAAAAAAATTTAAACAAAAATATATCCCATTGCATAAAATGAATGCAAAAATAAATATTTATTTTAAAGGTCAGATTATGTTTGCATTTCATTATTGCACTTTGTAACTTGTAGTAGCCAAATATTGTAATTATAAGCATTTTAGGATTGTTTAGTTTTAGTTATAAGCTAACTTGTAAACCAACTTTGGTGGAAAATAAGTACTAGCAGCATCAGGCATGTGTGAGTGGCTTGCAGGTGGTGTTTCTGTCCCTGTTGACTGTGTCCAGTAATTATTTTTCTACCCTCAGAATGGACAAAGTGGTTTAATTTTTTTTCTATATTAACCTGAGCAGAGGTTTACTAGAAAGTTATCCCTATCATAATAGCCCATAGGGATTATTTTCTGCTGCTCTGAGATTCAAATATATGACTTTTATGGAATTTTCTACATGACAATATTTTTTTCTAAGCTTTGGGAATTTTCTTTATATTTTCTATTTTTTTTTATTCTTATTCCCCTGAGACATTGCCCTCTTCTTATTTCACCTTATTCTATTATCCTAATAAACTTTCAAGGCATTATTTTTATGTTATTCTTAACCTCTGACTCCAGGGAGTTTAAAGGTATTTTTCAAGGCAGTGTGAATGGAAGACATTTGAGTAATGACTTATTCAGGTTTCTTTTCTTTTAATGAAAGCAATAATTCTACCTGGAGATAGGAAAAAATATTCTCATCATTGTACCTGGGATTTTTTGCAGATCAGCTTAACTTCACCTGTCATGCTGCTTGTAGGGACCCATAAGTCCATATTTTAATTGGAGTTTCTACTTAGCAGTGTCTGTAAGAATAAAAGTCTGTAAGAATAAAATCTAATTAAACAACACATAGCCAGGGGAAGTCATACTGAAGTTTCTCCTTCTGGTTCAAACTGCAATACCTAGATATTTCCATCCAGACTGACTATCCCTTGATTTAAAGTAAAGTTAATGCCAGTGAAATCACATCTCTAGGTAGTGACTAGTTGAAAATAAAAGATGAGGAGATGATCTGGGGAGCTAATTACCATCTCAGGTTTAAAAACTTAGCAAACTGTCTGTCTGAAGTAATTCTATCCATTGAAAGTTTAACTGAGAGTGAAGACTGTACATACAATGGAAGAGCAATGAACAGTAAGATCAGGAAGTATTTTATAGTGGCAGAATGAGGAAAAGCTTTTTCTTCTTTCAGATTATCACAGTGGAACAAAAATGGTAATCAAATGTAAAAAGCCATTTTTAGAAAAATCATAGTTCAGTGTCTTTTCTTAATATATGCATTGCTTGTCCACTTTCAGGAAGTCTAAGAATATTGTCTATCATACTACTAAAGTGGTATCTCAGATTATGAGATAAACAACAACTAGAAATAAAACTAAAAGAGCATAAAAGAGTACTATAGGAAAGCATGAACTTCTTTTGTTAAAGTTTGCAGCTGCAGAAAGTCAATACATTTTCCTAATGGAATTTCTCTGAAGTTGTTGCTGTTTTGATTTTTTTTTCTCTTGAAATTGTACTACATATTCTTTGAAGAAAACCTTCTGTATGGGAATAATAATAATCCAGTGAAAGTGATGGGCTGTGGAACTAGCTGCAAACATATATTACTCTTCAAATTGACCCCCTCAACATTTATGTAAACAAAAGATATTGACAGTGCAGCTATTTATGAAGACTGAAATATCCAACTCACCAACCACCTAAATTCAAATTACAAAGTTTTGGTATCAGTGTAAAAGCAAACAGAGTATTCCCCAAAGAGATCTGGATATAACTAATCAATTTTTTTTCCAGTGAGATTTTGAGACATTCTAGTCTTGGCTGTGGCAGTTGTAAGAGAATCCATTGTAGGAGATATTTTGCAGCATGTTCACTGTACCTGTTTCAGTGTTGATGGTGGGGCACTGCATCAGCCGTCAGTTTATTTTATGAGTCAAAAGAAACTGTATTTTTAAACATGCTTATAGAGAGGCAAGCAAGAATTATTAGGTGAAAGGGATAATACATTTCATTATTCTGCTGATCTAAAATAAGCTTTCTACTGCCACTTAAGCTGTCTCTGCCATTAAAAAAAGAGAAGCAAGTCCTAGGTATCACAGAAAGAAATGGGCAACAAAGGATAAAACCATTTGTTGAAAATGATTTTTGGGGTGACAATGTTAATTGCTTTTGCATATAGACATGTTAATTTAAAGAGATAATTTAGGCTCTAGCACAGTCATGGGAAGATTCTTTCAAAGATTTGAAACAAGCCTCCAAAAACAAATACTCAGATAAATAAGGAAGGTGATTCCTGCCATTAGTAACTCCCTCTGCTGACTGTGACAAGGCCAAGACACACAGGATCTTATTAGGAAGTTCCAGCAGACCTTACCCAGGCATTTAATTAATTCCATCCAGTTACAAATGAGCAAAGGCATAAGGATATTCAGGAAAACAAGAATTCCTGAGCAGCTGATGGCAAGAGAAGCAGGGCCCCAGCAGCCTCACCTGGCCAGGGCAGCAGGCAGCTGGAACCAGCCTCCTGCAGCTGCTCAGGGAATGCTGCAGCACAGACCCCCTTACCTGCCTGCTGCCTCTCAGCAAAGCTGGGACCATCATAGTTGTTCCTTTGGAGTTGCTTTTACCAGCCTAAGGTAGAAAGCAGGGGGCTGGTCATGTAGAAATGCATGGCTTGGCAGGTGCCACAGCTCGGGTATGGATGACTCACAGTGGATTTTCTAATTCCCTGGTTAGTTTTAATGGAGTTAAAATTTACTGTCCTGGGCTGTGGACATGAAAATCTGCAGTGGAGGTTCTGCAGATGCCAGCTGGTTTATTCTGGGCATTTGTATTTGTTGGATCAAGTAGCTTAAAGGGACACTTTCACAAATCAATATAATTGACCCTACTTCTGTGGGAAGTCACTCAAGAATAAGGCTTAAGGAAACTGCTTATTCTACCTCACAGCATAAAATAGAATGTGTATTTCTACATTGATCCTTCTCACTGACTGCATGGAAAACAATCAACCCCTCACATTAAAGCAGAAGTTAGAGATTGCATTGGGTTCAGGTAGCCTCAAAGCAGATTATCTGACCTCCATAAAACTAGAGGAAAAAATGAAGTTTTTAAAGATTTTCTTGAATGCTTTACTTAAGAGTTTGCTGAACTTCAAATCATGCTCCAAAGAATGTAGACTATCTGTAGATTTAATAAACATGGACATAAGGTTTCTTTTGTAGACAAAATTAAGTTATTAGCAAAATTCTTTAAAACTAATAGCAAAGAGTGAATTTTCCTAGTATTTAGTTCCACATAGCAACATAGTGGCCTTTATTTAATGAGTATCTACAACTCTCAAAAGGACACAGTTTTAAACTATTTATGCCCATTACTGAACTGTGACCTGTTATTTAAACTTGTATTTGAGAAAAAAAAGTCATCTGACTAATGAATGAGAGTAAAAGAATAATAATCCCAAGAGTTCTGAAGGTCATAAATGGAGATAATGTGAAGCACCATTACTTGTCAAGAATAACTTTTATGGCATTTTTACTTCCCAGGGCAAGAAATTTTTTTATTTGTATTTCCTCAGTCTCAAACAGAACTTTTCATCTTTTTAAATATTGTTTCAAACAGTGTTGTTTTAGGCCTGATTTTGACACAATGACATAAGCATATCTCCAAGCAAATTGAGAATGACTGATTAAATAAGTCAGTTTTCATTGAAAGCATAATTTTTCAAAAAGAGTTTACATAGAAGGTACAACCAAATATGCACAACTGTAGGTAAATGCAGATACCATTCAGTGTGTTTTATCTTCCCAGAGGAGGACATTAGGAAGTTATTACAATCTTATTGTCAGTTACTGGAAGAATATAGTTCATTGTATTCCTATACTGCAACCAGATGTAAACATTCATTCCAAAGAGTACATGAGAGAGAATGGTATATTTGAATATCCTTTGAAGGAAAAAAGTATTTTAAAGAGGTAAAGAATCACCCTTGTATTTTGGCATCTTTCTTGTGAAGACAAGAGGTTTATCAGAGGATTTGTAACCTACAATCATTGTTTTTCTAGAAACACATGTAAGTGAAATTGTTCATATGTGAATTATTAGGAATTTTTTTTTTCCAATTCTGTGAGAACTTGGCTTTTTCTTCACTTAGGAGGTGAGGATGATGAAGGGTATAGGATTAGTGTGACTAGGGCATGTCTCTGTCATGCAGGGCAGTGCCTGGTTATACAACCAGGCAATCTGACAGATTTAGACAATGATGCACACAGAGTCATTGAAGCAACTCAGCAATATCCTGCAACATTCCACCTGGAGTAACCAGCCACATGTCTCAGAGACCACTCTCCTGATTTCTACCCCAGCCTGGCACTAAATAGCACAATGTGCCATAGATAACAAATGCTCTTTCAGTCTCCTCCAGACTACACAGGCCCCTTGTGTTGTTTCACTGAACCTATTCCTCAAGTCAGAGATCTCTGGGAGTGATTTACTTTATTAATTTCTCATAACCTCATAGAGTGTTATCACATTGCTGCTTTTTAGCATATGAGACATTGAAGTGACTCTGGGATCTTTGGTGGTCAGATATTTTGCTCTTTGCTAACACTTTTCAGGGCACACATTCAACAGTGAAAGTTGTGGTTTAAATGGATCTCAGGGCTGAGTTCTTTGAAGGATTATAGAGCTGCTGTTTAATGACTTTTACTGCAGCAACAGACATCAAAATCAGATCTTTTTATAATAACTGTGAAACAGCCATAGCACTTTGTCTGAACAATAGCCTCTGAGGTATAGCCTTGGGCTTTGAGCATTTTCCACACCTCTTCTAAAGAATTCAGAAATTCAATTAACCTTTTTTTTTGAGATAATAAATAATGCAAGATGTAACCTTGTGCCTGCTGATACCTTTTACAAAGCATAAAGTATTGATCAGATCTAAAATCCTAAGACATTATCTAAACTTCCTGATCAACAACTCCACTTGGAAAAAACTCCACATATTTCTAAGAAATGTTCTAAGAAAAAACTGAACATTTCTAAGAGTCCCATTTGACCTCAGAAAAGGTGGAAGATATTTCTTTTTTCCTCTTTTCTTTCTCATCCCTTTTTACTCCCCGAAGCCCACTCCTTGGTCTTCCACTGAGAAAAGTGTCTTTCTTTTTTTTCAAATAAACACTGAACTGAGCAGATGTTATACTGTGAAACTTCATCAAGATCAGCTGTAACACTAGCTCTCAGGGAGCACAACATTAATCTGTTACAGGTTTTGTATTCCATTAATGCAACTTTTATTTATAATTCACAGATCAGTTTTAGAGTCTTGAAGATCAAGATAATCCTTGATCTTTGGCAGACTTGCAGTATCAAGTTGTAGTGTGCTTAAAATTACTTTGATTAATCAATAAGGGTTCTTAACATGAGTCTGATTTTTATCCTTGCAGATTTTTTTCAGTTTCTGACCTTCAGCTTTGAATCCTCATTAGCTTTAGGAAGAAAAACCAAACCAGCAAAAGAAAAAAAGAAAACCCCAAAACCCAAACCCAAGCCCAAACCAAACCAAAATCCAACAACAACAACCAAAACAACAAACAAACAAAAAACCCTCAAAACCACCCCAAACCAGCTGTTTCTGTATCTGCCATGATTTATTTCACAAAGACGGGAGGATCTGACTCTGGAGAGTCAGACTAGGAATTTTTTATTTCACATATTTACAACTGCAATAATCTCTAAGTGTGTTTGTTTGTAGGTTGACCCCATAGTATTAGGTAGAATTGTTTCATCATTTCATGCACTAACATCCAAGAGCATTGTAGAAAGCAGGAATTATTTGCAGCAGAGAACAGTGTCAATGCAGTGGGAGTTTGAGAGACACCATTTTCTTCCCACCATCTTACTATGCAAAAAAACCCTTGCATGACTCAGTAACTTCATGGTGCTTCCTGTGAAAGGGTCATTGCAGCTCAGAGATTAATTTCCTGCCTGCTCATGGAGACCCCATAGTCCATTCATAGCAGTTTCTCCTCTTTGTACACTCAGATTCTTCCAATAGGTCTCTCTCTTCAGTCACACACCTCAGGTTTCCAGGTTCCCTCAGCACTTCCCAACGTTCCTCATTCTTTTGTAAATTGTTTCTGCAAGGTTTGCCAGGCCATATCTGCAAAAATTAAAAAAGATCAGGGAACTCAAATAAGGAATTTTAAAATATTTTAAAAATGAAGAAACCATGTTAATATGATGTTCTGTTTAAATTAACAAAGACATGAGAGATGACAAAGTACACACTACTAAAATCAGGATTTACAGACCATTTGCATTAATATGCTGGAATATGTGGGTGTAACCTTGAGGTCTGCAGGGTATATTTGATTTTGCCTTCAGTAGAAGCACTAAAAGAAGAAGATGATCACTAAAAATTGCATTTCTTAGCTCCCATATACCAGGTTATCTATCTGTGATCCTAATCTTTCTTTAGCTCCAGTTGTTTAGATGATATGCAAAGGTTTTGGGTTTGTCTCTTTGTCTTTAATAAACAAATCTTTAAGTATGGAATTAAAAAGTAAGGAGAATTGTTTAACATTTAGCTGTAATGTTGGGCTGTAATGTGAATCAGGAATAACTGGATGTAATCAAAATATGAGCATTTTCTTAGTAGAATTGGGGTCTTGTTTTCTAAAGAGAGTAACATAACACAAAAACCCACAAACTACTAAACAAACAATAAAAACTAAACCTTTGAGACTGCATCTATCAAAACAAGATGTGAATGTTTTTCAGATTTTCACACTAAAGCAAAATACGACCCAAATTTTTTGCTTCATTTTCAAATTCATACAAGAGAAAAAAAATCTTATAATGAAAGCATTCTCGTTTGTTGGATAGCAGTCACTGAATAAAAATACTTAAAACTTATTTTAATTCTTACACTTAGAATAGGAAAGCAATGAAAAGTGTGGTGAACAAAAAAGTGCAAGTAACCTTATTTTTATTTCCTTTCAAAATCATCCCTTTTCTCTAAACCATTAGATGTCACCACACCTTTCTTATTATAATGATAGGATAAGGTTTAATACCACAGGTGCCATTTTATTATTAATAATTTAAATTATTATTTGGCATCCAATTTTATGTCTGTCAATTTCTCTTTCACTGAAATGTGAGAAGAGACAGAGGTTGTGGAAAGGTCATATGAAGCCACAGTGGAAAATTAGGCTAATGGGATTGTATAACTTTTATTTTATGTACTTAACTTCTCTGTCCATCGGAAAATGTGTTTTGTTGTTTGAAATTACAGTGGACCAGGCACTCAATCTATATTTGGCTGAATCAATTAATCAAGGCACAAATGTGAAGCATCTTTCAGCTTTTAAATAATTTGCTTACACTTGTTTTCTGTACATTTATACCATCTCATTTAGGCATCTGAATAAAGTGCTTCTTCTTTGAAGTGACAGAATGATAAAGCTACTCTGCCATTCATGCCATTAAAACCTTCAGCCTATATTTAGATGTTATTTGGTCTTCCCCTCAGCACCTCACTCTTGCCTTCCACGCTTTTCACTGAATAGCACAATAGTATATTACTGTTTTCTAGTTTAATTTAGTTTGATCTGCATGGAAGAAAAAACTTCTTTAAATAAGAGTTTCCAATGTGATCAGAAGAGCTACTATTTAAATTTTGATACATGAGGCATCTAATTAATTTCATTGATCAGCGAACACTGGAAGACTCTTGTTATTTATGACATGGAAATATCATTAGACATGAAGGATTCTGCAGTGCACAACATTATTCTGAGCATTTTGACAGGGTGATTCAGTTCAGAATTGTGTTCAATGGGAGTTCAGAAGGAGTGTGTCATCAAAGAGTTTATTAGCAGTCAGAAATTATTTAAGTTGATCCCCATCTCTTTAACACTATATACACCAGCTCTATTCTTCAAGAGTTACTAAAAGAATGAGAGTTCTGCTTTTATTCTTTTCCCAGTCTGGCTGTTTTAAGAATAAGTGGGCTGTGGAAAGGAATTAAGAACTAATGAAAATCTTCCCCTGACTCACTAGCTGCACATTAATTAATCTTAGACTTTTTCTTACATAGAAGTATAATTTGTTGAAGTCAGCCTCTCTGGAATTTAACCTCTATAAAAATTGCAGTCCCCTCCTTCCAAGTTGTACCAAGATTTCTTGCACAGAGAAATGAGGTGTTTATTCAGGTTAGAGCTGAGATCTTTTGACAACAATCTTGGAGAAAGATTGTTTTAAAGAGATCACCTGTCTAGAAAAGACCAATGTTAAAGAGTTTGACAAGAGAATTTTCACTGTATGTAGTTGAAAACCTGAATGGTTTTATAAATAATATCCACAGAAAATGTGGTCATATGAGAAAAAAAATTAGAGATGACCATGGGGCAGAACTAAAGTAGGAACATTATGATAAATGATAATAAAATACCCTAAAGCATACCACTTAGTTTTCTGAGTATGCCAATCTAATCTATGCAGAGGATGCCATTGCTATGGAAATTTCTTAAACATCATCTTGAAATATCCCTTTTCAAGCTGACATGGTGAGATTGAATTTCTACTGTAGAAGTAGTAGGGAAGGCACATTCTTCCACAAATCCCTTGGAGTTTTCTTAATTTTGGTTGTTTTGTCACTTAGTGGCTATCTTTTTCTTTGATTTGCCTTTTTTAATGTTGCAATATTTCCTCAGTTCACACTCAAAGGTTTATACTCTTCTGATAATTAGCTCTGTGCTTTTTTGCTGCGGGGAATAAATCCATTTAGAGAATGCAGACAAAACTTCTGCACTGTCTGCAAGATCTAAGGAAAAAATGAAGAAGTGGAACCAGAGAACTGAGGTTATCACAGCTACTGAAACTATAAACTAGAAGTAGGTAATGTAATAGCTGCTGCACTGGGAAAAAAATGGAGGACCTCTGAGGGATTTTAATTGAAAACAAAACAAAAAAAATAATGGAAGAGAAAAAAGTGCCACTGAATTTCCTGTTCTTAGTTTTATTTGTATTTGTTTGACAGGTTAATAGGTATTTCAAATTCTCTTTTACATATTGAAATGTGGCTGACGTGTTCCTATATTTGTTTTCAGATCAGTCATTTTGCTTTTCTCTGGAAAATTATGTCTGTTATTTTGCCTTTCTCTGGAAAATTATGTCTGTTACCGTAGGAAAGACATCTTAGAAAGAGATCTTTGTACTTTATCCAGCAGGGAGATATTTTTCCTAATATGTTAAGGGAATTGCTGTTAAAATGCCATCTGTCCCAGTCTGGGTGGGATTCCTGTTACTTAAAGTCACAGACACCCCCAGAGCAGTCACTTTAGCCTCTCTTGTCCATGGTGGGTTTTTACTCCCCATGTCAAAGGGAATCTTAAGTACTATTTGTGTCATTGTAGAGCAAGCAGCTGTAGGAGGAAAGGTGGCTGCTACTTTCCCCACAGCCTTCTGTAGTTTTGTAACTATAAAGTACCTGTCAGTAAGCAATACTGGGTACCATCAGGAATGTCCTTGGATAAATATTTGAATTTGGAATGTTTCAGTAAATGTTGTCGCATACTTATGGAAATTTTTAGTATTTATGCTGGCAATGCAAACACCAAGATCTCGTGAATCTGTCTGCAAATTTTTGTCTTGTACATCCCTACCATGCTATGCATATTTACATATTTATAACCTCATATGTCCTTCAACATACTAGGTGGTGGCCATTGGATAGAGAAGTGTTTTATTATAGGAATATCTGTCAGATAGAAGAGCCCTCAGTTTGTAGAGAATATATTTCATAACTGCAGATTAAAAAATGAAATAAAATATTTGATTCCTTGGCATTCTCCAGGAAATAGTCATATCCATTAGATGTTATAGAGACAGGACTTAAACTTTTCTCTTGAAGATGTCTCATTTGTCCAGGATCAATTCTGTGAAGCTTATATTACTTAATTGAGCTTTGACTATATAAAGAACTTACTATTTTTTCAGCCTCAGTGTTTTGAGTCCCCTGAGGCTGTCCAGTTCATCTAATATCCCAGAGGGTCTGTTCTATATTTCTACAAGCCCAAAAGCTACAATCAAATTGAAAAGAATATTCACAAAGAATACAAATAGGCTGTATAGTAGATGTCACAAAAAAGAAATACAGTTATGTCCCAGAGAACATCCCACTGCATCAAAGTAGGAATGACACCTGACTGACATTAATCACCCTCTCATACATCTGAAAAAGCATATGATGCACTTTAATGATTAATACGGAATGTTCATGTCAATCCTTGTCCTGCAGATTTGTCACTTTGAAGAAGTGTCAGATTAAATATTTATTAGAACCTTAAAAGTTTTAATGACAGTGTACAAGAATTAAGAATTATTATTGCCAGTCTTAAGAATTATTACTAATCTTTTAATTATATTGTACCGTATGAAAGAACCTGACTTTTACTATCTTTTGTCTACATAAATGGTATGTACTTCTTTTTCCTTTATTCTATCAAACTTTATTTTATTTTTTCCTCACCAGAACTCCTGTAAAGATATGTTTTCCTACTTTTTCCACTCAGTATTATACAGAGAATCAAAATGGTATTAGAGGTGAAATGCTAGATTGAAATATTGACTAAAACAAACAGAATCTCTGGAAGATTCCAGTTGCTTTGTTCAGCTGAATTGGGTTTATCTTGGGGCTTTTATTTTTTTACAAGGCAGCTATAGTGATAACTCTTTAATTCTTCATGCACAAATCTTCACGTTTTGAAGAGCTGAGAGGACTCTCACACAGTCTGGTTCTATAATTCCCACTTTGTGGAACTGATCTTGTAGACACTGTGACACTGTGAATAGGATGCTTCTGACCTTAGCAAATATCTGTCAGAGTATCAGAGGAGAAAAGTTGTCCTGGCAGCACAGCTTCTGCCTGCACACTGTGTCACTCAAATGGTGCTTGGATCCATGACACGTGAAAGGAAAAGTCCTTCACCATCCTTTTCTCCAAAAGGCATCCTGGACAAACACTCAGCGGCAGTGTCTGGTCTGATCTGCAGACCTGAGGTGTGAGTTTTACCCACGTCCCAGTTTCACTGTGGCTGTTTGCAGGCACAGACTTTCCAAGACCTCTCAAGGGGCTGGGCCTTGCTCTCCTCCTTCCTGGTGGGTGCTCTGAGGCATTCACCTCATGGATGTCACCACTGGTTACATCCAGAGTTATTAGGGGTATGCCCCTCTGTCACCCTGGTTTTGAGGATTTTTCTAGGCCTTCTGATTTGTCTTTCATATTGGGGTCAGAAATTTTGCTTCCCCACACTTTTTACTAGAAACAATAACTTTGTTTTCCTAACTGTCCTTTGTTCTTTACATATTTTTAGATAGGAGGAGAAAATTGACTGACAATTGTCTTGACCAATGTGGTTTGGGAGGTGGGATTTCATCCTCCAATCCACAGGTACCTTTGGAAATGTATAAAATTGAGTTTTGTAAATAAACTTGGGCTTTTCCTGCTTTGCTCATCACCGTGCCCTCGTGAATTTGTGTTGTGCTGTGGCACTCCTCCTATTTAGAGAACAAGTTTGTATTCTTTCTCTCAGTCCACATCCAAACTGAAGAAGGAAAAAAATTAATGGGAAAAAAACAATGGGGAAAAAAAAAAGAGAAGGTGAGTTAAAGAAGCATAAAAAGCACTGAAATTAAATAACAGGTTTTGCCTCCCATCTTTCAATATGGTATTCAAAGTATTCCTTATAGGTGGAAAAACATGATAGATTTGAGATTGCCTCATGTCTGCAAACAACTTTTTGTGATCTTGATTCATAAACTTTTCTGTTACATCTATTACTCCATATGCTCTGCATTTGTTTAGATAGTGCGTAGAATTAAGGGGGTTACTTTTATTTTTTAGTCCATGGAATCTATCATTGCATGACATTTAGCACACTGTCCTTGTTAGGCACTGTGGTGGGTTGTAAAAGCTGTCCAGAATCTTGGAATTTTTGTAACAGCGATTATTTCTCTCTCAAGCTTTTCTTTTCCAAAAAATTGCAGTTGCCTCAAGTCTAAGATGGGAATATTCCAAAGAGACCTGTAAAATGTGATTCAAACAAAGGTGTAATAAGGTTTGAGAAAAAAACAGAACTAAGTTGCTTGAAATGCTGATGGTCTCATAAAGTGGCTTTGATGCTTATTGTTACTTAGCCTTAGCAACAGAACTGAAGAAAAAACACATAATCCAAGCAATCAAAATTTTATCCCTTAAGGGACCTAAAACCCAAAATCAAACAAAGGTGGATTATGACAGGAAATGAAGAAGAAATATATGCATTTGAGGAGAAAGAAGGGCTGGAAGGGCTAGGAAATGAGGAGAGGCTAAGTAGTACAAAATACCCAATGAAGCCTCTTTTACAGTGAGCTGTTTTATTTCTCTCTTTTAATTGGTAAGGATAACATAAGAAATGAAGATACATATTTTTAAGAGCCTAAGCGCATAAAGGCATATTTGATGGAAATAATATCATGGGAATGTAAAGGGATATAAATGTCAGAAAAGTTTGCTTGTTTATAAATGAAAGCTGGCTATAATGACAGCTATTAGATTTAATAGTTATGACATGATAAATAAAAGTTATAAGAAAGTGAAATACACAGAATAATTTAAACAAAAACAATATATTATTATTGTCTTCCCATTAAAGATTTCCAGAATAAGTGGGTTTAAAATATAACTTCATCTTTTTTTAATGAGCAATTTAATTGTCATTCCTTGCAATGTGTACCTGGTTGAAACAAACAGCTGTCTCCAGGTGAATTACCAATCATTTTTTATCAAATCACTTTTTTTTAATCTTTTAAACTGACTTTTCTCAACTCAGCACTTAGAGCAATTAAAAAAGAAGAGTCTTACTATTTCAGATCTTTATGTCTAGAAATATTGCAAGTGCTGGCACCCACAGCAGGGTGAGACGTTGATGCCTTTTTATTCTCTGGAGGAAATCACTGAGATTCCAGAATTCCAAACAAAACTGGTGAATTTTTAAAAAAGGAATTTTTTTTGTGGTACACTTTATTTATCTAGCTTTTTTCAGTAGAATGCATGGGAGGTGCTTTTGCTGAAATGAATAATTCTTTATTATAGTGATGTTAATTTAGGAAATGAAAATTGGGGAAAAGATATTTCACAGAGTGAAAATCATCTTAAAACTTTACACAAAGGAGGAAATTAAAGGGGTGGCTGTATGGGTTTTGTCATTAACTCTTATTGTGAAAACCTACTGAGACTAATACAGACAGACTGTAATAAGAGTATTGAAAGCTGAAATATCACTGTTTCATCTTGCTCTTTTCCTTCTTTCTATAATGCATTGTGAAAATCCAATTTCTTGTGTAATTTTTTTAAGTTGTCCTTAAAAGTGCAGCCAAATTTTCATGCATGCTGATGTACACAGGTAGTATATATGTTGCCTGGATAAAATAATTTCTCCAACGTGTCATTTGATCAGCTTCATGTTTCCTTTTTAAGTGCTTTTTGCTGAAGTTGGAGACATACTAAATAGCATGCCTGGTACCTGCCATAACACTGAAAATTTTGAGAGTTTTAATGCATATTTTCATTGCTGAGAGTCATGAATTGCTGAGAGTCATGAATTTTCATTGAAATCACTGGAGCTTGAGTAAGCTCATCAGTATCGTATCCCTAAAGAAAAAATCATCCTGTTGCATACTCATCCCTAATTTGATCTGCCTTTTGGAAGAACTACTCTGTAGATTCTTGCAGTTCTCTTGTCTGCTTTTTTTGATGTTATTTCTTCATTTCTGCTACCCCAGTTTGCTGAAAAATTCAGAATCGCATAGCATGCATCTTGCAGCATCCTTCAGTTTAGTGATGGAAGATTGGAAGATAAATTTTGAGTTTAAAACCTCTTCCTACATTGGAATTGTTTCTATTTGTCTCAGAGCTATTCAAGGAAGACTTAATAATTTTGGAATTATATGTTTAATACAAAGCCTCAACATTCAGATAATTAGCAGCAATTTTCTAAATGTAACAGTAATACAAACCATAAGAATTATTTAATAGGAGTGACAAATTTTCAAAACATTAGCTAAGGGCAGAGTAATAAATAACTACTACTGTGCCCAGGTTTTCCTACATTATTAACAACAACATGTACAAATGTTTTGTACATGACTCTTCATGGCTGCTCTCATTTTAACTCGTGTCACTGTGAAGGAAAGATGGAAATGAGAAAAGAGGAAACAAGGAAACAAATAAAATAGGGAGGAGGATCAGAAAGAAAATGTTAGCTTAAATTTTAAGTCTCAGATGAACAAATCTCGACTTCAGTTCATTTTTTGACTCTTTTAAATACGTTTAATAATTTGATGCTCCTGACCATTTAGCTCATGTAGAGCTTCTGTTTGCTTGAATGAAATATAAAATCAAACTCTGTATGGTTAATTTCCTGTTTTCAAGTAAAACAAAGTTTTAGGAATTTTTAAGAGAAAATTAGTAAGAAATGAAAAAAAAATAGAATCTCTCATACTTTGAATATAACATCAGATGAAGGAGACAAAATAATCTTTTTTGTTGTAAGAGATTTTGTTATATAGCATCAGTCTTCAACTTTATTGTATTTTAATGCACTTTTGTTTCAAGCTTCTTGTGAGAGACTTAAGCCTAGGAAGTGAGGTCTTTAAATTAAGCAAGTATTTGGTGTACTGCAGTGCAGAGGTAGCCTCAGCCCAAATGTAGAAGGTGCTCAGAAACTTCTCCAAATGGGATTCCCTCTCAAGCCAGGAAAGTAGCTGAATTATATTAGAAGTGTCAGCAAAAATATTAATTGTTCTGTGACTTGGGAAAATACAAATTCATGGTCTTTAAATTATGGACAAATAAGGAAAAGCTGTGACTTTTGTTTCTCCAGCCTCCTGTTTCTTTTATGTGCATGTAAAGCTCAGGACAGTACTCCACCCCTTGCTGAGAAAAGGAGAAAGCACAGAAGGAGCACAGCTTGTCATGGAATACTTGTTTTCTAAACTACTTGGTCAGTCATGAAAACACTTTAATAATGTTAAACAACAAGCAAAAGAAAACTTCAGCAAAACCAGGTTTATTAATTAACTTCATTTGTACACCATGAAAATACATTTCATTCTAAAGCAAGAATAAATGCCTGAAAAATAAACTGTCCTCCTGAAATACTCTTGTAAAACAGAGAGATAAGTAGAGAAAAGAACAGTGTCAGTAAAAGATACATCATGCTCATTCCATACCATTTTTCTGTGCTTTGCATAACATATATAATGTTTAAAAGACTCTGGATCATCAAAACTTGTCAGGAAGCTGATACTGTTTTCAAAGCAGAATTTGTTTTTAAAATTTTTAATAATAGTATGTAAACAACTTGTCAAACCTGAAAGCAGAGATTTTTTCCTCTTTTTTTATAAAAGTATGTAAAAAGAGTTTTATTTTTCTCAAAAGTCTGAAAGGTACTATGGAAAGGGGAGTCCTTTGATATGGTGAATCTGGAAAGTATTTTTAAGGTATTAATAAACAAACAGTTAATTTTTTTTTTCGATGAATCATTTGAAAATATTCTGTCTCTGATTAAAAAACCCTCAAGTATATTTTGGTTGAAGAGTCCAGGAATATTTAACAAATGTTTTCATTGCCTCCATCCATTTGGTAAGCTCTGCTTCATTTCCTGTGGCTCTGCTGAAATAAATATCTGATAGGAATGAACCATGAAAATATTTTGAACCCAACTTGGAATATGAATAGAAGGAGAGGTGCAGATCAGGAACAAAATCTGTGTTTCATTGCCGTTTCACTGCAGATGCAAGTTGGAAGATTGCCTCATAGAAGAATCTTAATAATTGCATCTGGAATAGTTACTGTATTGCTCTGAAAGAAAGTGTATTCACAGGAAGTTTCTTTGCAACATCTTGTAATGGAAAATCACATACTCCTTGTGCATGGCTTTGGAGTCAGTTCCTAATATTGTTCTGACTCTGTTAGAAATGTAGCCTTGAGAATAACGGCGGTCTCTAATGGATAAAAAAATATTGAACTCAGCCACAAAATAAAAGGAATTCTAAGGCAAAAATAAATCCTTCCTCTCCTTTATTCTTGCTATCCCCAGGTGAATTAATGAGGATATTGAGCCTAGTAAGGTGTACCTTCCCCCTTGAAGTGCTCAAAAGAAAGGCTATAAACACTTTAGATTGTCCTTCAGATGAAGACAAGCATGAGGAAGATTCTGAGTTGCAATGGAACAAAATCATTAAGAAAGAATTCCCCTCAGACCATCAGAAAGCAGATACAAATCCTCTGAATATGAATATGAATTTTCTGGCAGGGCTAGGCATTTAGGCCTACACATCTAAACAGGTTGTGACCTTCTTAGAAGTAATTCTACCTTTTTACTGAGAGTGTTTATTACTCAGAATGATGTGCCAGTGGAAGACTAGGACCCACTACTGAAAATCAAAGTAAAAATGTGCCCTTGACTGTCAAGTTTTCCTTAATGATGGCCCCTCACCTCAGCCTGACCTTTCTCTGTGTTCAACCCACAGAGGGCAGTGATGTGCAATAAATAATAACTTTTCAGAGTCTTAAATGAAAACACATCTGTTTTTAGCAGTCTTAGTGTGTATTTTTGGGAAGAACTGACAATTTTTTTACTTGGTCTGTCAATAACATTGAACTCTTGGAATTTCTCAGGCTGAGTTTAGGGAATTAAAAAGCACAGAATTACAGAATGGGTTGTAAAAAAATATGTTCTGGCGAAATTTCTGGAGCTTTTTTATAGTAGTATTGCCTGGTAATAGTCTGCACTAATACATAGTAAACTGGGAAGCAGTAAGTCTAAAGTAGAAATACACATGGAAATCCAGGATGTGTTCTATTGTATCGCATAGTCCAGTCATCCTGTAAAACTTGTAGTATGACCAACAGGCAATCCTATTTTACCATTTCTGTTTGTATAAAGCCTACATGCAGCTAAACTCCTGAGGAGTAGCAGGAAAATGAGATTCCTGCCCTGACCAACACCCAGAAGAGTCAACCCCCACACACATGGACAGGACCATTCACCAAACCCACAGATCTGAGCCACCTTTTATCAGCCTGTTGGAGCAGAGAATTCAGCTGGGCCTTTTGTCATGAACCAACCTGGGCTGAAGAGAAATCTACACTTAATATGAGTAGGTCTCAGAAAAAGAATAACCTCTTAAAAGCAGAAAAAAGGTGACACCGTGACCTCCAGCTTTCTCTACACTGAGCATATTTCTGCTTACCACATATTTCTTTTACATAACTCTCCCTTACATTGATATATGTATACAAGAATGAAAGAGATCAAAGGAATCCTGGATGCAATGGCCAGGTCAAAGCACAGATTAATTTTTCTATCCCCCTCAGGCCATATTTATGTTTGTTTTAGAAGCAAACACATTCCAAAGATATGAAAGAAATGCCAAAGCACAAGACAGATTAAAAGGTTGGAGAATGCAGAAAACAAAACGATAATGCATGGAGTGGGAGCTGCAAAGCAGCAAAGTGATGATTCTCTCATGCCAAGCAGGTACCCAAAAGTGTGCAGCTTCCAGCCCTGAGCCAAGCCAGCTTCCCTCTCTGGGCCTGGGGAGAGGAGGAAGGACAAGTTCCCTGCTTGTCTCTTCCTTTCCCCTGGATGTCTGATGCAGACAATGGGCTTGTGGCTTTGAAGGGACTTTGCACTCTGCATTGGAACAGCCTTCATACAGTTGCAGAGTGGGTGAAGATGCTTTTCGTTTTGATATCTAGAGCTGTTGCTGAGCAAGTGAAAAATCAGCCTTTCATGCTTTATGAAGTGCTACTGTGGTGTAGGAATTCCTTCTGTGGAATCCAGACAAGAAGAGAGATGTCTCTTCTGCATTTTATTTAATATGCATTACTGCATATTCAGTAATTTGTGAAGTGCAAGGAGACTTCAATAAAGTTTCCATCTGGAAAAATTCTTCTTAACAAAAAATATTTCAGTGTCTCACTGTATAAAAAATTCCCCAGTGCCTATAATTGCATAAAGATTTGATGCTTTATGGCTATGATACGATATACAAATTGATTGCTACAACATTTTTATGTGGTTATTTCTAAAGAAATATGTGATTCCTATCACTTGTTACTTGTAACATCCTTTACTCAAAAATCAATGTGATAAACACCACGTTAGTCTGAACAGAATGTCATGTAATGAAATATAATGTGAAATCAATCAAAATCTGGCTAGCAGCAGACATGAGGCTCATACTTTGGTTAACTGTGTAACATTTAACACCTCTGGATTTTATATAAATACTTATTTCTATGTTTTTTAAAAGCTCCAGCTATCTCCATACATTCTATCTTAAATGCATCTAATTTTGTAATAGATTTGGGGATTTATGTTCACATAGGAAAAAGTTTTGAATTTTTTATCATGCTCAAATGCATGAATATAAGGCAACTCTCTTATCATTCAGCATTATTTTTAATCTACTTCATTTTAAGTTTCCTAAATTCACTAATTCTAATTCAACTAATTCATTAATAAACAGTACTGAGGTAATTTTGCAAAATTAATCAGTGATTCATTATAAATAATATTCAAGAAAATGTTTGTATTCTAGTTGTCAAGTGCAGGCAGAAGAGAGTCCATATACAACAAATGGATAAAATGTTTAAAAGTGCATCTTTTCTAAGTTTTGGGGTTGTACTCTATGTTGGAGAATACAACAGGCCAAATGTAACTCATCATAACCATCCATTTTATTCATGTCATGAGTAAGTGGAAGAAGTTTGCAGACTAAACAAACTACCCCAATAATAAGAAATACTCTCTTGGAGGCTGTTGAAAAATATCAGAATCAATGGACTAGATATAGCTGAGCTATTGAAATAAGTTAAGTTATTGGTGAACAGGAATAATAGGAGTAAGTTTAAAATGGATTTGCCTCTCTGTTTTACCACTTTTGAAATCAGCTTCAGTTACTGTGTCTACACTTTTTGAGCTCAATGTTAATATAGAGCCCTCTAAGCTGTGTTTCTATACTGAAATGTGCATAAAAGTTCTAAAAAATATCTTATTCTCATTCTGATTCCAGTCCCCATTAATTGCACTGGTTATAGGCCCAAAAGGGGCTTCTTCACTGGGAGGGGGGTTGGTTCACACCGTGACCTCCAGCTTTAAGTGATGACAGTATGAAGCATGTCTGAGCTCAAGGGGCACCTGGACAATGATCTTGGTCATGGTTTACTTTTAAGTACCTTTGCACAAAGCAAGGAGTTGGATTTGAAAATCATCCCCTTCCACTTGAGATGACATAGGGTGCCATGACTGTGTTAAAAGAATGCACTGCTGATGTGATGGCACATAGAGTTGGGAGTCTCACTGGGAGAAATTCATTAAGAACATTGAAACCAGTTGTCATCAGCTCTGGAATTAGTGGTGCAAAGCACTACAAAGGCCCTGTTATATTATTTTCACTTTAATGGACTGTGTCATTTGCTTTAAACAAATGAGACATAACTGAAGAAACAATGCCTAAACCTGCATCTGTAGGTGCTTGTGTGCTCAGATATCCTGACTTAAAAAGGGCTGCTATCACCACAGGTCAAACATCGTTAGTTATGTGAAGAAATTGAGTTATTCAGCTGGATATCTATGACTTTACATGCAGTTATGGAAATTCATCCCTGCTTTTTTTTCTTTCCTGTTTAGCATTTTAAATTAAAGTTGCCATCATTTTCAAATATTTCTTTACTGTTCATTATGACTTTCCAGAACATCTTGCCAAGCCACACTTCAAGTGTCTCTATGCTTTGTTAGGTTTGAGGACCTCCTTCTAAAAGATATCAACAATCCTGTGAGTTCCCTGATTCACAAACAACTAACGTAATATTTGTGTGCATGCTTGTGTGCGTTTTCTTATTCAGAATACAATATCTAAAACACCAAGATTCATTTTCTCATCATAAATATGCATAAGGCATTCTTATTAACATAGATCTGATCTAACAGGTTCACCATGGATAAAGAAATGTAATTAATTTTCTTCCCTGACTATTTTCCTGCTGTCTCTATTTTCCTTAGTTTTTGCTTGTTCATGTACTACAGTCGTAGAACCTTTGTTATGCTTATATTTAGCTTCTTGATACATCTCACAGTGTTTTTTTCTTAACCCCAGCTGGAGTACTAATGGCTTTTGCTAAGAAAAGAGTAGAAAAAAGTTCTTATTTACAGTTTGGATGGTTAGTCAGACAGTTACAAAGAAAAATAGATTTAGATATATAGAACACTTTTGCAAATATTTCCTTTTGATGTCATGGTATATATGTGTCATCTGTTCACAGCAAGGAAAATTGGTGCATCTGTATTCTAACACTACTAATATAAAATAAAGCATGTTGTTTGCTGCTGACTTTCCAGATAGGTAGTATGATAAGAGGTCTAAAGAAAAGCTTTAAAATATATTTGTGTACTTGTGAGTCAGAGTATTCTTAATGTCTGACAAATAAGCTATACTAAATCTACTGTTATCTCATATTTGTTAGTTTTTCCTCCCTTTTATCGCCATTGTCACAACTTTTTAAAGGTGGACACAATTTAAAATGGTAGAGTAGCCTTGAATCTGGTAATATATTCTAAAAACAAAGAACAGTTTTGTATGAAGTTAAATACAACTCTACCAAAATGTATGGTTTTGCAGTTCAATCACACACAAAGTAATTTTCCTACTGAGAAATCATCAGCTATTTGCTGCTTTATCTGCTATTGATGGTTGTTATCTGCACAGTACTCATCTAATTTCACTACCTTTCCTACTATCCTAGCAAAGGATCTGTTTGCCAATTCCTTACACAACTGCATGAGCACCTTCAAGTCTTCTCTCTGTTTTGTTTGGTTTGGGGTTTTTTTCCCCAAAACTTGTGTTTGACAATCCATATTTCCATGTATCTTACGATATATAATCTATTCAAATTTCAGACTGATGATGGGATTGTGAAAATATGGAGTGAATCAGGAACTCATGGTGATGAGTGGAATGAAGTCATGTTACACTTGGGGAAGCTAAGGAATTTTGAAATTATCTTTGAAGGCATTCGTACCAGAGACCTGAGAGGAGGAGTAGCAATAGATGACATAGAGTTCCACAACTGCACCACAAGTAAGTTCAAGAGCAAAGTTGCTGGAGGGGTGCTACATGAGATGTAGGAAGTTCTTGTTTGTTTTTAAATACATCATAACTTTATTGTTTTCATCAATTTCACTGCTCATAAAATCAGTTATGAATAAATTGTTTCTGCCCTTGTAACTTTAATACTCTCCCCTGCACATCCATTTGTGTGGTGTTCTCACACTACATTATGGAAGATAAATCCAAGAAATGACTAAGGTTTTGTTTTTTGGGGTTTTTTTTGAGTAAGAACTTTCCTTCTTCAACCCATTGGTAAGTTATTTAGTCTGTGGTGTTGTATTTTGTAACATAAACATTTTGTATAAATTGTGTCAGATGATATTATATGAAGCCTATGGCCTCTGTGTTCTATTATAAAGTCTCTTGCCATAAAAACAAGTGGAAACTGCAAATGAACCTTTATCAATATTCCTTTTCCGAGTTCAGTTGAAGCGTTAAGGTCAGCAAAATAAAACTTCTGACTCCTTCACAGGATACTCTAATTCATCTCTCTGTGGACATAGAGTAAAATAGGAACAAAATTTGCCCTTATTAAAAACAACAAAAGCAACAGCAACTACAACAGCAACAACAACCAAAAAAACCAACCAAAAAATCCTCAACAAACCACCAAACAAACAGTAACAAAAGAAACCCTTAAACCCAAGAAGATAAATACTGAGTAGGCAGACAATGGCTTCTCTCAGGAAAGTATGTGGGTATTTCTATCTTGTAGGAAACAGTGTGAAACAACCTAAAGTGGTTTTGTTAAATGAGTGATAATTGCTGATGGCAGGTGTCAACACTGTGTGAGTTTTGTGGTAGTTGTTTAAGCAAGCTTTAACCTCCTGCCACAGACTGGATGCCCATCATCAACTGAAGTAGGCAAAGTGAACTTCTGAAGAACATCTTGATCTAATTTCAACTAAAAAATGAAGGGTTTGCATTCAGAAATTGTTGTATAATTCAAAGAATGGAAATCTGATACAATCTGGGATCTTCTTCAGAACTGCACTTTAATAAAACTCTAAGACACATGTAGTCCCAAAATCTCTGCAAAGCACGTGAGCATTAGTGAGCCCCTTGTCTTTTTTTCAAAGTGTTTCATTGTCCCCATTGTTGTGGATGTGATTTTCTCCATAAAACACAGGTAGATAGGTAAGGATGCCCTGATAGGAGATGGTGAGTGTCAATATCTATTGTCTTCAATAAAGAAGTGCATGCTGATCTCTCTTGCAATTTGTTCCCAGTTGTGCTTACATTCATACCAGTGGGGCCTAGTTAAACCACACTTCTGGGATTCTGTTCTGTTTTGGGGCTAGAAAAAAATTGGACACTTCATTTCACAGTCAGATTCAGGAAGATATTCAGCAAATAGAAAATAGCAGAGTTTATATTTTTAAGGATGAATTAATATCTCAAGTTCATAAAGATGGTATTAGCATATCTTAATATAGTGTAAAAATATTACTTCTTGCTCTTAAGTCCACATATTATATAATAACCTGAAAAATTACATCATATCAGCATAACTGGAAATATTCCAGAGTTGTCATTGCAAGAAAGGAAATTGTTTCAATAAGGATTTGGAAAGCTGTCATATGAAGGATCCTCAATCTCTTAAAATGTTAAGATTGCTGAAATTTATATTGGTTTTAGTCTATAACACTACAAATCTGAATGTTAACAGTGTTTTATAACAAGTCTTGCATTAAAATACCTTTACAGTGAAACAGTTCAGAAAGTAACTTGGTTTATTACTTTATAGCAACTATTTGTTTTGCTTCAGGAAGAATCTCTATTGGGAAAGCAGTTGCACCAAATGCTCCAACTCCTTTCATGTACAGCTTCAGCATAGTCATATTCCTGTGTAGTTTGCATAAAATTGTGATTTATGAAGTTGGATGGTTCAGAGGAGGCTTTTCTCATAGAAGTTTGATATGTACAATTGAAGCTCAATATGCAATAGAAAATTTTTTAAAGATTGATTTAGGGAAGTTGGAGACCCAAGATGCTGATCCTTTATAGAGTTGTCACTTGCATGGTCATTGCTTTTGCACTCTGATAGGGTACAGTCTTTATACACTCAGGAATCATTTCCTTGCAACATCTCTGGTGGTGTATGCCAGGTACAGCAGGGTTATCATTGAAGTTTAGGTGTATGTATCCTATGGGAATGTGTTTATGCTTATGCCTTTGCTTTCCAGCAGGATCAGAGGCCTATCATTTGCTCACTTTTCAGCTGTATCTGTGTGCACCTGTGAAAATGCATGTCTAAAAAAGGCAAAACAAGCAAACAAAACCTAAAAAACAACCCACACCCCACTACTCCTTACCCCACCTCCACCCCCTGATTTTCTTGTCTGTATGAGGACACTTAGCCTCAAACCAACGTTAAAAGGGAATCAATTAGTGCCTTTCATATCAGCTCTGCACTCTGCGTATGATTTTTTGCCATCTGCTCCACAAGTTGATACCTGCTTTCTTAATTTTCTCAAGGCTTTTGGTATGCTGACCTTCCTGTTGGCATGATGACATGAAGGAGCCTGGTCTGACCTTTCTCATTCTTGTCGTTATTGATTCTTTACCCTGGTAGAACAAACAAACAAAATACATTTTGCCAGTTTCTCAAAAATAACATTTCCCACCTGACCCAAGCCTGGGGCATTCAGGATAGAGAAAGCATGTCTTGTACAGACTGTACTTTTTGCAGCACAGAGTTCACAGTTTTATTGTGTCTGTCATAACAAAGCTAAAAGTCAGCAAACACAATCTTACTGTGGCCAAACTCAAAAAGAAGAGTAGCATACAAAGCAGAGGGGGAAAAGGGGCTTCTGATCAACAAAATGACTTCATTTACACCATTCACCCATGTACTGTGTTTGGAGCTGTAGAATTGCTGGGCTAGACATATGACAAGGGTCCTCTAGGACAACTAAAGCCACATTTGTATTTTCTACTTGGTCTTATTTTGTTAGACTAAAATCTTACATATTATGGGTATTCTGGATGTTTTAATTACATTAACAGTGGAATATAACATGCACCAAAAAAAAATATAGGAGATTGAGGATAATTAAAACTTGAAAACAGGTTTAAAATAAACGCAATGGAGTTGAAATGAGAATGCCTTAAATTGCATGGGGAAAATAATTGAATATTTAGCTGCCTCTCACCAGACAACATTTAGTGGTGAAAACTAATGTAAGAGCAATTCTGGAGCTTTCAAATATTTTGGGATAGCCTCCTCCTCACAGAGTGTCCTTTTGGAAGCTGCTGAATGGAATTCCTGTGCTGTCTACAGTCAGCACAATAAAATAATTGCCTCTTTGTACAACTTATGAACTCAAGTTGAGACAGTGAAAAGAGAAGAGAGAGGCAGCCCATGTGATATTTTTACATGTGAATATTAGATCTGTTTTCTGAAATATGGTAATAGTCAATGGTTATACCATTGTTTAATATAGCTAAACAGTTATTTTATTTTACAAGTATTTTCCTTCAGTTTGCTTCCATACAGTGTCTTATAGGCTGTATACATCATGAGTATCTGCACTGAGGTGGATTCTTTGCTCTTCACTTACATAGCTGTAATGTACATTATGTGAGGATTTTCAACTGATTAAGAGAATCATTTCACTATTTTCATTTAAAAATTAATTTGTCAACAGCTTCTATATCATAGAATATTATAAAATACTACAAATGACTATTTATTATGATCTGACCTTCTGAGGCCCTTTTCTTCAAGGCTCATTTTCCTCAGGTCTCATTAATTTCTATGGAAGTGAAGGACAAGAAGAAACTGCAGGTTTATTGGAAATACGAGCTTTAGGAAATATTGTCAAAGATAGAATAAAACAACGGTATAAAACAGTCTTATTAGTTGGTTTTGAGAGAGTAAGCAATGTTCTGGTAACAAAAATAGGCTAAATTCCAAATCTGATACATTTTGTTTTACAGGTTAATTTTAAAAAAATGAAAAATTGTGATGTTACATCACAACTAGAAAAAAATTGTTCTTGAATTAACAGATATATTGATTTTTTTTCCACCTTCATATACAATAATTCTTTATATAACTTTATTGAGACTATGTTACCTGGATGGAGTTTACAATCATCATCTTTTGTGCTTTTTAATAATTGACTTTGACCATGCATTAGGTTATTTGCAAGCTGGAAAAAAAAGTTTCCATTTAATGCCTCCATTTACCTTAATAAAAAGGTAAAATATTTATGAGGGTCATGCAGAATAATTCCTAATGATAAATTTATTTTTTACACTTATGACATTTAACTTCATGATAATGTGGTCTGCTATCATTAAGGAGCACTTCAAGCATTATTGATCTGCTTTCCCAGCTGATGGCTCACTGTCATATAATAGTGAATCAAGAGCACAATTTCTCAGGCATGCTGTTACCAGAAGTCTGATTTTTGTGTGTCTATAATTTTAAAGAAAAAGAATTTTGTACTCTCAGATACACATGGACAAGAACATGGCTCAGCCACATCATACATACTGATTTTGGCATCCCAGGGCACCACCTGAAAAACTGACAAGAGAAGATAAATGAAAATAAGAGAATCATAACTCTGAATTAAAATTTGAAGGAAATTTCCAGACCATTTTGATATTTACTTGATTTATATAATTTTTCATAGTCTGGGAATTCAGTGCCATAGAAATCCAGGAATAAGAGAGAACCATTACAGCTCCAGTGATGTTTGGCAGTTGACTGTTTGGAATCAGGCCTCACAACCTTATCTTCTGATGTTACAATTATATTTTGTTTTTAAAAGAAAGAAAAGCAAAAATTCCACAATCTATTTATAGGAAATTGCTTCACCAAATTGAGCTGAACAGAAATTTTCTTAAAATATAATAAAGCTTGTTTTCCTGGCAGTAAACTTTTTATTTCTCTTTTTCCTCATATATTTGTATTCCTCCTCACCTGCAGTTTATGGCAAAAAACCATAGGTTGAGGTATTGAACTCCTTTGAAGAACTTTACTTCCATGCTCTCATAAACAAGAAGCTTTGAAAACCGCAGCAGAAAAATCCTCTTTCATTAGAATTCCATCCTAGCTTTGCAGATCAGAAAGACAATAACTAAAACATCCTAGTGTTTGTGTATAGCAGCTTTTTTATTTTTAAAACAAGACCTTGTTTCCTTTGAATCCTCAGCTATGTATCATGCAAAGCTTTATGTTTAGTGGAGAATTTAGTTCCTTCTTCTCAAAGACTTGAGAGAAGTTCAAGCTCTGATAATAGAAGTATTCAGTACAAATCTGGCCCTAAAGTGAGAGGGAAGGGAATTCAGACAGAGAAAACTGCCAGACCTAAATTAGTCACTAAGGATATTCACTGATGTTCAGACAGAATGTATGCCCGGATTTTTAATTTTCTTCTCCCCTCCTTTCAAATATTTTAATGATTCACAATGTCTTTCACTTGTTTTTATAATTAGGTCAATGTCAGGGTATTCTGACATGGGGCAACTGGAATCACATAACGTGGCTAAAACGTCTCAGTTATTGTATTGAAATCAGTGATTAAGTTCTTAATTGTTAGTTTAATATTTGTATTTTGCCCTTACAAGGAAATTATTCTTTGATTTCATTGTGAGCTGCCAATTCAAAATATTCTGCTACATATTGAATCTTCATTAGAGAGAAAGAAAGCTTATTTTGAGAAGTCTAGAAATTTTGGTAGCTTTAACTTAATTTGGCTTAGTGTAACATACATTAACACGAATGTACTTTATTATTTGAAGGAAAATTTTACTGAACTCAGATCTCATTACACTCAGCAGAGGGTGCAGATATGCACAGTTTGGTTCTAGACAAGAAATAATCTATGCCTTTTGGCAATGTGAGGATCAGCCACAGATGTCTTTCAGAGGATATTCCTTCTACATGCCCTGGCAGGAAGGACTCAGTGAGGAAGGCAGCGTGCTAAGGACAGATGTGGAGAAAATTCAGGCTCCCTCACACCACCCTGCCAGGGCTGCCAGTTACACTGGAGGAAGATATGAATTCCTGCACAAGTCCTGTTATGCAGAAATGTTTAAACTGCATTGAATATTAAGACTTTCTAGATATGTTTTGGAAAAAAAAATATAAACATATATATATATTTTACAAAAGGGGCAAATATGGTACAGTCTGGATTTGGGGAAAGATTTGCACTTGACAACCTTCTTTGAAAAAAATTTAAATAATGGAATACATGGACATATGGCACCAGCTTGAAAACCACAGAATTGTCTTGGTTTTACTGCATTGTCCAGAAGTCGTTGACATATCTGTAAACTAGGATTTCTGTTTCTGCTTATTTAAAAAATGCCCATCTTTTTGCAGCTCTCAGAGATGTATTAGGAATGCCACAGATTTTGAATATGAGAAAAGAACTTTTACCTCATTTTCCATGAAGAAACCTCAGTGGCATTTTAAGTTTATGTTTATCTCGCAAGAAACTTTTGAAGAAGAGCTGCTGATTCCAAAGATAATTTGGTTTGCTAGTACATGGCTGTAAACTCGGATTATCAGCATAAAATTAAAATCTCACCATTTTGACATTTACTTCACATATTACTTATACTTCATATTCAGTGGTAGATTTTTTTACTCCACCTATTTCAAATGGGCCACAAGATAAGGCTTTTTATGGCTACTAAAATATACAGGGTAGAGGTGAATGGGCTTTCTATCTTTTTTTTTTTAACTTGCAATCTTTGTAAAGGCAGTACTAGAAGAATGACCCCTGTCCTAGCCTGAGTTCATTTTCATGTAAAATGACTCTGGAGTGTGGGCACCCTTCCAGAGCAGCCAGACTGCATGTAACCCATCCTACACCTCCGTGCAAGGTGACACCCAAGATGAATTTCACATCTGACAGCAATTATGCAGACAGGGAGAGCACTCAGCTGAGGAATGTCTCCTTGTTGCAGATAGCTCCAGCTTGCACTGTGTGCTCTACTCCATTGGTCTGTCACAACAATCCCTGCAGACCACATGAGGACAAATACATGCTAAAAAAAATTAAAATATTCAGGTGAAATGCTTCTAAGTTATCTGTGATAACTGGAGAATGCTGAGATTGAATCGTTTTGATTTATTCTGGATCTCAGTGGAAGCAATAGTTGGACAGTCATTTTTAGTGTAGATATTATTGAAAAGCTCTAAAAATAATCTATTAATCTGAACTTTCTGAGGTGCAATGTATGGCTCTGGAACTAGGATAGAGGACAGACAGGGAGGGGAAAAGGACCAAGAAGTAGAGATCTCATGTCAAATAATTTCAGGAGATACTTTTATCTGGTTGAACATGTTCATAATTACTGGGAAACAGGATTTTCTGCAAAAGTATCTCATGATTTCTGCTTTATTTCCACTTCTTCCTTTCTTTTACCACTTGCAGATTTCAAAGAGATAAAGCCTAGAACAACCAGACCCTCTTTGCTCAGTCCTCAGTGCTTCTCCCTAGTGAGTCCTTTGGTATTAAGCAAAATATGGTAGATCCCTATATAGGACTACTCTGAGTATGAGATCCTTATCCTGCTGATACACTGTATGCCAAAGCTGGTCTTTCAGTCCTTATCAAATATAAAAGCTTCTGTCCTTGTCTCCTGTGGATTTATATACTCCATGATATCAGCACTAGAAGTTAAAGAGAATTTTCTTATCTTTTGTATTGCTTGAGCCAGAGCCAGTTCTGCATTTCCAGAACTATAAATATTTTTTTTATTATTATTCCAGGTTCTCAGGGGCCTTAGGCACAGTACTGCTTGCTTTGAACAGTTTTGGGAAGCCCTTCAGCAGAATCTTGTATCTACAGGTCAGAGCCTCTCCTAAGAGTCAAAATAATTTGTCAGATCTAGTGTTTATGTCGGAGTCAAAACATATCTTTGAATTAAATCTGGCCTTTTGAGAGATATATTCCATAAGGAGAATTCTCTATGGTTTTAAAATTATAAAAACCCTTATTTGAAATTATATCTAGCTTGCTTGAGCAGAAACTTTTCATCTAGTTTTCCTTGCAATAGATTTCCAAGGTCATTCATGGAGAGGAACATTATTGATGAGTTTGCTAATACAATTCTAATGTTCTATAAAAACTCATGCAGAAAAGAGTACTGAGCAATTGAGGTAAGCAAATGAAAACTTGATGAAAATTGTGTTTCATAATTTCTGAATCTCAGAGTACAGTTGAGTAATGAAACATTCTAGGAGTGTGTATTTCATAAATTCCAATTTAAACAGAGGGTGAAACTCACAAATTAAATTTCTTTTAATTGAATAATATTTTCAACCAGATGTTTTAATTTTTTTTAGATCCTTGATTACTCCTATATCTCAAGTGTAGTGAAAGAGGGGAGAAAAGTGGTTTAAGTACTCCCACTAAACAATACAATTTAAACAACAAAAAATAGAAAGAGATGAATTTTCAACTTTGAAAACGTTTTTACTCAGGAAGGACTGTAATTACTAAAAAGGCAAACAGTGGGGGGAAAAAAAGGCTCATTTCAGTTGAATATACATTGTATGTCATGTTTCATCTCATACTGCTGACAAGGTTGTGCTGCACTGTTGAGTGCCTGTGTTTCTCTTGGAGAGCAGAAATGAGACTCTTGCTGAACAGCAGCTCGGTGCATTTGAACTTGAGGTACACTCTGCTCTCCAAAACAGCTCAAGGTCTTATTCACTGCAGCCTTTAGGAACCACAATAATTTGGGATTCACCCTATGCCCTTCAAAAGCACAAACCACTGACCAAACACAACCTCTGACAACCTATGTCTTCAGTGTTGTTGTACTAGAGCATCTCTTCCTCTGTGACCAATCATTTCTTTCGTGATAAGTATTTTAAGCATTTACTCTGTGTCACCAAATCTATGATATTTAGTATGATCTATTAAGTATTTTTTTATCCATTTTGTTTCAAACAATAAAGATCTATAACCTATAGGACTGGTATTTGACGTGTCTGGTTCTTTCTGTGAACTTAGATGTAAAATCACAGGAATATTTACTTCTTACAAAGCATTGGTACAAGTAAGCTCTTGCACTCAGAGTCAGAGAAATAGTCACTGACCTGTTGCTGTCCTCTAGCTGCAAACTTAAAGGAAATGGTTTTGTGAGTTCTTTCATAGGCTTTTAGGCTTTTCCTGGTAATTGGGAAAACAAAATTTCAGTTAATAACGTTTTATTTATCAGCTATCTCCAAATGAATCTTTTCATGTCTATAAATTCTGCGTCCATTATATGGGTTAGTCTTCCACAGATAACACATACTGGAGATGGGTGTAAAATAAATGTAGCTGCAGCTTGTGCTGTATCCACAACAGGCTCACAATTTATTTGTGATATTCATGATGTTCACCTGTGTCTTGCATGCTTTCCACATGTATACAAACACACACAGGTGTCCTTACAAGGGAAGATCTTTCCCGGTATTCTGAGAGTTGCATTGGCCAGAACAAAATATGCAGAAGGGAAAGCAAGTGTATGTAAATGAGAGTTCTGTGGCAACCATCATTAATATGTTTATTTTGTAGGGTTTAGTGATTCAGAAGCCAGGCCAGCTCTATTTGTCTCTTAAAAACTACTAAGAAGATTATATGGCTCTTTGCAGCATCAATACAAAATTGTACTTAACTGAAAAGTGATATCCTGTATATGCTTTTTCCTTTTCAAGTACTGCCATTTCATTTGGTGAAGGGATTTGCATAACATACAGTCATTAGCTACTACTTCATCTAAAACGTGTCTTGTGCTAGTTTCTTGTGGCCTCCTGGCTTTTTGGAAAAGCTGCAGTTCCGAGGGGAAAATGAAACAAATGGGCACAATAAAACATTATAATTTTTCCATACCATAACAATAGTTTGGTTTTGTTTGTTGGGTTTTTTTGGTTGGGTTTTTTTGGGTTTTGGTATGGTTTGGTTTGGGTTTGTTGTTGTTTTTTTTGTTTGTTTGTTTGTTTGTTTTTTTGTTTTGTTTTTTGGTTTTTGGTTTTTGGTTTTTGGTTTTTGGTTTTTTTAATTTGTAAAAATCGAATTCCCAAGTAAGGGATGTACTTTAATGTAAGGGAAAAAAGTGATTTATAAGGATATACGTGCTGCTGCCAGATAACTTTGACCTATGAGAAAATAAATGGCTTAATTACTCCACTGATTCTTGTTAATCTAGCTAATTCTATACTGATCTAAAGGTTGGTTGTTATCATAAGCTATTCAATTCTTTTCTGTGCTTGTGTTATATTCTATATTATTTTATTTTGGTTTGGGGTGTTTTTTTTGCTCCCTATAATATTTTCTTTCTGGGAAAGGAATGGATTGTGGTCTTTTGACCTGCAACATATCTTATACAGTATTCATATCCCACGGATTTTTGGAGTGAGTAACTGGAGGAGAAGAAAGATCAAAACATAATGAAAAACAAAAGTAACTAGCCCAAGAAATGTCCAAGAGTGTTGGAAATTAATAAATTTAGTTGGAGCTTCTGTTCTCATTGAAAAAACCAAAACCAAACAGCTCCCACTCCCTACCACCTATTTTTGTAGCTCTGATCCATTCCTCTGTCACTCGTGTTATGCCTGTAGACCAACACTCCATATCTGTAAGGATATTTTTCCTTATGTAAAATTTTGTTTAGAGCTGAATAATTTTTTAATTTTTCAGTACAGGGGTTAAACCAAACATATGGAAGAAGGTCAGGTCAAAAAACAGCATTTATGGCTTTTTCATTAAGTCCAGGATACTTGCTTGTCAACAATTTTCTTAAACTACAATGAAATGTTTTCTTTTTATTTTGGACATCATAGTTCTCTGCAAATTTTTCATAGCATATTCAGAAATGAGGTTAGTAGGTATCAAAAACATTTCAAATCCCTGTAATTCCTCTCATTCCCATTTTGTGAAAAATGCACATTTGTGGATATTTAACTCTTTTACACCTCTGACATTTCCATACAGGGCATCAGCTCATTCTTTTGCTTGCTGTAGTTCACTCATCCATTTTAATGTTGTAGCTTTTCAAATATATTTTCAGAGTAACACCATAAGCAAACTTTTAAAGATAACTTTTCTCATGATAATCTTTGTCTTAATTTGTTTGGGGTGTATTCATAATTAGATTGTATTTTTCTCACAGGTTTCTTGAACTCTTAAGAAGAGGCAAGAAACAAAATTTGCCTCTTTTTTCATGTTTTTTTTTTTTGCTTAGAAATTGTTCTTCTATGTGTTTGGATTTTCATGGAATGTTGTGAGCTAGATTATCGGGAAAAAATATAATATTACATCCTACATATAATCAACCATCACCCAATACATGTTACCATTCTACTAACGGGTCATCAAAGTACAGATGAGGAATATGATCAGACAAAAAGCTATATATTTTTAAATGCAGTCCCATGCACAATGAAATAAGATTTAATGAAAATTTCTCATTTTATCTGAAGTATCAGCTTAAAAATAAAGCTGTTCATTAGGAAACACTGTTTTGCTTTATACCAAAACTCTCTGGAGTGACTTTAGATAACTTTTCTCCAAATTCAGTACTGGTAGACACAAACTCAGATTTTGGTAACCCTGTAATTTTGAGGGCAACAATTAAAAAGTAACAAGATAATATTTTAAATATCCTCTCTTTTTCTTTACTTAAAGTAGTTTCTAACATATTTTCCCATATATTCTTCGGTGTATTTTTTTCTGATTAAATTCATTTTTTTATATTATATTTGAAGAATATCTTGTAAAAATGAGACTTCTAAGCTACAGCTTCTGTGTGAACTTGTCTTTGGCTTTGGGTTTGCTGACAATGAAGTTGCATTTTATGGTTAAGTTGCATCATATGTCTTGTTTTGATTTAATTCTTAGCTGGTATAGGAGTTTTGGCCAGAATGAGTGTACTATGGAAAGTTGATTTTTTATGCTGTAATTCCAAATAGAGTTCAGGATATTTGGTTACACTGAGCAATGCTAATGCCACTATGTTGATTTGAGGGATTTTATTTCTCTATGCCAAAGACTGTAGCAGAAAACCCATCATTATCATAAATGTAACCTGATATCCCTAAAAATTACATATAAACAGGGTCTTAGACCAAGAAGGTAAAATTCATAGATATGTAAATTTGTGTTTATGACATTCACAGCTGTTGAGATAAAAGAGTTTATTATGTCTGTGTTGGACTCACATGTTTTATTTTAGGATAACCAAAGAGATTAATAACATTATTAAATGCTGGTTTGTGGTATATTTGAAGTAATATAAAGTTGCTTGTTTTTTAATAAAAGAACTGTAATTAAGTGCTAAATATAAATTATAGAGTAACATATAACATAATGTTGCTCTGTCTAGGTAATGGTGTGGAATGTGGCCAGTCACAAAGCCATGGGTTTTTAAAAGTCACCCCCCTGTATGGTGTACCCCTTTCATATGCAGTGAAAATTGCTGTATGCGAATGCATCTGCAATTACCTAATTTCTGTCATTATTTAAGCCATTGGATGACTTAAGGAAGCAGTTTAATTTTCCAATGCATCATTTCCAGTGCAGAGGAGGGAGTGGAGATAAGGGTTTTAGGTTCTTCTCAAAAGTGCCAACTGACAGAAGGCAATGGGCACAAATTCAGAAACAAGGAAATTTCATGTGAACACAATAAACCACTTTACTGTGAGGATCACCCAACACAAATCATTGTCCAGAGAGGTTGGAGTCTCCATCCATTGATATCATCCAAAGCCCAGCTGGACATGGTCCCACACATCCTGCTGTTCCAAAGGTGGCTGAAGCAGTGGGTTGGACTAGAGGGGTCTTGAGAGGTCTCTGCCAACCTCAACTATTATGTGGCTTTCCAGAATTTAGGATGAGCCACACTAATGATTTTTGGTGGTATCTCCAATCAGGTTTTATCACATAATTTTGGAGAGGTGTGAAAACTGCCTTAACCATCACAAAAGCCTGTCAATTGTTTTCTCAGGAGTTGGCTCCTCTGCTAATGGCTCTTTGCCACATGGATTTTCTGTAAAAAGCAGCCATAGCTTTTCATGTATTTAAGACATTCATGACAATTTTTCTGCGGTGTGGATCCCCTGACACTAACCAGATCAAACTGACAGTGAAAAATGAAAATAAAAATAATGAGACGGATATCAGTTTGGAAAGATTTTGTGTGTGTGTGTGTGTCAGTGCACAGGGGCTTCTGTATTTCAAAGCTGAAAATTTAAATATTGAGGTTCTGCAAGTAACCAATGTTAGCAGTGGTTTTTTTCTTCTTTTTTGCACTATCCATTTGAAATATAAGGACTACATTTTAATGCTGTATTTTCACTCTTATTTAATCTTACTTTGAGTACTAAACCAAAAGTTTAGTTCTCTTTTTCTATTCTGCTTCAATGAGAATGCAGTTCCTCAATCTGTAAAATTCAGTAAGTACCACTATTTGAGGAGATTAATACCCTGACAACAATAACAACTCCTCTGGAAGTAGGGGCCTGCACAAAGGTAAATATCATGGTGTTCTGATCAGACTGTGTTTAACAATATGCCACATTTTAGTCATGTTTGAAGGAAAAAATGAAACACATCACAATGAATACAGTAAAATTAAGTTCTCCTAAATGTCTTTTTGCAGAACTTGAAGCTCTACACTGAAAGACAATCTAAGGTTATCAGAGTGCTTTTGAAGTGTTGCATTTGGGGCTATCAGAACTGTTTCAATTACTGTTGGCTGAAATTATGCACACAGTGCACTGAACTAAAAAATAACTTACGTAAGTTCCTTTATGGTCTTACAGTCCAGGGATGGCTGAATCTCAGTACTCTGGACTTGAACCTAATGTTTTATGTGCAGGTTATTAAGTAACTCTCATTTTATGAGATCATTTTCCCTCACCTTCAGAGATGAACACAAATTGTTGTAAAATACATTTGTATATTAAATAGCATAAGAGAAGTTTCTTGGCAGTTCACACAATCAGAGCAGCAGTTTGTCTAAATTCTTCAAAAAAAGTTGAATGTCTTATAAAGGCTCTAAAAGATTATTTATTATGCAAATGCTTATAACTGATTTTTCTCAGTTTAAAATGTTATTTTCAAAAAAAAAATTATGAGGAGAATAAAGCCTTTTGCCTGTCTACTTTTCAACAGCTAACAGAACCCTTTTTTATAGAATGTCCACAACAAATACACAGGGGAAACAGTTATGTTGATGCTGAATTGAATTTTTTTCCAGCAAAACATCCTACCTTTGAAGCTTTGGACAAGACACATACAGCAGTCTAGGAATATATAATGCAACATTAAAAGAGTGAGACCAAAGAATATGAGTTGGAAGCAGTAAAACCCTAAAGCCATGATGTATAATACTTAACAAATTAAAAAGAGTATCCTTTGATTTAATTGCAATATTGATTTAAATGTCCTGTTGGTTTCAGCTGGAGAGAATCCCAGGGAATGCCCTGCCCTCACTGATTTTGTGTGTGGAAATAAGAATTGCATAGAGTCTCAGTTCATCTGTGACTATAAACCAGACTGTGAAGACCTATCAGATGAAGCTGACTGCAGTAAGTATTTCCCTGTGTGTTAATCTAATCTTCAGTTAAAATTACAACCTTAAATTCTGTAGCATAGTTTAGGTGAGCTCATAAAGATGATTCACTCAGAAGATGATCATAATCAGGTTGCCTCGAAAGGTCTGACATTTTCACATCCTTGGAGATATTTGCTGCAAAATATTCAAGTGTGGTTTAGTTGCAAAAGTTTAACTAACTAAATCCAGAGGTTAAATACTGAAATAAATTCCTACACCTAGGTCAAAACCAGCTAAAGGCTTAAAAACATACTTGAGTAATTAAATCAATGAGTTACAATAAAAATTAACTCTGAGAAAAAAATGTAAGCTTGTTTATAAATGTAAAGAAGGTGTTGAAAGGAAATATCAATGTTGAATGGAAAAACTAAGCAAGCAAACTTATGTACAATAACATTTAAGCATGATTCTGCCATAAAAAGGTGAATATTTAAAAATAACCTTGTCTTTCCTTTCAAATGGATTCTGCCTTTGTGATCTGGGTAGTGTGAGTACAGTTTCAGTCATTGTTCTTGCTTCCACCTCAGAACTCTGAAAATACTTTATTGTCATTTCTCTATTACAGAACAGTTGGGGGAAAAAATGAGTCTGTTTATCTTTGCCTAAGTCCTAAGGAATACTGAGACACAATTTTTCTGAAGGCATTCGTAGCTGAGGCTGATTGAGATGGAAAGACACAGCTCCATTGAAAAATCTGGATCAAGTTAATGGGCTTTCCAATGCAGGCCTGAAACCCAGAAGCAGCAAAACTTTGTGCCCTTGTTCCTGCTCCATACTCTTTATTTATAATTATGGTCTGGACTGGACATTTGGAACAGAAAGGTTAAGTTGTCCATATATGCAGCTCACTAATTAGCCTAATTGTTAATCTTTGAGCTGGAGGGTCAAATTCTGCCATAATGCAAGTGTGCTCAAAAGTAAGCTTGATGGATAGAGTAAATGAATCCACATGTTAATTCAATGTTCATCCTTTGTGGAACTAAAAGTATTTCATTGAAATAAGCCAACATTTTGTGATCCCTTGAAAATCAACAGCCTTTTTTTCTTGCATGAGGTTGCTACATGCTCAGCTGAACAGGATTACAAAAGTAATGACCCTTTTTTGGATGCGCCACATTATAATGCTTTTACCAGGCTGCAGACTTACTTACTAAATAAGCTTAGATGTCACTGTACGAGGTTTGACTTGGAGTTTCTCCTGTTCATAAAAGTAAATAGTAATTCTGAAGTATAAAAGCTGAAGATAGTGTCACTATTTCTGATCTCTACCTCTTGTAGTACTTTGAGTTGCAGTGAACTTTGTGAATCATAGTCATGGAAATGAATTTACATTGAATAATAACTTAAAAGTAGTAGGCTTTTAAAAGTAAATTCCAAGATAGATTTTAAACAGCTGAGCTGTATTTCTTATATAAAGTATTTAACTTTTTCAGGAGATAGGCAAAGTAGGTGCAGCAAAATACTCTGTAAACTCAAGCTTGTAACATTTTCCAGACCTAACAGATACACACTAAATTTGAATTACTGTCCAAAGTGAACTGTTCAGTAAATACATTCAGAAAACTGTGGAGACACTTGATTTATTCTCTAAATATTGTTAGAGATATAGTAGCTTCCTTGGAAGAGGGTGTTGTTCTGTGTTTTCTGGAAGGACTCTTTTCTTAGTCAGATAATAGATTGGAACATTTCAGGCCATAAATTATCTTGAATCAAAGCAAAGAAACTCAGTCTTTGCTATACTGAAGAAAAGCTTTTCCAAGGGGAGAAAAAAGAAATAATGACTGATATTCACATAAAAAAAATAGACTGAAATATCTTTTTATTGTAGATGGAAAGGCTGTAGACACATCAAAATATTTTCATCAGTCTTTAGTCTTGCTGTCTCTACTGAAGTGTAATGTAGAGATACAGTAATCTGGCACTCAGAATACTGAGATAAGCCTCAGGTATAATACTTCCCTGTCTGCTCTATTTTAGTTCCAACAAATGATGCCTTATATTAAGATAAACACACTTTTTTTCCATGAGCATATATATTATAGATTGAAATAAACAATATTAAAGGGCACATAATGCCTTCTAGATATGGAAACCTGATTTTTATAATGAAAAGACGACAGGAGCTGCTTAATCAGAAAAGAAAGTATAACAGGCACAGAGAAATCCCTTCATAGCCTAACCTGTCCCATCACAAGTGGTTATGGCCACATTTGTCTGCAGTTTTCTCCTTTGCACTGAGCCCAAGGTCTGAGCTTATTTCACATTCTACTATAGTTTTATACAAGTGTGACTCCAAAGAAGTAAATGGATTATCATCAACTCAGCAGCAATTCCTGTGTGCAGGATTTATAACAGGACTTGTATGAAATGAACTGCATCCACATGGGCTGATGGACTTTTCTTTAATAAACTTATGGAAATTACTTACTCTATGTTTCATTCAGTCCAGTCAGGCAATCTTGCAAAATTTTGATTCTCTTTCAGTATGCTGGTGAAAAAACCACACATGAAAGCAGTTTCAGTTTTCATGAATTGCAGCCAACTAACTATACACACAGATCTGATGAATAGCAAACCTCAGTGCTGATGAACCAACTAGAGGAGTGCTTGAATTATTGAAATAAAAGCAATTTTTCCAATAAATGGAGCAATTGTCAGCTGCTGGCTTCTAAATAGGGTATGCTAACCCATAAAAAAAGCCACCCAGCAGGTGCAGATAGATCACATGATTTTGTCAACCCAGTAAGTACTGTTCATAAATATTTATTAATAATTGCCTTCTGAATGCACCATTAATATATTAGGGTAAAAAACCTGAAGTCAGGTATTCTATTACGACTAGTGTAAATCCTAAATGGATTTGGACTTTGATCTTGCTACAAAATGTACTTTGTTTTTAAATAGTGGGTTCCCTTTGCTCTGCCTGTGAGGTTGTTTATTGTTAGAGTTAGGCCTTTCTTAGGCTTACATGATGTTTGTAATACAGTGCCAGTGCAGATGCTCACTGCATTTGACCAGCACTGGCAAAATCAGAGGGGCTGAGGTGGAAAGGCACCTCTGGACATCATCTAATTCAAATAGAAATTCATTGCAATAGTTTGCACAGGGCTCTGCTACACAGGGTTTGTTTACCTTCAAAAATGGAGACTCCAAAATTTATCTGAGCAACTTATATCAGTGTTTTACCAGTTAAAAAAGGGGTTTTTTCTTAGCCTAAAAATAGCTTCTTCTGTTTGTGCCTATTGTCTCTTGTCCTGACAATGGACACCACTAAGAGTCTATCTTTTTCTTATTTAAACCATCCCAGAAAGTGTCTCAATACACTGAAAATATCCAACTGAGCATTCTCATCTCTAGCCTGAGCAGTCCCAGATCCCTCCTGTGCTCAGGAGACAACTCAGTCCTTGCAGTACAGTAAGTACAGTGAAAATTCTCCCCCTAGCATACCAGATTCTGATGCAGTGAATAACCTATATTGGATCAAAATTATACATCTTTTAAGATATTTATCTTATACATTTAACTAAGGGGACACTTTTTTTACAGAGAACAAAAGTCCACAGTCTACAGTGTGTTTGCAGGCCTTGGTCACAAGCAGTTTTGTGATAGTGGTATTTTCATAAAGAAGGGCCTCAGTTTTTCTTTTAGCATCAAAGTAGAAAATAGGAAAAACCAAAAGAGATTACTAGGAGGTAATTAAATCTATTATTTTTATCTATATCCTTCATACCCAGACAATGATCAATAAACAGTTGTATTTTAACATTGCAGAATACTTCTTGCTCAAGGAACATAGTCTAAATCCTCAAACCAATTCTGAACAGTTGCAGTCAGACCTGTATCTAAAATGCATGGCTGACTGTGATGTTTAATATTTTGTAACATTTTTCCAAAGTCTCCTCACAGGTGTCATGCACACTCACAATCAGCAACTGTGTAGCTGCCTCTGCTTTATAATTAAGGAAAAGGAGTTTTGGTCCCAACAGAAGAGATTGTGGTGTTATTTTATTCATCTGTACCACACCATTTCTGTCATTTTGTTGATTAATTACTTTTCCAAAGTAACCTGAAGCAGCAGAGGCAGAGTTAGAAATGGGCAGTTTAACTCAGATCTCCTGAATTGAGTCAGTGAGTGTCCTAATCACTGGAACATCTCTCTCATCATAAAGCTGCCCTCAGACATAATATTCACAAAGCCAGCATATGCTTATGAAAAATGCCACTGTGGAAGGGCAGTCCAGTTTTGCTAGCTAATTGTCTGGAAATCATTCTTTCCATTTACCTTGGATAAGAATTAAATTTGGTGAAGTCATTGGTTTGTCATGGTCATTTATCTGTAATAAAGTTTATACTTGCTTTTAAAGTGAAGAATGAGTTTTTCCTTTCCTCATTAACTATCACGTATTATTTATGTCCATGCAAGGAATTTAGGGAATCATACTGTTAGTCATACAGAATCCTTTCCATTTCCATTTTTAGTATGCACACTAGAGCACCTTTATGTAGAGCTGGCATGCTAATTTACTTTTTGCTGTATTTTCAGGTTACTACACAAGTACCCCTGGGAGCTGTAACTTTGAAACACAAGATCAGGAATGGACAGCTGTATGTGGATTAGCACAAGACACTACTGATGATTTTGACTGGAATATTAGCAACAGTGCTGTCACAGGGCACACAGATCCTCATACTGACCACACACCAGGTATTGCCACGTGTACTACATCACTTCTGGGAAAATAAAATATTCGCTGAATTAAAAAAAAAACAAAAACCAACCTACAAATATGTAGATTCATGCCAAGATAACAACACATCTCACTGTGATCAGCTGATACATGGGAATGGTTCAAGGCTGTGCCAGGAAAGGTTCAGACTGCACATTAGGAAGCATTTCTCTGCCAATAGGGAGGCCAAGCCCTGCACAGGCTTCCTAGAGGTGTTCAGTGCCCCCAGCCTTTTGGTGTTTGGGAGGCATTTGGACAATGCCCTTAACAACATGCTTTATCTTGGGCAGCCCTGAACTGGTGAGCCAGTTGGACCAGATGATCATTTTAGGTCTCTTCCGACTGAAATTATACTGTTCCTTTGTATTCAGCTCTAATAACAAATTTCAGCTACATAATGTCAAATTCTGACATTAAAGGAGGCATTTGGACAAATCCTAGCTGACTCTTCTCCTTGTCAATATTTTAAATAATCTACTTTTCCTGGACTATGTTACCAAGCTAATGGATTTTAGAAAAACATGCAATCATACACAGGATGAGGAGCAAAGCATGTGGGGGTGTGTGTGAAATGCTCGAGGCTCCTACCTGGATTTAACTTACCTCCCTGACACTGGCTTGCCAAAAATGTTGTTATAGAAGTTCTTCCCAAGATATTTCTGACAAATTGCTGCCACAATGTCTGTTGATTGTCAGGAGAATGAAATATATTGATAGGCACTTAGAGTAATCTGTGTTATGTAGTAAGCATAATTATATATTGTATTATATAAATACTAAATAATATATTCTTTATATTATACAATATATCTGGGTGGGATGTTCATTTCTATCACAAATGTACCAATGTCTATTTGAGAAGTAGTTAACTTTCTTTCCAGGAGCCTTAATGGTTAGAATCCCTATCTTAATTTCCATCTAATCACCAATTATAGTTAGTATTCAATCTAGACGTATCAAAATTTCTACTGATTTTCTCTTGGTTTTGTGAGAAGCATCATCTCCAGATTTTGACCCCTTATTTTTTTGCATTTTATGTTTTCAAAATCAATAGAGACACCTTATCATGGGTGTCTGTAGCTATTTCTGTCCAACTCGTTTATCCTCCTTTTTCCTTTATTCTGCACCTGCTGCAGGAACTGCTCACCTGATCATGAGGGAACTGCTTATCTACCACAAATCACAGTTTTTGCAGACAGTCCTACTACTTTATGTTGCAGGCTGTAAATCTGGAAGTGCATTCCTCTTGGAGGGGACAGAACAGACAAGGTAGAGGTAGAAACTATTGCAGCTGTTCCAGGCAAGCTGTTGCTTGCAAATAAGTAGTTTGACTTGCTTCCTTGCTGTTGCTTTGATGCAATGTGATAACAAAACAACCAGTAGCCCCTGGCTTTTTAAGGAGATTTTGTGTGTTTTTTCTAATTTAGTTTCTGTAATTTAATTAGTTCTTTGTTTCTGTGAAATTACCCAGCAATTGTAAGAAAAACAAAGCTGATAAAAAATGAAGCAAAAGGATAACAAAATTAGAGCAAAATGTTTACAAAATTATCCAGATTTGTAATTTACTTTTAAATAACCCAGACAAGACATATTCACATTAGCTACAGAGGAATTGCTTGTCAGAATTGCCAACAGTCTGTAATACTTAGAAATACCTATCAGTCCATCAGGTTTAGGTTGGATATTAGGAAAAGGTTCTTCACCCAGAGGGTGGTTGGGCACTGGAACAGCTCCCCAGGGAGTGGTCACAGCACCAGCCTGAGAGAGTTCAAGAAGAGTTTGGACAATGCTCTCAGGCACAGGGTGTGTGACTCTTGGGGTGACCTGTGCATGGGCAGGAGTTGGGCTTTGATGGTCCTTGTGCTTCTCTTTCAAGACAGGCTATTCCATGATTCTGTTTAGGACAAGGGACATCTAGGACAAGAAACATCTTTTTATACCGAGAGAGGAGAGACTTAGATTAGAAATTAGGAAATTAGGAAATTAGAAAGAAATTCTTTACTCAGAAGGCAGTGAGACACTGGAAAAATCTCTGCAGAAGCTGTGGATGCCCCATCCAAGAAAGTGTTCAAGGCCAGTCTGGGTGTGTTTTGAGAAGCCTGATGCAGTGGGTGGAATCCCTGCCCATGGCATGGGGTTGGAACTAGATGATTTTTAAGGGCCCTTCCAACCCAAGCTATTCTGAAATTCTCTGGAATAGAATTAACATTAGCAAGGAAGGTCTCCATACAACCATGGTATGGTATACATGTATGTGGTATAAAAAAAAACCCATTAAAAATTAGTATTTGTGTTTATAGAGATGCTTATAAACTAAAGCATAAAATAGTATTGGAAAACCCTAAATGTTTTTTTATCTTTTCTTTTAAGGTAAAGGACAGAGGTTTTTGTACGTCAACTCATCTGCCCAGATGGAAGGAAACAGAGCAAGGATAACTACCACCAAATTCTTCCCAGCTAGCCTTGGGGTCTGTAGAGTTCGCTTCTGGTTCTGGATGTTTGCTTCTAGGCAAACAGGAGTCTTAAAGGTAAAAGCCCTTCTACTACATTATGGCATAATAATACTTGCTTTAGTACTATTTGCATTTTTGTGTCTAGGATTACCAAAATCTCAGGAATTTATGTTAACAATACTTCATCACAACTTACGGCAATTCTGCTTCTGTTTTAGTTCCAGTTGAAGTCCTTTAATTACATATGTAAGAATTAACACTGCACATTTGGCTGGCATACTAAAACCTACCCAATACCAGCATAGTTCTATGCAGAATTCACTCTAACATCAAATAGAGGCAACTTCTAATGTTTAGTGGTTAAAAGTAAATGTTTTAAAAATATTAATATAACCATATGTGAAAGGGGTTTTATTAAAACAATTGGAAACACGGTATTTAACTAATTATAGCCTAAGCTTCCATGAAACTGTCATCTTGCTGTTCCACAAGCACCCTTAACTAGTACACTTTTGGTTGTTAAAAATCCAGTAACAGCCCAAGGAGGGCTGTGACCCCTTGGCAAACAACTCACTTCATGTGATTCACTGAATAAATATGTTGCACAGTTCCTTTTTGAGTGATCTGAGAAAGACTCCTATCTGTGAGGTTTGTTAAATTTTGAAAATACAGATTATGTTAAATTTTTAGTCAGTGACAGAATATAAATTAGTCTATGTTAAAAGTGAACAAGAATATTTTTGTAATCTTGGACATTGAAATAAGTCAGGAAGTTTCTACCACTGTTTTCTCCACTGGAAAAGATGATCATAGCACTGTTTCATGGGATTATAGTGCAATTAGGCTGGAAGGGCCTCAGGTGATCTCTAACCAGCCTCTTGCTCCAAGCAGTCAGCTACAAGATGATGCTGAGTGGCTCAGGAATTTACCAAGTCCTGAAAATGTCCATAAATAGAGACTACTCAGCATCTAGGGGCAACTTGTGCCAGTGGTAAACTCTCCACCTTCTTCTCCTTACATCAGGATAATGGTACCCTTCATTCCAACAACTTCTTTTCTTTTTCTTTCTTTTTAAGTGATATTTTCAGGATGGGGTTTGCATATAAATTTTATCTATAGCACCTAGTTTATTGCTCTGAGTATTGCTGTAAATTTACTTATTGATTAAAAAAAAAGCTGTATTTCATGAAGTTCATATAAGCAGCAGTAAAAAGCAAACATAAATTCCTTTTTTTTAGCTGTTGATAGCTGAAATACTGTGAGATTATCAGTGATTAACTATCTGTTTAAATTCAAGTATCCTGGACTTTACAGCATGCAAGATTGATGATGAGACCCTTTGAAGGAGCTTTTGAATGTTTTCAAGCACCACAGAACACTTAGCATTTGTGAATAAGTAGATGTGTGTGGCCTGTGTGTGAGTTAGTAGGCTGACAGCCAGAACCTGCTTTTTAATTGTTTTTTTTTTCTTTTTGAGCAGACTAGTTTAATTTACTCTCATTGCCTCAATTTCATAAAGAGTTGTCTTACTCCCACACACAAATAAAATTCCCTGTTTATGGCTTTGCTACATGTACTCTTTGTGTAGAAATGTATTCACAACAGACTGAAGCACTCAGCAAGGAATATCATCCCATCACAGAATCAATTTACCTCTGTGGACATTTTGCTGTTTTCTGTCAAACTAATAAGCTATTTCAGTATCAACTGTTGCTCTTATTAAATCAAGAATATAAATTAACTGTACCCAGTCAAGTGAAAAAGAAAAAAGCCTAAAAAGAACAAAAAAGAAAAGAAATAAAATCAACAGCCCAAAGCTTCTAAAACAAAAACTCTGTGAAGATTTTTTTTTCAGTTTGCACTGGAGGTGAAAGAAGTCAAACTGTAATAGGAAGTCTCCATAATATGCCAGAATATAATAACATCAGTACAAAAGCTGATATAGTTCTTATCTGAAAGACAGATATCTGGTCAAGTCGAATTAAAAAAAAATAAAAGGACTGCAGATATAGGTCGTACTGAGATGTGTGATTAAAATGACACACAAGGAATGGGTAAAAGAAAGATGAAAATGAACATTGTAATGGTTTAGGAAATAGACGTGGTAGAGCTACAAAAATAATGTGAAGTTATGGGAATAATCCTATTCTTACTCAGAAAAGGAACTAGTCACTGAGGAAAGGAAAAAAGGAACAAGAAATGCTTCTATTCTGTATTCACAATGCACATTTCAGTTGTACAATTCCATTGTAATAAACTCTGTAATTTGTTCATAGGGACACCAAAATTCTGGGCCATTATTATTTTTAGAAAGGATACAACATTTACAGCAACTCTTGCATTAACATAGAATGGATGCCATATAAAAGAGATCTGAATATTCCTGCTTCAGGATGTGAATCATTCATTAACCAGCAGGAGAAAAAAAATTGCTTTGTAATGATTAAGAACAAACCCACTAGCTTTCCTTACAAGTATTTGGTAAGAATCTTTGAAAGGAAAGTTTTCCAGCACTAAATACAACCTGATCTAATATATCAATTAATATGCTCCGGGCAAAAATACCTCCTAATACAAACAAATCTTGCTGCATTATGCAGCAAATGTGAATTTAAAAAAAAATGCTCACATTTATCTTTACATTTTTATGACTACTTTGTTGGATTTAATGGTGTAGGAGAGCAGTTTCAGCAAAAAATGAATGTGGTTTTCACATCTGTTTCATTCCAATGGAAATTCTATTGATCATCTGTCAGTTGGACTGAAAACACTCAGTGTTTATTATGCTTCTCTGTCTATTTACCTCAAGAGTCTGCCATACTCATACAGTGGAGAATTATAACTGAAATTAATTACTGATGTGATAGTACAGCTAATATACCAGTTTTCTGCCTTGGTATCTGTTGATACTAACAGAACTGATTTATAATAAATTTTGGTATAAGACAGGTCAATTTTACTCAAAAAACCTTAATATTTTATGACTTCAAACTAATGTCTAGGCAAAATTTTTTATTACTTCAAACAAAAGTTTAGAAGAATAAAGGGAAAAGAGGTAATTAATTTTTTAAGTACTTCTCAATTGGGACAATGCAATATGATACAATTTTGTAATCTGATTTGGGTGCTTAAGAGAAATAATTTGTCTGTCTCTGGTGGGACTTCAGTCCAAGGAAGACACATGATGCTGCCTGCTGAGGAACATGAAGGGCTCAAAAGCATGATCTTAAAGATGTAAAGCAGAAAACATAGCATCATTATTCACTGGCGTCAATGGAAATTTTCTTCAGCTGACACAAGGCTCTGGTGCCTAATGAAGTGAAAATACAGGTTCTCTTGCTCAAGATTTTCCTGTTTCCTCGGCTGGCAATTAAAGACTAAGTTGTCACTGGTGGGAGAATACGTCTCTTACTATGTACTCTTCAGACGTGCAGTGGTTTCTAATTTATTTGGCAATTCAGGTGGAATGTAGTGCCTTCCAGCATTCCAGCTGCTAGATTCAGGCAAGATCAGGAAGACAATATATCATACTGAAAAGTCAGGATGAGGGTACAGGATAGCCATGAGTTGTAACTGCTGATTAACAAATAGAAAATGGTTTTTATTTTATGACCCTAAAAAGTACTTTCCCTATCCTCAAACTGAAATAGAAGCTGAAAAAAAGAATTCAGAAGTTTCTAACACACGGGATATTCTGTGGAGAATTAGAACTAAGTCATGACTTTAAGGCGGTAAATAGGATTTTCTAAAGAATGTTGTTCTCTGTGGATCAGCTAGACCAGTATTAGGCTGGAGAACAATCTTATCAGACTAATAAATACAGAGTTGTTCAATGGGATTTTGCTACAACTTGTTGTTTGGTTGTTTTGAGAGTTTTGTGGGTTTGTGTTTGTTTTGTTGTTGTTTTTTTGGTGTGTTTTTTTTTTTTCTGGGTTGGTTTTTATTTGGTGTTTGTTTGTCTTCCATTAAATACCATATGGTGGGATTAATCTTGCCAGTTTTTTTCTCTTGCACATCTTAAGTTTTTTTCACCACCAGGCTAGCTTGTAAATTTTAGATAGGATGCTGTGCAGGGAGGTGGTGCTGGAGGTATTAAGCCCCACAGAGTTGTACCCTTCCAGGGCTTTAGGGAGATCTTATCCATGAAAATTTGCTCAACCTTTCATGTGCTGTATATGTTTACACAGGCCAGCAAAAGTCTTGTATACACTTGATGTATTTCCTGATCCAGAAGATGCTGAGACACTGAGTGACATGGGCAGCCCCAGGAAAGAAGATAAAATGTTTCTTCACTTTCACTGGGCACAACCTCAGAGAGAATAAGACCTGTACCCCCTGCTAAAGGAGTCCTTGGGCTTCCCACTTTTCTTAACTCTAACTTACCATGCATTTTCAGTTATGTGTTATTCTTTTAGAAATTTCATCTCACTTTCTTAGAAGACATTTAAGAACACAGGCCTTTTCCTGGCATAGCTGTGGATAGAAAAAGGTTTGGAGAACTCAGGTGTTTAGGAGAACTTTGGCAGGTAGTAGGATTGAAGCATTACCCCAGAAGGGTACATGACAAATGAAGCAGAACTGGGAGTTCAACAGAGATTTCCAGTGTACCAGTTTAGAGATTTACACTAACTTAAATCCATTTCCTCAATTACCTATGTGATTGTTATGCACCAGGTTTAAACCTTAGTCAAACCTATCTGAGAACAGTCACATAAATTACCATAATGTTAATTAATCCATTAGTAATTACGTATCTGCATACCCTGAGTCAATGGTAAATATAAGTTAAATCTCAAAGAAAAGAGAGACAAAGCGTGTGAAATGACTTTGCTACTATGTGAACAGGAGCTGATGTCATCAAAATGTCACACTTAAGACCCAGTTTGACTTGCTGCCATCCCAGACCCCCTGGCAGTGAGCATACAGCAGTCCAGTAACCAAAGATCAGGTTTAACAAAATTTGGTCCTTATTTGAATTACTCTATGTCAGTATTCTTCCTTGCTCCATTATTCCAAAAATAAAATAACTTGCAAGAGTTTTCAGGCATCATAGATATTTTAATCAATACACCAAGTTCTACAATGTGGGATTTAGGGTTTCATTTGGGTTTTTAGCTTATTTGTCCCACCAGGTGGACGGGGAGAATCAAAGGTATTGAATTATACAGATCATTAGCATGGGTTCAAGTTCATCACTTTCTTGGGCCTCAGGGTTTCTGTTCCATTATTAAACTGGGGCATTCAGTTGGCAACGTGAACCTACAGGTCACTGGCAAATTAATTTAAGAGAATTATGTTTCTGAAGAAGAGGATATTGATTATAATATTCAGTCCCTTAAAAGAATAGTTGTCATCTGGAATGGTTGGAATATGCTTACTTTCTTTACGCCAGTTCTTTTTCATTTTTTTTTTGACCTGGTAAGATTGTATAAAGACTTCTAACATCTGAGTGGGAAAAGCAGATATCTCTGTATTCTCCAGTTTCATGTTCTAGGCATAAATTCACTAGTTGTTTGTTAATTGGGACTTCATTCATTGTTATACTTATTGCTTCAGTATTTAATTATTTTATTTCTCTTGATTCATGGCTTTGCTAAATATGTTTGCAATAACTTTCTGTGACTGTCTCAAACTCTGTATTGTAAATTGCTTGTACCAGATGACAGACTCAAATCCCTAGTTGCTAAGTCTTTTATTTATATCTCTAAAATCTTCCCTCAATCTAACTATAAGGAGGTCACCTTTTAGAGATGAAAGGATAGCTCAAGATCCTTCTTGGTCTTTCTTCAATTTTTAAATGAATTTGGAGTTAAGTCTTTACTCATTATCTTCCGTATGTCAGGCTGACATTGTAGATTTTGCAATTAGTGATTGGATTAGCAGCTCTTTTTTTTTTTTT
>VYXD01012027.1:88656-161374 GCA_013397195.1 Hylia prasina | reverse complement strand
TTCACAGTAGCTTTATATTTGAAGCTGAACTAGCATTACCAAAAACATTCAGTAACATTTGGTCATCACCACTATGAAGTGGATCTGAATCATATCTAGGAGGGTCAGTGCTGCCCAAGCAGGGAGGTGCACTGTTGCTCTTGGGCTGTGTTACTCTCCCAAACTGTACTCTTGTTGTTTAATGCTGATTCATCTGCATCTCTTGGGTTCCATCAACAGGTATACACAGTTGAAGAACATGGAATGGATATCCTTGTGTGGTCTTCTAGCAGAAATGAAGAAAACAAATGGATGTATGGAAGTGTAGTTCTCTCCAGTAACAGCCTTTTCAGAGTTGCCTTTGAAGCTGAAGTGGGGTCGAGTCAACCCACAGAATTTGCTCTTGATGATATTTCTTTCACCCCAGAATGCATTGGTGGAGGTATGCTATTACACATATATATATCATACATGTTCTGTTTCAGAGGGCGAGGAAAATTGTGGCATTTCATATTTCAAGGTGTGTCACATACACAAAATCTGGCATATTTTCTATTTCACATGGTTTATAGAAGACAGTTCTGTGTTTTAGCTAGAAGTTGAACATACAAATAATTATAGCAACTCAGAGTATTTCTGGCATTGAGGGCCTGAACCACAGTTGAGAGGAATTTACTGCTGCTTCACGATATTAGTTTTCTCCTGTATGAAAAAAGTCAGAGAAGACATTAGTTTGGGATCAAAGAGTTTTCTGAGTATCAAAGTAGTTCACAATTATTTTCAAAGAGAGTTATTAGGTTTTTATCTTTGCTCTTTTCATAAAATAAAAATGTACCACATTTGCCTCGCGAACATTTTCTTCAAGTATTTACAATCTCACTTCTGCTACACAAGTACTTGACCTATGTACAAAAAGAATTCTGTTGTCTTAAAATGCCCTGGTTTTTCCTGTAAAAAAGCAGTGGATTACTCTGAAAGCAAAATGTAGTATATGATATCATATCATAAGAAAAAGAACAGCATACATGCAAATACAGATTCTGATAGAAATATCCACAGAACTTAATGATTGAGGGACAACTAGGAATTATTATTGTTAAATAAATGCCAATATGAAGATTATAACAATCTTCTTTGATAACCTTTCTTTCTATTAATACAGCTCTTGTTGTTCAGATAGGACATCTTGTGTATGACCTAGTTGTCATGCTGTTCAAGAAACTTGTTCTTTTATTATTTTTATTGTGATAAGCACCTCCTGGAGGAATTAAGCACATGCTGATTAAAGCTTCAAGTGAAATAATATGTTCATGCAGGTGCCATTTGTTCAGACTCAAGCTGAATAAGAGTTTTGTTTATTTTCTCTAAATAGGCTCAGGCAAATAATATTTTGGAATGTAATTCAATGAGCTGCAGACTATGTGCATAAACAGGCATTTGTTCTACCCGTATTACGTTAATCACCTTTTTTCAACCAAATCTTAAGAATTACATAGGCAGTTGCATGCATAGGATATCATAATAAGGATATTTTCAAATTATATATTTTAAGTACCAGTAATTCTGGAATAATAACAACTACAGAAATAAATTTAATAGAGCAACATTTTCTAATTACTTTCATTTTCTCCAGAGATTTTCCAGTTGTAGAATACTTCAAAGCATCTAACTTGTGTCACAATCTGTTGCTCTTACAAATGTGATATATCAGAAGTTTGGCCTGAAGAAAATTTGTTGGAGTTATATTGGTTACTTAGTTTGTTGAATTAGTCAAAAACTCATGCCTTACCTACATGCATACATTGCAACTTGATATATAATCTCCTCTCTACACAAAAAACTGTATCTAGATGATGTCACTTAAGATTGGTTTCATACTGTCCTTGGAAGAGTCCTAATAATCCTTGCTGGCCTGGTAGAGCTTGTGAAGAGGCAACTGAATTACATAAAATCCATGTAATACAATAAACCAGAGCAATTTAGAAAAAAAAGAATCTACCTCTGAATTTTTAATATTGTTCCTGACAAAGAGCTACTTAGGAGCAGGTGCTGTTTTTTACTAACTGTTGTTGCTAGAGAGCTGCTTTAATGTTCAGATGGTAAAATTTGCAGATATTACCTTCCATTGGTATAAAAGCACTGTCCTGTAGATATTTGAGCAAGATCATTTTTCTGTAACAGAATTGGTGGGAAAGTTTACCTAATCCACTGTCAGTCCTGCTTTGATTGTTGCTCATTAAGTTTATTCAAAGACCTAGCTCAAAGAAAAGTATATTACCTGCAGTGTAGGCTTTGTGTAATGTTCTTCCTTTCAGAAGAGAGCAGACTGCTGATTTTTTTCCTCTCCCTCTATTATTATTTTTGCCTTTAATTACTTTGAGTTTCCAGAGGCAACATGTTCTAAATGGAAGCAATCACAATTTAACTGCTTGGGAGCTCTAAGTAATAAAGCATTGCCAGCAGCTCTAATTCAGTTGTGGTTTTCATATTTTTAAGTAGTCAGTCCATATTATCCATGGCAGTTCCTAGATATCCAATAACATTTCTGAATATATTTAAGCAAGGTGTAGTCAGGGTAGTGGTAGGTCAAGCTGGGCCTGTTGCAGAAGTAGCTTTCAGCTGACGCTGATGCAGAGGGAGCTGTTGGTGGCACAGGATCTTGTTCAGAATTAGCTGCTAAATGAGATATATTTGTACCACTTTTCAAGGTCCATGACTTTCTGCTGATGGAGTTGTGTGAAGATCTTATTTTACGTCCTAGGGACCAAAGTATTTAGTTATTACTTAGTTGTAACGATCTTCTTCAAATTTGTAAATAACGGCTTGATTTAAACAACAAAAAAACCCCACAAAACTTTATTTCCATTTGATGTCTTAATTTTTCAAAATAAAAGTTAAAAAAATATTTCTATTTCTAGTTTCAGAAGGATCAAAAATTCCAAAGTATTGAATCAGATTTTATATTCATTAATGTCTTTCTTATAGTATTTTCTAGTTCAGCTGAAATAGGAGACATTACAGAAATTTTAAAAGTTATTGTTATACCTAATTTAAATACTAGCATTAACCCAGAGATGCCTAATAACCAAACTTTATTCTGCTTATGAAAATCAAAATACTATGTTTTGCCACTCATTTGTTACTAGAGAAATAAACCAGATAGACAAATTCTGTGTAATTTAATTAAATGGCACTTCTACATATTGGAGCAGTATTCTCGAGAAACAAATAAATAGTAAATATATTTTGTGATATCTTCCAGAGGTCACCCAAGTGAAATATTTGTGCTTGTGGAGATCTACTGGAAGGTAAATGTCAATACAAAGACAGCACTGAATGATGCTCCAGCTCTTTTATGCAGTCAAGTTAGGCCCTCTTTAGCTACAGCTCTTTGGGAACTTATTCCTCTAAATTGTACTGCTTTAACTAATTGCTTAAGTAATTTTGGTTTGTTCAACAAGAATAGTGTTGACACTTTTAAATGAATATTTGGGATGAATCTTCGGGATAAAGACAAGTGCAAATATGTGGTGCCTGAGGCTCCAGAGTATTTGAGAAAACAGTATTTGCTTTTCCACCATCAGTCATGCTTATCACCAGTTGAGTATTAATATTGCTTACTGAAATAATTAATTCGAATAAAATCAATCTGGATGTGCTTCTGTGTCTATTCTTCTACTTCACCTTTCCTTATCATTCTCTCCTTTTAAATTTCTGGGTTTAGTCTATGTTTGCTGCACAGTTTATTTCCCATCAACACTATTAGAAGTATTTTCTTTCTTTTCTTCTGCTTTGTGAACCACTGTTTTATCAACTTTGATCATTTTATTTTAAAATCTTTTTTACTTCTGAGCTTTTTTTCATGCATCCTCTTCTTTATATAACATTTTTCAAAAAATGTCTCTTTAGCCTATAAACTCAGCACATGAGAAAGGACTGCCACTGTCCCAAATTTCCCACCACACCCCACTGCAGCTTTCCTTTCTCCTGAAAGATTTGTTTCCAATAGGACATATTATTATGTAAGGATACATTGGATATAAAAGGGCAATTCAAATAGTGCAAAACATTCAGCACAGACAGGACGTGTCGTCTCTGTCATCTGGCCATGGTGGAGATGTGAATGTAGGAAGTGCTATTTCCCACATGAGATGGGTTGGGGCTTTTTTCTGATGTTGCCATAGTTCTTGACTCCACCACACAGGTTGCCAACAAAAGGGTCAGATTTCCTCCTAGGACCTGGAATACAGTAAAGTTTTCAGTGATTGCTGTCAGCTTTCACTTAGGCAAAACATTTGCTTTGAAATGTCATAATTCCTCCAAGTCTCCCCATTGCTGGGTAGCAAAGCACAAACTCAACCTTCTGTAAAGGTTGTATATAATCCTTATAATGAGCAAGCTTTCACTTGTGAAATAAACAAATAGAAGAAACAAATCAGAACCTATGAAGTATAAGACAGGTTTTAACTTTACACTGAAATCCAAGGGTATTTTTAAAAATGTGTACAAAAGCATCCCAGTACCCTAAAACCCAATATCCTCCAAGAATATAATTTTCAATTTATTTGAACCATCATAAAATGGTTCAAATAAACTGAAATATAATCATGAGATACAGCCATATCACCACCCTTAGATCACCTTTCTTAGTTTTCTAGAAAAAATGATATTGCAAAAACTGTATGACAAAGGAAATTATATTCAATCAAATTAAAGATAGATATACTCAGAATTTCTGGTCAGCCACAGTAAGTAAGAAAAAAGTTCAATATAGAAATAATATAGAAAGATAGAAATAATATAGAAATATAGAAATATAGAAATATAGAAATATAGAAATATAGAAATATAGAAATATAGAAATATAGAAATATAGAAATATAACCTGTCTCCAACAGGTCTGGATATCAGGGAAAGAGTATAAGAAAATGGGATCTATATGTACTATTTTACCCCAATATGTCTCCCATTTGCAGCCATTTGTAATTCAGTCTTCTGAGCCACATTATTCTGTAGTCTCAGAATAATGATCCTCAAGTTTTTTCTTTCCCTTTGAACTTATCTGTTCCCCTTATAACATCAGGGAATTTTTTAATATTCAGAAATTAAATTATATGCTACTGCTTGTATGAAATTAGGCTTATATTCATGAATAGAAAAGCTGTTTAGTGCTTTCTCATTTAGGCCTAGAAATGTATGAAATCTTTATTTAGACCTCAGTGATTCACTCTTTTGTGTGGTGGGTAGGATTTTCTTAAGACATCTCCATAAAACAGTTTCAAGTCTCACAATAAATGCATGCTATAGACCCAGTCCTGAAGTTCCTTCAGAGTAAAATTATTTCCATTGACTTCCAAACAGTAGAATATATGCAATATCATAACAAAAATTTGTCATAGGTGCAAGCTCAAGTATCAAGATGAGAAGGAGGGTGTCCCAAAGGGCCAGAGCTGTGTTCAAAGGGGAAGGAAATGAACATTATAACTGGCATCTAATTTAAACTCTGTTTCTGACTGCTTATAATTTGAACATAGCAGAATGAAGATAGAATCTAATACTTTTTCATTGACTAACTTACTAAAAGAATAGTGAACACTATTTCCATATAGCTAGATAGTGGAAAGAAAGAAAATAGTAAAATAAAAATCTATGTAGATAATCAACCGATAATGAGTCAAGTTTTTCAAAATCAGTATTAAAACTGTAAACTACTAAACTACTAAACTACTAAACTACTGTAATTTTAGATGATGTGTGGTATGATATAAAGGTATCTAAATTTCAGGGAAAAAAAACAGGAGTAGCATTTCTTTAGAAGTGAATCCCCTCATGATTTTAGATAAGTAAGCACAAAGCAGAGGAATATTTGTGTGGAAATACTAATGCCACAACACTAGTACTGATTTATTTATCTGTTTCTCACAACACACATTCATAGAATCACGGAATGTCCTGAGTAGGAAGGGACCTACAAGGATTATTGAGTTCAATTCCTTGCAGTGCAAAGAACCATCCCCAGGAGTTACAGCCTGTGCCTGACAGCACTGTCCAAACCCCCCTGAACTCCGTCAGGCTGGTGCTGTCACCACTGCCCTGGGGAGTCTGTTCCAGTGCTCAACCACATGTTGGGACTTTTTCCCCCCTGTTTTATCTCTGCTTCATGAAACACACTCTTTCAATCCTGATTGTTTATAAACCTCTCCTGCTTTCCCTGCCACAGATTTCCATTTGCTTCAAAACAGGGTCTGTGTGTTTATATGTAAAAATAATCTTTAACCACATCATTGAATACTATTTTTCTCAGAGCTCTCTTTTCTTTTTCCAATACAGAGATGAGAGATAATTGAATATTTTCCTTTCTCTGTGCACATTATTCAGATATATCTTTGACTGCAGAATTTCTTATCTTTATGAAGAGTTTTTCTAAAGAGTATGCAGCTACTGTGTCCAAATATTTGAAAAGTATTTGATAATTACCTGCATAACTTCTTATTTCATAATGTTATCTACCTGGCAAATAAAAAGAGGATGGGCTAAAAAAACTTCTGTAATTTTGAGTACTAGTTTGGAAATGTCCAAACCATTTTTGTTTTCAGACTCATAAAGAGTCCTGAATTGAACAAAAAAGCAAAATATGAATTGGCCAAAATGTTTCTCCTATGTATACCCTAAACTGACAGACTAACAATGAACTGTCTTGATTTAGGACAATTTAAAGAGGAGGAGACTCTAAAATGAGTTACATCCCCTTAGTCTAAATCAATCCCTTTCAACTAATAAGGAACAAATACAAGTAAATATAAGTGAAAAAGTGCCATTATTAATAAGCAGAACAGCAACAGGCTGGTTGTGTTTGTGCTGGGGTTTAAAGAGACAGTAAGAGATACATGTGAAATACAATGACATTCCAGGTTACCCATGACAGAAGCATTACAGGTGAGCTAGTCAAAAAATTAAACAGCTCTGAAGTGAGCTGTTTGCAGATAATTTTATAGGCTCTCCAGCACTTTTAGTAGATCCCATTTCACAATGAGAAAAGCAAAAATGACATTTTTATCTAATTAAGAGACAACAACCCAAAAAGCAGAGTGGGTGTTTGTGTGAGCTTTGTGCAAAACAATGAGTTTTGCAGAGAGGATCTGTGGAGGGGTGAGAATGTGTGTGTGTGTCCATGTGTGTGTCTGTGAATCTCTGTGTCTGTGTGTGTGTGTGCATCTCTGTGTGTGTGCAAGTGTGTCCATGTGTGCCCGTGCATGAAGCAACACAGGAAATTCTGCAGCAGACAGGACTCATCTGACAAAACCTTAGACAGAGTCAGTGATCCTTCTCTGAAACTCCCAGAGCCCAAGTGCTGGAAATACTGGAAGGGTTAACTGCCTGTGCTGCTGATACTACAGTGTTAGATCATGGGGAAAAACACTGTAGAGGAGACTTAACTTCTGATTTCTTTAAGTTGCAGAGCCAGGGGAATCACTGTTAGCTTGTCTGCTCATGCTTGCAGTGAAGCAGAAATCTCTCTCACACTGAGTTTCTTTCTCAGGGAGAGAGGAAGAAGAAACTCAGGGAGTTTCTTTCCTCAAGGGCAGGAGATGAATCATGGGAGATGTTGTAGGGGGAGGCTGCTCACAGAAGCAAAGGAGGGGAAGAGGAAAGCAGGATGAATAGTAATAGAGGATTGGAGATACCAGGGAAATTTGTGAATAGGTTATTTAGTCAATTAGCTTTTCCCTGAAACCAATCTCTATATGCTTCAGATTCGTATTGCTTGGCAGAGATGGGGCATTTATGCATTTTTAGAGACTAAAAATTGTGATCCAAGGCATAGTACCTTAGAGAGCTTCTTCAGCCTGTTCTTGTACCTTCCAGTGCACAGACCTAGCTGGCATCAAAAGCTGAAACTTTTTGTGGATTTCACAGAAAAAGAACTGGGAATAATTCTAGGATAAGATAATCACATGATATAAACTAGGATGATTATTAGCAATTCGTGAATGCAATTATGTTGTGTATGTTTAAATTAATAATTATACTATCTGTCTAAAACCTTCAGTGTCTCTCTGCCTTATAACTTGTCCAGAATACTGAAATCTTCTGAAGCAAGCTACATGCCTTTTGGGAAATTAAAAATCTCAGGATTTATTAAAAGTGTATTAAAATAGTTTCATTAATATTGAACCTCCAAACCCCGTCTGTTTACACCAAAAAACCTTCAAATCACATAGATGATATTTTTCCTTGTTAATTTCATTCATAAAAAATCAACATATTTCCTTGGAGGGACAGAGAGAAATAATATTTGTAATGAAATGGTTTCATGATACTATCTTAAAATTCTCAGACTCTTCCTTATGTAAAACCTATTCATCTCCTTAATGAGTAAGTCTTCAGCTCAGATTTATCGCAGAAATTATATCCACTTCATTTTGTGGGAGACTAAAGCTTTACAGCTTCTCCAGTTTGTCACTGCTCCTAATAAATAAACAAACCAACAAATCCATCACATTAGCAGGCATAGCTGGCAATTCCCAGACTGCTCTTAGCAGAAATGTGGCAAATATTGCCATATTCCTGTCACAGGTAGTCAGCGTGTTCCTGCCAGAAGCAGTAGTTCTCTCAGTGAAGACTAAATCATAGCTTGACTTCACTGGCAGTAAACCTGTCTGTTTTCCATTATGTTTGTATGTTAGCAAAGTGTGATTATTTAAAGTAAATTCTGTGCAGACATAAAAATCTGAAGTCATTGGGCCATGTTCTGCTTTTTTTTCAATTCTGGATTTGTGATGGGGTCTCTGGGATCCCTTCCAGCACCTTGCCCCATACATCTGTCTTCTCATGAAGGGAACAGATTTGAAGAGTCAATTGGCCAGACTCAATTTCCCCATTTCTTTTTGTCTTTTTTATGAGCTTGGAAATAAACAACAGGAGCTTTATTGTAATGGATAAAAACTTATGGAAAGATTGTTAAAGTATTTGAATAGTTTTAGTCCAATTCATTCGTGTAACAACTTGGTTTCCTTGCAGCCACCTTGAATGGGTTGATTTCATGCCCTGATCTGATGTTTACTGAACTGAAATTGAGGACTGACATCTATTTCAAATTAATTAATGCACTGGATTGGGGCCGTAATTAATTTATACTCTTGTCTAATGAAATCTATTGGAGGGAGTTACTTGTGACCTCTTTTAACTATTAGGTCCACCGTTGTTATTACATTTACTAGGCAAATTACTTATGCAAATATATCAGACAGGTGGTTGGTTTTCAAGGGTCTGATGCAAAGCCCATTAAAATCAGTATGAGTTATCCCATTTACTCAAGTGAGCTTTAGAGCGAGCTAACAGCATATGTGGTAACTTTATTTTATGCTCCCTGGTGTTGACTCTAATGCCAATGTCCACTAGTCTTAACTAAAATTCACTGTTACAGGGCATATATAAATATAAAAGGGGACCTACTCTGCACCAGAGATCTTGCTTTTTGAAGAGAAAAGGCAGATAAGAGGAGGATAGCCTGGAGGTGTTGCTTCATTCAAACTAAGCATGTTTGTCTGTTACTCGCTGTGATAATGACTGTGTAATACAAACATTTATTTTATATTAGCATTTGGGTAATAGCAGTTCTATGGTTTTCTGTGACTGAATCCCTGTAATTCATGAGCAAAATATTTGCAGTGCCAACCTGTGATCATATGCTCCATGGACGACAAAGGCAATAATAAAGCAAAGCATAGGTGTACAGACAATGTTCATCGAAAAACAGTAGGCTTTTAACAAATCCCTATCCCACAAATATATAATTGTGTCCTTGACAATGAGCACTTATTAACACTTTTCATATTATAGAGGTTCTTTTCTCCAAAATCATCAGCTCATGAGCTCTATTTACTGTAAACATGGTTTGATGGTTAGCACATTGCAATAAAAATGTATTTAAAAGCACCTATTTGGTCTGACAACAATGAAATACAGATATATCCAGCTGTAGTTATTGCAGTTCATGGAGCAGTATATGCCAAATTTTATTTGCTTTAAACACTGATCTGATTTTTATGTTTTTTTATATCTACCTCGGCAACTTAACTTCTCTTAAAAGTGTGAAAATGCTCGTGAGGTAGCACTTCTGGTCCATAGATTATAACTCAGCCAGCACAGCTCTGTGAGTAAGTTTCAAAAGACATAGGACCAAATTAAAATGTCAGATTTTAGGACCTAATTAAAATGTCTTTTTTATGATATACAAGTAGATGTTATATGCACATTTTTAAACCCTGTCTTGAATTTTGGTTATTTGCCATATGCAAGGTAAAAATAAGTGCAAAATAAAATACTGAGTGCAAAGTGAAATAAATAAGGGTATGTACTCAGCTTTCTACTTAAAAAGTCATGATTTCTTTAGCTATAATGGAACATCAACAATTTACTGCTGGTTTTCACGTGGATCTAAATTCAGACTCAGTGCTTTGCAGTGCAGAGGTTATTTTTGCTAAAATTGTTTTTGTTTAGTTTGCTTTTCATCCGTGTGCAAATCTGAATTCTTGAGGATTTCTTGCCCTGCTTTTCAGTGAGCATGCAGCCTTGATGCAAAAAGTTAAAGCTTTTATACTGTCTTCTTTAGCACTCATCATTAATAAACAATTTCTCTCCAAATCAGAAACTCTCTTAAACAGTTTCAAGCAGATACTGCTTTTGAAAAAATAGCCTGTGCAATGTCTCCTGCACTCCTGAACGTGGTCTGAAAATGAGAGTCACGTGGCACTCAGGGGATGAGTGCTGCCTTGGGAACATCTTTTCTGCATTTGAGAAAAGGTGAGGGAAACATTTTCTTGGCACGTCAGTGTTAGGCAATTGTTGAATGGAACAATATTAAGTGAGAGAAAGGATGTGTGGGCCACAAACGGTACAATTTGCATTGAAAAGGCTTCACTTCAGATTCTGCTGTTTAAAAATATGAAATAACTTTCATATCTATGTACAAGAGGAAAATATAAGGTCCATAGATATGAGTAAGTTTAGTTTATATTGCTAAATTGTGTGACTGCACTACTGTGTGAGTCAGCACATGGAACATGTTTCTGATGAGTCTCTCATTAGTGCCAGCTCGTTTTCCACTGCAAATCACATTGTAGTGTTAACACCTTAGTTTAATTCTTCACAGTGGCAAGAAAACAGAATGGATATTCCCACTTCTTAGAAGGAAATGTGTCAGTAGCAGATACTGCAATGACAAGCTTAAAATAAATAGTTACATATTTACATAGTTACAATGAATACGAGTAATTAGTTTTGCATTAATGTTGCTTGAGATTTCTTTTCAGTTGGAATTAGTCAATGACTTTCTACATTTGCATATTCTTAATTAGCTTTTTTTAGTTGTTAGCTTTGTACAAATTAATGTTTTTATAAATTTTCTAAATTTTTACCAGGCACATTTAATTTATAATTAAGAAAAGCATTTATAAACTACTTTATGTAAAGAAAAGAGACTGAACTTTAGGGTAGAGTTTTGGCAGTCCATGGCAATAATGACATCTCATAGAATGTCATCCAGAGCACAATTTTTCTATTGTATCTGAAACCAAATACATGTGAACTGATGAACTAATTAACATATAACATGAGTTAATAAGCAAGGGATAGTCCTATGATCTTTGAAGTACATTCGCATCTCATGCACTGTTCGGGTCTAAAAGGATTTTACTTATTTCAGGGTATGACTTTGGATTTTCTTTATTGCAGTGCAAATATAAAACAGACTTCAATAAGACCATAAGACCCCTTATTAACCTTACCCCTAACTCAGCCTGGACACATCTGTGCTGCCCTTGGTGAATACTGTACACTCTAATATAATTGCCATGCAAGTCAGGAAGAACTTCATCCTAGAAATTATTTTCCAACAACTAAAGGGAATAATGATAGAAAATAATAATAATAATAATAAACAATATTAATAATAATGGAAAAATAATAATCCCCCATTCAAAAAAAAAGCATTCAAACATTTTCCTAAATAATGAATTTAGCACAGGATTATTTACATGCATAAACTCATTATATGATTGGGCTCATAAGGCTAAACTGCTCAGGGTTACAAAAGTCTGAAAATAATTTAACACTCAAGGCCGGATTCATAACAAGCAACACAGTCAAGAAATATTGAGTTTAAGAGGGGATTTCAGTTTATAGAACAAATTTGGGTAGAAGCATGTGAGTAAACATATCATGAACAGGAAATTAAACTGGGTCAGAAATGCTCACAAATGCATTATAAATGCAATCTCTCCTGCAACATAAACAGGCAATCACAGGAAAGTCAAATATATTATATCTGTGTGGGGTTAATTTCCATAGTATCAGAACAAATACAGAAAAGCTAACACAGGGCTATGCAAGGACAAAAGAATGTGCATAAGCAGAGCTGACTGCAGCTTAAGTCATTTTCACTGCCTAAATGTCCCCTAGGCACTGTGAGGAAAGGGTCAGAAATAACAGAAAGAAAAAAAAAGTATTATCAAATATAATCGTATTTTTTGGTTTTTCCCAAAGCAAGTGCAACCTAAAATTAATTTTTTTTTTTAATTCCACTGTGCAATTTGACAGCACTAGCTCTGTATCAATGGAGATACAAATGTGTTCTACAAACGACCTTTCATCACTATCTTGGCAGAATCATGGCCTTATGTACAGTTTATTTATGACAAACCAAATTCAAACATCTTTATGGGCTACTAATATTATCAAGTAAAGTATAGGACCAAGTAAATGTAAATGTAAAATCTAGAATACATTTAATTTGTAAAAAAGCAATACACTATATAATTTAAATGTCTATTATCAACTATCTAAAACCAACTTCCATAAGCCTTTTAAAGTAGCATCAAATTTTTTTTTAGACTAACACATTTATAAAACACACATGAAACCACAATCTTTTCTATCCCATGTAAAAGTACACATCTTTGAGGTATTCATGGCATAATTCTGAATACAAACAAGACAAAAGATCACTAGGTTATTATTTTCACTGAGTCAATATCCATTTTTGCTATTTTATGTGTTACATTATACCCAGTGAATCTAATACATTTTTCTAGTAGAATGATTTAATTTAATAACATTAGGGACCTGAAATAATATCAGGCATGTTCTATTGTATGAAGCTTTTCAAATCTGATTTTTTTGATATAGAGTCAACATGCCAATCAAAGATTTCTAATATATAGAAGGTCTGTATTACACATAACTTTGAGCTTTTTCTCCTTATAGCTGCTTCACAAGCAACTGGATGGTAAAATAACGCCAGTATTCTGTTTACCTGAATGCATTAACAGTTCATTTATTTGTACAAAAAGCTATTGTTATTTATGATGCAGGTATCTTTGAAACTGAGCATGTTTTAACAAAGACCTCACCCTGTAAAACCCCAGCCTGGTGTTGCAGGACACACAAACATACTGATATAACCAGTGGATTAAAAGTCATAAAATCATGCCAAAATCCCTTATAAAGTGTCATGCCTCAATGCAGCAGTAACACCTGGGGTCAGAGAACAATATTTGCACCAATTCAAAAGAAAAGATAAAACCCACCCTTGACTTTTGTGCTTGTCTCCTTGGCCTCAGCCCAAGTTACCAGCAAAACTCGTCCTGTCTTTTACAGAGAAAATGACATTAATTTGTCTTACCTTGCCTCTAATAATAATAATATTATATTTTTTACTCAGTTGATGCAAATTGACCTATAAAGATTAAATATATGGAGCTAAATGCTGGAGATTTTTCTCTTTCCCTGCATATAAAAAGTACAGGAACCCTCCACATTGCTTCCATGGGAGATGCTGATGCTGTAAAGAACACAACATTAGCACAGCCAGCTCCTTAGAAATTAGTTTCTACAAATAGATCTTATGCTTCTGCTAATAAAACTTGGTTGTAATGGTTTTTGTAAGCAAAAAGAAAGACTTAAGTATCTGGGACAACTTATTTATATATATGATCACAAAAAGCTTTTCCCAGTATTTTCTTCCAGCAATGCGAGTAAGCATGGAATATTTTATTTATTTATCTGATTATTTTATTCATTTTTTTTTTGTCAGCTGTCTGAATTAGCTAAAGCTAGAAATTCTAAATCCACATTTTGCTTTACTTGTGTCCTGGAAACCTGTCTAGTATTTTTTAAATTTAACTCTCTATCACATCAGGCTAAGCTAAAAAGTCAGAGTGATAATAAATTAGATCATTAAATACTTTTATTGTTGCTTTATAAAAATCTTTTTCTTAACTTAAAATTATATATTTGGGCTGTTATATATTGAGGGCTATTTTAAGGCTTTCCAGATACCAGGTGAAAGTCTTATTAATATTTTGGTATTAAACCTTTTATGTGTACATGGCAAAAGAGGTAATGGGATCAAAATAAATGCTGAACTTGAGCTTTAGAAGGAAAATGCTGCAACAACAACAACGGAGTTTATATGAGACAGAATGTTTTTAATGCTGTGTTTTGCACTTAAGAGCTGCGTTTTTCTAAAAGTTGTGGGGGTTTTTTTAAGAGTTTAGTAACCAAAATCAGCTGCATTCCCAGCAGCTCCTATGTCTATCTCAAAGGCAGTATGAACGACCACTGAAAGGACAGAACCACTAAATATTCCTTTTCCTCCTGCAGGATCAGCCGTTCCACACCCTCCAAGTTGCGGTGCTGGCAGGTTCCCGTGCGCGTACGCGCAGCAGTGCTTGTCCCTCACGGCACGGTGCGACGGGCTTGAGGACTGCCTGGATGGAAGTGATGAGCTGAACTGTCCCATGGAGATGCCCCCCACCACGTCTCCAGGCTCCTGCAAGGAAACAGAGTTCCTGTGTCCTTCCCAGGGCTGTGTCCTGTCCCTCCTGCAGTGCGATGGTGTGCCTGACTGCCGCCTCAGTGAAGATGAAGTTGGCTGCCGTAAGTTACTTTCATGGTGGTAGTTATGGCACTGTTAACTCGCCTCCCTAAAACTGTGATGTTTTAGGAAAGAAAAAGAGCAACACAGTGAAGTTTAGTGTAAAATTCATAATTTCCTTGTCAAAAAAAACCCCCTATTTCTGTCACATATAATGCATTATTTGCAGAGATGCTTTATGTTTCTAAACAATTTTGCTTGTGTGTAGCCCTGGTTCCATGCCTGAGGTGGTTTTGGTTTTTCTGAAATTCCTTTCCCAGGGAAGCTTTGTAAACATGAGGAATGTTTTTGCAACTGTACCTATGTTGTTCATTCCTTCTGACAGGAGGGACTTCTTGATGTCCCTCTGGTTTGACCAATGTGATCGAAGAAGTTTGGTTTTGCTTCACCAATCAGATTGGTCTGTGTAAAATAGTATATAAGGGAGATCCATCCTTAAATAAAAAGTCATTTTTAGTCTTCTGAATCTCAGAGTCTGTGTCATTGTGGTATAAAATAGCGACACTTGCACATTTTAATTTCCTGGCTATATTCTTGGTAAATATTTTAAAAAATTGCAATTGTGTTTGTTAATATTTACAAGCATTTCCACATTTTTTCCTTAAATCAGTCAGCTGCATTTGCATTGCCTCTGTAACCTTTGATTATGATATGACAGAAAGATAGGCAGTTCTGTAATTCAGTAGCATTTAAGGCAGTCCTGACCTTTCAAGGATTTTGAAATCAAGTCTGTTCATGAAGTAGCAGCAATCTCTGCCCCGAGCAAGGAAAAGGGCTCACAAACAAAATGCAAGGTCAATAGGCTTTGAAATGTAACTGCAACGAGATGCCATGAAGAAGCATCTGAAACAGATAGACAGAAAAGTGACTGTCTGCCCATTTAAAAATAATCCATTATTAGCAGATGAACTGAGGCCAACTGCATTATTCCAGGAATTTCAAAATAATTAGCTACATAGGAAAAAAAAAGAAAAATAGGGTTTTTACATAAACACTTTTTTTCCTATACCTATCATGCTGTAAAACTTTTTTAACATTTTTCTCATCCTTATCAGAATGAAAAAAAAAAGGTAAAAAATATCCATTTCCAGTGGATTAGAATTCATATTCTTTACTATTTTCTATCAAAACTACTAAATATAAATACAGGCTACTGCGCATGCCATTTATTTTAGCAAATTAGTCCACCAACTGGCATGGATTTGGCAGACTATCTGTGTAAATCTTTTGTTTAGAAGTGATTTCTGTGGCTTTGTTGGTAGAAGTCATGATTTTGGAGATAACTTTGATGTTAAATTCTACATACCCTGAAGACATGTAGAAATTTTGCATGTTCCTTTCTTCAAATAAATCTCTCATGGTTAATCTTCATTTGACCTTGTTTCCTCTTCAATCTGTCCTGTGGCAGAGACATCCATGCTGTGCTCTATTATATGCACATCCCAACTCCACACCACAGAAGCTGATGTGGAACCTCCAAATATGAAAGCCAAAACATTTCCTTGATTTTCTGTATTACCCAAACAACAGAGATATTACTTTGTTTTGTTTATTTTATTGCTTTGACTTCTAAACAAAACCCAGGGATTAAGAAGAAATTAAATCCTGGTGTATTCAAAGAACAAATATTTTCCACAGATATTCCATAACTTTGGGGTTCTCAATCTGAAGGAAACTTAGCCAAGTCTGTACTTCATTGTTACTCCAAAATTTGGTTTATAGCAAGCACTGATAGTTAGGAATACAAAAGCAATAATTGCTGTTTCTTCTCTGAAGAAGACGCTTCAGAGAAGCAAAGCAAAGCAGGGAAGAAGGCAAAGCAAAAAGAAAGTGATTCGTGCTAGTTTGGAATGAAATCTGTGGAAAGATGATTAGTGTCACTGCTGGTGCTGAGATCCAGCTGTGTATGCAGTGAGAGCATAGCCTTTAATCTTTAGCTTCCAACTTTTAACAGGTGAAAAGCTAGAGAAGTTTGTCAACTGGGAAGGTCAGAGAGAAAAAGTAAATATCTTAGAAATTTTATTCTTTTATTGAAATTTATGCATGATCTATAAAATTGATTGTTGTGCTAGTAACTCCAACCTATGTATACTCTAATAATAGCAGAGTCTGAGAGTGAGAGAGGGGGTAGATTTTAGATTGATTTTTTTTTTTCTTTAGTGCAGATCAGATCTACCTGTTTATTTTAGAAAACTTCATTTTAGGAATTACTGACACTTTCCATTTTGTGTCCCATAGCAATTTTATTAGTTTAAGTGGAAAACAAAACACTTAACACTATTTAAGTGTAGAACAAAAACGTTCTGGGTTCTGAATTCAGGAATTCATCAGGGAAAGTTTTCTTTTGGGATAAAGTCTAGTTGTCAAAATGCATCTTTCAGAGATTAAGGATAAAACCCAAAAGAAGGCCAGGGCAAAAACAGAAACCAACCAACCAAAAATATTGGTCAAGTGCTTGCTAAAAACACAGTTTCTACCACAGAAATGCATTTCTTCATGACAGAGATTTATGTGACAGAGAATTTCTTGTAGAGTTCACATAGCAGTTAGGTTGTACAATATTATGCTAATACTGTTTTATACCTACTAATGTAGGTATAAATATGGATTTTATTGATTGTTGCATTTAACAAAAAAATCCTGGAACTGTTTTCCAGTTATGTTCTACTTGGCTGGCTCTTTTCTTGCTGTCAGTTTTAGTGAAGGGTGTATTACCTCACCTATTTAGTCTTTTATTTGCTGGATTACAATAGTAAAGGTTTAAAACAAACATTAACACCAGTGGGATGTATACATTAGTTTTCCACAGACCAACATATTTCTCTATCTGCATCATCTGATTGAAGTGCTAATAGCAATGAATTAAAAGTAATTTCTCAGTTTTCTGTAGTGCACCAAAATATATCTCTTGTAGTCCTAGTAAATTTTAAATATCTATAAAATATTTAAAATTTTATACTTTCAAACAGGTGGTGATATCATAATCCCTTCTACTGGTTTAATTTGCACCTGGAAAATTAAATATAGATGAAAAGTGGATATTTTCATTTTCATATCTTCACTGTTTTTTAGTGCCATGTGGTCTTAATATTCTTTACCTCAGCACCAGTAACTTGGTGTCATTGTCTGTAACTGCAAAATTTTCAGCTTAGTCCATTGCTATGACTGTTCCCTCTGTAATGTGTTAAAATAACGTGTAAAAAATTTGATTCCATAATTTTGAAACTAGTAGTTGAATGAGAGTTGATTATATTTTGTGGTATCTATTTTATGGGTTTCCTTTGGGATTTTGCAGTATACACTCTCAACATTATAAGTTAATATCCCCTCCTTCACAAATATTACATGGGAAATTTTGGTTTCTGTACCATCTGTGCTCTGTATTTGTTTACTTATTTAGCATCTCAGTAGTAAAGTTGTATGTCTTGGAAGATGAAAGCTGGTAGAGGTCACACATGCAAATTTATATCCTACAGTACGAGTCAAATTTTCTACTAGTTTTTTAACAGTGAGAAAAAAAATACAGCTGATGATAACGAGCGTGTTACTTTTCATTTCAGCCATTAAAGAATGTTCCAATGGTTCTTTGTTATGTGCTTCTACTAATCAATGTATACCACTCTCCCAGCGTTGTGATGGAATTGCAGACTGCATTGATTCCAGCCCTGATGAGTCCGGCTGTTCAGGTACTTAGTTTTGCATAAAAATAACATTTGAAACAAAGAAAGCAGAGTTATTTCCTACTGAATATTTTGGCAGTCCTCAAACTTGACTGCTAAAACGTTATCAAATTATGTTAGGCATGAATTTTCCTGATGAAAGTATGACACAGATGAAAATGAGAAAAGGAGGAAGAATAACATGATTAACACCTTAACATCTTCATAAGGGGTGTTCTTACTGCATAAACACATTGTTCAAAAAAACCCCAACCCTTTGTAGTATACTTTTAGGACTATCCTTGATTTTAGCTAGTTGAGTTTACCCATATTGTTGAGTAAAAGAATTGCTTATTTGTGTTGTTTTTATTTTTTTATATATTTTTTGTGTATTACACATCCAGATTGGAAAATAAACCATATAACATTTGTTTTAGCACAGTGCATTTGATGCAATATTCAGGTTTGATTTGCAGTAGTTAAATGTTGGAGAAAGATAAGTACAGGACAATAATACACACTCAATGTGAATTAGATTTTTATTAACAAAATCTAAGAAACACATAGATGATGGTGATATAAATAATTAAATCTGGATTCAAAACGTCCCATTCAATGACAGAAAGGTACTGCAGCTCTTCTCCAAGACAAATATAAACTCTTGACCAGTTTTGTGCTGGCAGTACTCTGCCAGCTCCGCTCAAGTTGCATTAGCTGAGAATTTAACTCCCTCTTTTTATAATTTTTATGAGTTATGTGATACAATTCACAACATGTAGGCATTGCAATGATAGAATTCATTAGAATATATTAAATGCCTATTCACAAACTAAAGGTTTTACAAACACGTATTGGTAGGAGGCATTCACAAGTTTCTTTGGGAGTGAAACTTGTCCAGAAGTACTGTGATCACTGTCCCTCATAGCATCACAAAATGGTTTGGGTTGGAAGGGACCTTAAAGATCACAAAGTTGCAGTGCCCTGACTTGGGCAGGGACACCTTCATGAGCCCAGGTTGCTCGTGTGAGAGAAGGAATCATACCTCATCATTAAAAAAATACCATTTCTATAATGACGAGAGAACCCATACTTGGTAAATTTGATTTATAAAAATGATTTTAAATTAAAAGGAATTCGTTCAGAAATTAGTTCAATACAGGAGAATATAGAACATAAACTAGTAGACATGCATAACAGTAATTCACAACTCTACTATTTTTTCAGAAAGCAGATCTTTTAAGTAAGTAATTCACTTTTCAAAATTTAATCCTGAAACTGGAGGTGCCCACACTGAATAGCACTGTTATATGCTGCAATAAACAATTTCATTTCGCATATATCTGAAACTATTTAACTCTAACTTGTATATTGCCAGTTATTTTCATGCTAAAGAAGATTGAGGGGATTCTTTTTTGATTTTGATTTTTTTTCTTGCTAAAGCAAAATAAAACTAAGCTTCAGTAAAACTAAATGTGATGATGTGGAAATCCAAGTTAAGGGACTTTCAAGGGGTTTTAAGAGAAAATCACTAAGTACTTAAACACCCTTTGCCTTTAAAAGCCTGATTTCCCTTGTTCTTATGAGAATATGATTCTAAGTGTTAAAATTCTGAATATCTTTAATAAAAGGGTTTATCACAAAGGAGTTTCTGTTCACCAGCCCTCTATAAAAGCTGTTAATAATAACATAGACTTAGGTACTAATTAAATATTAGTTCAATTCTTTGGGGTTTATTTTATATATTCCCATTGTTTGAAAATCAAGTAAGTGGCCAAAATTCCATTTCTGGAGTTAGATGAAAATCTCATTTGAGAAAAATTTGAAGCCTGCTCATGTGGAGCATCACGTGGATTTCAACAGGCTCAAGAGTGCTTCATTGCTTTTAATATTCTTATGACTTCATACTCATAGCACCAAGTCCAGGTCTAAAAAAAAGCAGTTTTTTAAGTGCTAAGCACTCAAAAGGACATGTGTGAATCTTTTGCCATTTTGAAAATCAGACAATGACGAATGTAATAAAAAAGAGGGCGAAATCACAATTTTTGCCCTTATGATTGCAGCTTGTCCTGAAGAGTACTGCAAAAATGGAGGAAAATGCATCATCAAAGACGACATTCCATTATGCCAGTAAGTTTCATTGGCAATTGACCTATGCATGAGGATGGAGAAAGCTGTTGTTGAAACAGGTGGTTTGCTCCCCAGGGATTGAAATGATATTTGGTAGAAGTGTATTTTTAAAAGTCACTGTATGTCTACATTATGTTTATTTACACTTAGTGAGTTAAAACACATTTTGAGAAGAATGTAATTTATCAGATAGAATTTTCTGTAACTTTCATCTGTCATTACATGAGACAACCTGTTGGCCTGATACCCTAAGTTTTCTGTCTCATGGTTCTCATTAACATTTAAAAACACATTTCTGTGCCTTGTTTGCAGCAGGGTTTTGTATCCATCAGATGAGATTTTACAACAGGCCACACACTCATCTTTGTCTTCCTGTCAGGTATTTGGAAAAAGAAAGGTTTTTTTCCATTTATGCCCTCCCCAAAAAGGGGTTAAAAATATGCTTGTGTTTTTTTCTGGAAATACCCTCTGATGAAAAAAACCCCACGTGCAATTCTGATATAGAGTGTGCAAGCCCCTAGAAGAGTCTCAGGCCATCTGAAGTGACTCATTTACACAAGATATCACTCTGTTTCCCATTGGGAAATTAGAGGAGACTTTCTAAATGCAAAGAAAGTGATGGTACGTGTTACCACGCTTTTGTCCTTCACATGCTTCAGTGGAGCTTGCCAGAGTTTGCCAAATTGCTAAAGAAGTAACTGCTCTATCACAGTAGCTATTTTAGTCAAGAGTAGATGCTAAGGTTTGTCTCCTAAACACTAGGAAAAGCACATTAATATGCTTGCTTTGTCTTTCAAGACAGATTTATCCTTTATTGGCTGAAGAAATGTAATATATAAAATACTCAGAAAATAGAGATGTTCATATAAGGTATTTCAATTTGGGTCTCAGAAAACTGTTAATTACCTGCAGATTTCCCAAAAAAGTCCACTATAATAGAACAGAGAATGGTCTCTTGCCAGAGAATGGCAAGAATCTTGGAATTTCATCAAGGTGGCTGCTTCAAAATTTCTTTGAACACGTAAAGAGAGAAAGGGGTCAAAAACCATAGGGAAAGACTGCAGAACAAAAAGTCAGCAGAAAATAAAGGGATTTTCAATAGGAGGTTTGTAATTTGTAGATTAAATAATTGATTAAAAAAATGCTTGTAGGGACAAAGTTCTGGGGAAGTATTGAGATTTTAAATATACAAGAGAGTTATGAGAATTGAACCTCTGCCAAAACACCACACAAAAGAACTTCCCGAGGGCACAGTGATGAGCAAAGCAAGAAAAGCCCGAGTTTATTTGCAGAACTCAATTTTATGCATTTCCAGAGATGCCTGTGGATTGGAGGATGAAATCCCACCTCCCAAACCACATTGGCCAAGACAATTGTCAATCAACTTTCTCCACCTACCTAAAAATATGTAAACAACGAAGGAGTTAGGAAAACAAAGCTATTGTTTATAGTAGAAGTGTGGGAAAGTAAAAATTCTGACTCCAATATGAAAGACAAATCAGAAGGCCTAGAAAAATCCTCAAAACCAGGGTGACAAACCTCTGTTCAGGCTTGCAAGAGAAAGTCTAACACAAACTAGCAAATCTTTTTTTATCCGCAGAAATAAAAAGCAGTTGGAATAAAAATAGTAAATTAAACTAGTAAATAGGGTACTTTCCCCCAGCATCCAGTAAGAAATATATTTAATTCTGATGTAATGCAAAGGCAATCAGAGCAAAGGCACAGAAACAAAAATTCCTTGACAGGGGGGTTAACATAACTTCAAGGGCTGTACATGCTTGTGTTGGGGAAACTGGTCATCTCTACTAAGGAATGCCAGAACACCAGTGGCATGTTGCAACAGGACTTCTGAAAAATGTCTGTAGGGGAAGTGGCTGGAGAACAACAAAGGGAGAAGAAAAGGGATAGCCCATATCAATACCATTCAAGGCTTTATATTTTTAAGGAATTACTTATATGTACAGTAACAGGAGAGTTAGCTATTACTAAGATAAACTTCTGCATGAATTTTTGAAATTCCATGTCAAGGCCTTAAAAAGACAAAAAACCCCAAAAATATACCTTAAATAATTAAAAATGTAGAAGTATATCAGTTTTCAAAAGCCAGGGAGAAAAAAAAACTACCAAAAAAACACACAACCCCCAAACAATAGCAAAAAAAAAAACAACCAAACAAACAGCCCCCAAAAACCTCCAAAACAACAGAACAAAAATAGAAATTGTCATGAAAAATACACTTTTTTTTTTTACCTTTTAATTCTCAGTTATTACTCTAAATTTCCTAAAAAATAAAGGATAAATTTAGCTAGAAATATTTTCCTCCCTTGAGAGCAATTGTTCTTCTAGACTAGGATAGGTCAGGAGAAAAAGCAGAGTGTGCAAGAGTGCAGGAAGCCTGTTGCAAGAGCAAGGAGACTCCTGAAAAGAACAGATACTGCCCTGCCACAGAGGTGACAGTCTTGCTAGATAGCCAGAGGTAATTGTGTGGGGATCAAAGTCACTGGGTTTGGCCTAATACTATTCAGTGACACATGGGAAACGGAGAAAATTTGTTTACATATCCTTTTCTTACTATTTTATCTGGCAAAATAGATTCTGATCTTCCCCCATGCGACATGATTGTGCTCTAGTCTCTACATAACAAAACCTGAGTCTGGAGGGTAAAAGTAATTTTGGCCTCCCTGAGAATGTTGGTTTAATCAAAAATAGACTGGACAGGTCTCAAAGCTTCATTCGTTCCATCGTATTCCCATTAGATCTGAAATTTCTGCTCATTTTGGGTTAGTTTGAGGTACACTGACAGAAAAGAATAGAGTTTCTGGAAAACATTTTTGCTGGTGATAACAGCTGAGTTTTTCTGGGGTTTTAATGCAGTGGGGTTGAAGTAGTTGACTGTATAGTCAGCTTCAAGTAGTTTAACATGCAAACATGGGAGCAGTGAATTTGCAGTAGCTGCTTGGGCAAAAGCAATCATTAGCATTTGAACTATTTCAGAGACTGAAAATGGATAGGAAATTTTATATATTTGCTACTTCTCAAGTTCCTTTGATGCTGTATGTTTTTACATGTGTGAACTAGTGTGGCTTAGATATATATAAAGTTAATTCTTAAGGCATCACCCTGTATGTAACTAAGAGAGATGAGTAGCAATGGAAGGTGAGCTCTGAAATCCCTCTCTGAAGAGATACCTGTAGACATGGTGGAAACGAAAGCAGTGGATATAAGTCTAGATAAAATTTCAGTATATATTGGAGTGGGTAAGAAAGTTGATGCATCAGGTAATTTTTGTTCATGCTACTGAAAACAGCTTCTCTAGGCTGGTGCATAATGACTGCACTAACATCAGCAAGACACCCAGTATTTGGGAATGTGGCTGCTGGTTGGTGCTCTGGTGGATGTTCTCAGTGAGAGTATGTGAGTAAATGCAGGACAATAGCAATTGGTGGGTGGTGGTTTTCTTCCTGCTTGCATGAAACACAGCTTGATGGCTGTCCTGGTCCTGCCTGGTGTTTGAATTTTTGAGTTAGCTCTGAACATCTCTTACTTGCATTTGTTTCTGCTATTTGGTCAGGAGAGTAATTGTGTTGCATATCAAACACATTTATCTCGTACCTTCCATTTCATGGGTATTTTCTTTGCCTGCCAAACTAGATGGAGCTGCAATCTCAGATTCTATGGCCACTCTCATTTGACAAAATATGACTCCTATTTGTCCTGAACTGAGGTCTCTTCTGTAGTCAATGTGCAGCCAAGTGGCTGGTGCTGGCAATCAGCTACTGTGGTTGCACCAGCAAATCATGATAATTTCAGCAATAATGACTAGGATTTTTGCAATTTCAATCCTCTGATTTCAAAATCATTCCTTTGATTATATGTATGCTTTCCCCAACTGTTTTTCTAGTGTTTCTTTGTGTTTGTTTTATTTTTGCTTTAAAGTGAGATCACAGACTCCTGTAAACATAGGAGAGGAATCTAGAGGGGAACAAGCAAACTGGGAAAAGTGTGTTTCTAACACACTAAAGTGGAAGAGTGAGGCTTCAAAGATTGCACTAGTGTTGAATGAAAAAAAACACTGTGGAAAAAAAAAATCAAAAACACCAGACCAGACTCTCCAAACATACTTATTATTCTCATCCAGCTGGATAAGAGTAATACTAAATATGCACATTCAAAATGCACTAAACTTCACATATAATAAATATTAAATCATCATCAAGTCATCAAATGATATGGGTTGGAAAGAACCTGTAAAGTTCATCTAGTCCAATCCCCCTGCAATGAGTAGATTCATCTTCAATTAGATCAGGTTGCTCAGAGCCCCATCCAACCTGACCATGAATTTACCACATCACTGGGAAACATATTTCAGCATTTCACAAAGTTAGTAGTGAAATTTTCTTTCTAATATCTAGTCTGAATCTCCCCTTCTTCACTTTAAAATGAGTATTCTTGGCCCTGTTTCTGCAGGCCCTACTAAAAATATAATTGTTTAGTTTGGAAAGGAATAAAATGCTTGACTTTCCCTTTATTTTACACAAATATTTTCAACATAATATACCAAATTTCAGAGCAGTTACACTGACTAGTGCTAAAACAATAATGAGAGCACTTTTATTATTTTCTGAACTGTAAGAAGGTTCTATCCTTTAGCAACAAAAAAAAAAAAAGTAATTGCATTCACTTAATTGAACAGTCATATTGCAGATTAGAAATAAATCTTCATTTAACAGTTTTTAAATTCACTGAATATGTAACATATAGCTAACTGAGCTGTGGAGATTGAAACTGCAAGTAGTCATTATAAATAGATAATTAAATATTGTTGTCTTTGTAGTTGTGTATCTAAATGCTGATTTGGCCCACAATACAGAAACTGAATTGTTTTGTTTGTTTCTTTTATTTGATAAAAGTAAAGAAGACTACTTTTTCTTTTGTTTTTTAGAAAAATAATTTGTTTTACGGGGTAATCATTCATTCTGAGAAGTGGAATTTTTACCTCTTCTTTTTAGAAAAGCTACAGGTTAATTGTTCCTCTTTTTATTTCTTTCCTTCTCATTTTTACAATGAGCTTATTATTGTAATACAAATGATCTGTTTTAAATTGCAAACAAAGTATTTTATCACGAGTACTACAATTGCAAACAGTATGGCACAAAATTAAAAGATAAAAGGGGGATTTTTTTGGTCGTTGAGACTTTTTTTTTCAGAATCTGGCTTTGTTATCAAAATACTAGATTCTAATAAGCATGATGAATTTTTGAGGAGCCCTGCAAGTGGCATGCAGCATCACACAATGTCTTGGAGGACTGTTTGATACCTTTTTCAGTTAAGGCATATATGGCAAAGGAGGTAAATCCTATATCCTCGCTAGACAAAGTCTTTCAGTGAGGAATATAGGGTTCTTGGCTTTTTTTTCCTAAATATGTTTGACTTTAGATGTACTCTTATTTGTTCTGTGTTGCTGGATTTTTGAGGACTGATGGTGGTAGCTATCTCTAAAAACTAAAAGTGGGAGGATTTTTTTTAATATCACACAGGATGTCAGGAAAATAGAGTGATAATTGTATTCCAGCCTAAGGAAATAAAATGTTTGGAATAATCTGGAATGTGATTTAATGGAAATATGAAGCCTAAACACTGACAACATAGAAACACCAATCCATGAGTAAAGAGAGTCTATAAAAAGAGAAGAAAGCAATTTCCATTTCAGCTATATTTTCTCCTGCTCCTCTCAGAGATCCCCACCTCAGAGGGAGGATTGCTGACATAGCAGCTGCTGATTCACTACAGATTATTAACTGTTCAAACAAAGCAAATTGATACTGATTTCATTCTTCCCTCAGAACTTTCTTTTAGGTTTACTGAACAGGTGGGAAATGGATAAATTGATAATGCTATATTGATCATATACACCCAGGAAAGTTGTAGTCATGAAAATCAATGGTACATAGAGGAGCAATGAAATAAGGATGTAGCCATGAATAAAAACAAAAGCTGTGATGAGTAGTCAAAAAGATAAAACATTGAAAACAAATGTTATGGTAAGATTTGGATTTTGGGAAGCAAAGACATATCTACAAACATACATAGGTAGTCTAGAGAAGGGTTTTTTTAATATCTTTCTTTTCCCCAAGTCTCATTTGAAAAGTGATGTTGGTGCAAATCAAGTAACAAATTCAGGTTATCTGAGCTGGGTAAAATTAAGAATAGGAAGAAAAGTTAATACATTTATTCTCTAGAAAAATTAGACACATTTTGTCAAGAAAGAAAATATACAATAGATTGATGGAAATGCATTTTAAAGATTTGCTTACCGAAAACTCTTTCCTAAAGTTTCTATTTATTGTATTATTTTTTGTTAAGTATTGATCTTATTCAGAAACATTTCATGAAATCAACATGGTACAGCAGTACCCTTGCCTTTGAGTTTGTCGTGTTGCTAACTCAATAACCTTTTCCAAAGGAAAATCCCACAGGGATTTTGGTGCAATGTCACAGAAACTCAGATTCCAAACTCTTAGCATTTGGTCTGTTTTGCAATAGTTGGGATGAAAGAGCTTTTGCTTCTCATGCTGATTGCCTGCTCACAGGATGTTCAGTGAGCATTTCATAACACAAAAAAAATTGGAAAATCTTTTGAATCCTTCATGTATCAGAATTCAGGAAATAACATTCCTTCATATAGAAAGATGTATGTCAAATTTGTTTAATAAGTTGGGGTTTTTTTTAATTTAGATCTTCCTCACTTGTACTGAGTGACTTCAAAGTAAATATATTTGGCCAAATCAGTTTTACCTAGTGAGAAACTTGCCATTGAGCAATTATCAGTGGCATACACTGGCTCTCTTTTGTATTTAGAAACAGTTTACTTCAAGTTTTGCTCATCTTGTTTCTGCAGGTAACAGTATGATCCTGAAGTCAGCTCTTTATCACACTGCAGCCAGGTGCTTCATGCAGCCTGTAACTTCTAGAAATGATGAAAAAAACCCTAACTGACATTAATCTTAGTCAAACCTAATTGAATACACAGGGCACTTTGCCACCTTCTGCAGGGAGGAGGGACATGCTATGAAGTTCTCTTGTGAGTGGTCTGAGTCAGTTGATCTTTGAATCCAACGATTTCAGAAGGAAAGTGTCTTTTCCTGGTTTTTTATTATAAAACTAAAACAAGGTTGTCTCCATGTAACTCCTAAAGTCTGATGGACATAATTGAAAGTCAGATGTTAGAGTCAATTAAATAAATACAACTGAATAGACACAAAGCATGGTGTCACAACACATTTCTGATCATGTTTTTTAGAAATCTCTAGCACATGATTCAAATGTAAATGAGACTGTAACTCTTTCATTTAACTCTTAGGTTTTAGTCTTTTTTTTTTACAGAATAAAGATTTTCAAGATATCTTTAAAACTGGAAACAAACCTAAGTAGCTTGTAGACTTTCTCTGTTTTCCTGAGGTGAAATATTAATGTGATAAATGGAAAAAAATTCTCTTGGATGGCCCATTGATAGAATCAGAAGAGCACTCATAGTGAAAGTGCTTATTTTAAATGTAGCCCACTGGTTATCCTGGAAAATAAACTGTGAACTATGTATTTTCAAATTGCCTCTTCATGACATGTTTGCTGAGTGGAAGGATTTTTAACCTGTAAAGAAAATCAGCAAGGACTTTCTGACACAATTTTAAGTTGAAGAACTTGATGAAGACTTTGTACAACCTGCTCTTGCAAGATTTTGGTGTTGAGAGGTGCTAACATAGCTTTGGGAATAGAAGTAACTGCATGTTATTATAAAAGGTGATTTTCCTACATTATCAATGTCATTGCAATTCTCAAGATCAGAGAGAGAATTATATTTCATGTCTGAACACAATAATTGTTTTAATTTGGAGATAATATAATCTTACTAAGAAGGGTACAATTTAGTAGCTACAGTGAAAACTGCTTGGATGTGGAATAATGATTAAGCAAAAAAATTCTCCTCAGCTGGATCAGCAATGTTTAAGTTGCTGAAAGCATTCAACCTCTCTGATAAATATCCTATATTTCTCTTTTGATTTTCAATTCATTCTTTTAAGAAAATCAAAGCAAAACGAGGAAACTACAAGGTGTAGGATACCACAGCTGGATTTTTATTATTACGTGCAATGAACCTTTACCTCAGAATGACTTGTACACAAAACTCTAGACTTTATTACATTTAAAATTCAGGAGATATGTTTGTCTTCAGTAAGGAAAAGCTTAGGCTGTGGGAAGTGTATCTGTAGGAGAGGATGTATTTTAAGTAATGAGGGATTTTTATGTGGGAGAATGTTAATTAATGTTGGATACTGGATGTTTGCCAAAGTATGGAGAGTCCCCTGAAGGGTTACTCCTACTAATACCAGATGCTCAAGAGTAGGAAACGTAGATAGAAAGCTTTAAATCAAAACATTTTTTTGTTCCATTTTGTTCAAAACAGGAAAGAATAGCAGTAAAATAATAAATACTTTTCAAAAGAGAGAAAAAAGGAAACAATTGAGGAAGTATAAACAAGGATTGCAAAGATTCTTGAGCTACAGCCACTCCTCCTTCACATTCATGTGGCTGTCTTTTGTCCACAGAAATTTAAAAACATCTGGGTATATCTATTCATAGGCACATAAATCACTCTAAATTTTTGGATTATATTAAGTCAAACAATAATTTAGAAGTCTGGGTTCAGATAGTCTTAGACTGAGTAACATCTTTTTACAGATTCAGTCTTCCTGGATTTAAGTGAAAGTAGAGAAGCAGTACTTGGAATGAAAACCAGTATTTTCACTCCCTAAAATTACACCTGTGTCTGCATATCAGACTTTGTTGTCCAGAATGACAATCAGCTCAGCATTAGAGTCCTCTCTGTAGGAGGCACCTGAAGGCTGCTGGCTGGATACACCTAATACAATACAGAATGTGTCAGAAAAGCTCTAAGGGAGACTTTTGGAAAACCCATATACCATAAAGCACATTGCCAAGAATTTTGAAGTGTGACTAAAATGAGTCCTCTGACACAGATAAGTCTGGGGTGAGGCTGTCAGGGAGGATGGGAGTGGTGGAGCTCTGTATTTGAGGATCTGTGCTATTGTGTAAATCATGTAGGAAGGACATACATCTTGTATTCTGCACCAACCATGTCCTGACATTTGACCTACTCAGTCTGACCCACGAGACTCACTGGTGTCACAATGTCATCAAGCTATCTTGCATGTTTGCAATTTTCCCTCTTGTTCAGCCAGTGAGAATTTAAGTCTCCGAGAATTACACCTTTTGTGCGGTTGCTAGGTGGCTAAGGGATTTCCTAAAAGAAGCAAATTCTACTAAATTAAGAACTTTTGAACTTTGCTTGCCAGCATTTGCAGTGTTGACTGATCTGGAAAGCTCTGTGCACTTTAATTTTAAACACATACAAACACTGAGGATTTTTCTTAATGCTTGGAAGGAGCTTTTCATGTTTGCTATTGCTCTAATCATCTACTAGGCTACATCCCTAAGTGGAAAGCAGTAACTATGTGCTGTTCCCACACAGAGATTTGTATGTCCTTTGGGGAAAAAGTACACATACCTTTAAGCTAAAATTATTTTTATCTGCATCTAGTGTGCAAGTTGTATTTTCAATGTACAGAAATATTTTTCATTAAAAATATGTATTGGATTGTAAGACATAAATGAACTTTGAAATGTCCTCTGGAGTATATCAAGGTGATGTGGCTCATGCAGGAATTATACTGTGGATCTCAACACCAGAGTTACTACAGGAATAAATGTCTGTGGTGGGTTGACCCTGGCTGGGCGCTGGATGCCCACCAAAGCCACTCTATAACTCCCGGACAAGGGAGGAAAAATATAATGAGAAGTGTGCATTGAAATAAGGACCAGGAGAGGTCACTGAGCAATTACCGTCACAGGCAAACTAGACTTGACTTAGGGAAATTATTTTAATTTATTACCAATCAAATCTGAGTAGGGCAATGAGAAATAAAGATTCGACTCCATGATAAATAGGTTAACTCTGCGATAGGACAAGAGAACATTGTCTTATGCTGTTCTAGGGGAGCTTTAGGTGGGACATTAGGAAGAAATTCTTCACAGAAGGAGTAATTAGATATTGGGATGGCCTGCCCAGGGAGATAGTGGAGTCAATGCCCCTCCAGATGTTTAAGGAAAGACTGGATATGGCACTGAGTGTCATGGTCTGGTTGAAATGGTGGTGTTGGGTTATAGGTCAGACTTGATGATCTCAGAGGTCTTTTGCAACCTAACTGATTTTTTGATTCCTCATTTTCTCTGCCTCCTGCCCTCTGGCAGAACCGGGGGATGAGGAATGAGGGTTGCAGTAAGTTCATCACAGGGGCAGCCACCATTACTTACGTGCTCAGCTTTGGCCAGTGCCAGGTCCATCCTGCAGCCAGCTGCCATTGGGTCCACTGAGCAGGGGGGAAGCTTCTGGCAGCTCTTCACAGAAGCCACCCCTGCAGCCCCATTCAGCAGATACCAAAACCTTGCTGTGCAAACCCAATAAAACATCAATCATCAAGACAGACTTCAGAATTCAGTAAACTGCAAGAGGCTGAGGTTTTGTTTGTTGCATTTTAAATGATAGAAGTGAGAAAGGTTTGGATTTAAATGAACTGTGTATTGAGTTTATGCAACTGGATTTTGGTAGCTGGGTGGGGAGCTGCAGGTGGGGCTTCTGTGAAAAGCTGCTGGAAGATTCCCCATGTCTGACAGAGCCAATGCCTGCCAGCTCCAAGATGGATGCACCACTGGCCAAGGCTGAGCCAACCAGAGAAGATGGTAGCACCTCTGTGGTAACATATTTAAGAGGAATAAAAACGTTATTGCACAGATGTAATTGCATGAAGACAAGAAAGGAGTGAGAATATGTGAGAGCAACAATTCTACAGACACCCAGGTCAGTGGAGAAGGAAGGGCAGGATGTACTCCAGACACCAGAGCCGAGATTCCCCTGCAGCCCATGGTGAAGACCATGGTGAGGCAGCTGTGCCCCTGCAGCCCATGGAGGAAACCCACACCAAAGCAGGTGAAAGCCTGAAAGAAGGTTGTGACCCCATGTAAAGTCTACACTGGAGCAGGCTCCTGGCAGGGACCTGCAACCCATGGAAGGAGGAGCCCATGCTGGAACAGCTTTTCTGGCAGGACTTGTGACCCCATGGGGGACCCACTTGGAAGCAGTCTGTTCTTGAAGGACTGCACCCCATAGAAAAGGACCCATGTTGGAGCAGTTCCTGAAGAGCTGTAGCCCATGGGATCCCAGTCTGGAAAAGGTTGTAGAGAATTGTCTCCAATGGGAGGGACCCCTCAGTGGAGCAGAGGAAGGGCTTCTCTCCCTGAGCAATGTCAGAAACAACCTGTGATGAACTGATAATATGGTCATTCCCCATCTCCCTGCACCACTAGAAGGAGAGGAGAAAAAGCCTGGCAAAGAGGGTGGAGTTTGGGAAAGATGTCTTTAAGATTTGTTTTATGTCCTGCTCTGATTTTGATTGATAATAAATTCAACTAGCTTCCCCAAGACAAGTCTGTTTTGCCCTTGACGGTAACCGGTGAGTGATTTCTCCCAGCTCTTATCTCAACTTGTGAACCTTTATTTTATATTTTCTCTCCTCTGTCCAGTTGTGGAGTGGAGTGATAGAGTGGCTTTGGTGTGCACCTGGAATCCAGCCAGAGTCAACCCACCACAAATTTTTTCCCCGAGGATGAGAAAACTTACTCAACAGGATGCTGGATATTTTATTTGCAGTGTGCCTGTTTTTGTATTAGCAGACATAGATAACAAATTATCATATGGCTTCCTAACTATGCTGAACTAAACTGTGCCTAAACCTCAGCCTCTGGGCAGCCGTGTGAAAGCTAAAACCATGATCATTCTCTCTGTGGTCAGAGAGAAAGAATGGTCATGAAGCCCCAGGTGTCTTCTCCATTTTAACTTTAATTCTGTACATACTTAGAGTATCTTGGCAGCTGTATAAATTCCTTGTAAAGAGGAATATATCAGTTGTGTATAAACACACGTGTTGCACCTACGCTAACCTCAGTAAGTGCCTTCGTTGGGAAAAAAACAGTATTGGAGCCAACAGTGGCTTCTTTAATGTAAGTGTGAGGTGAGATTATACAGTAAGAATTGTTTAAATTCTAAGATTAAATGTGTTTGAGCTCTGGGTCATTACCTTACTATAGTAGAAAATTATTTTTATTGCTTCATGAGTTTCTTGTTTCCACTTAGAACTTTCCACTTTCTTACTTCAATCTTTTTGCCATTCGTCCTTATTAACTATTGCATTTTCCACTGATGAAATGTCTGCTCAGCTGAGTTTGGTGGCAAAAGTTGTGCAAATTAAAGACAATTCCTTAGAGTTGAGCCTGTGTTATGCAGTCCTTGCATGCTTGAGTTTCTTATGCAAGCAACTGATAGTTTTCAGCTTTGCATGGCTAGGAGCTGAACACATTTTTATGCAGTGCTACATAGAGCCAAATATCACAATGCTTGTTTTTCACAGAGCAGAATTCCAGTTTAAAAATAGCTATTTCTCCTCTGGTGGCTTAATTTTCAGATTTTAAGTATTATTTTGCAATCAACTGATTTTTACTGATTTTCAGATAAATTAAAGTGCATGGCTTGATTTATATTGTAGTCTATCATCTCCTAAAAGTTGTTAATATTTTAGTGTGTGGAAAATAAACTATGTTTACGTAATCATAAAAATTCACAAAGATTATCTTCCTGCCTCTCTGGCTTTTAGAATTTAAGGTGAGATGATTTTGCAGAATGCATTTTAAGAGGCTACATAGCAGCTACTCATTATTTTAGTTCTAGTGTTTTAACGGGTGTCATCAAATTATGAACTTTGCTTATGATATCAATAAAGTCACTTTGTTGCTAATAAGGTCAACACAAAACCCCACATATTGAGAGTGTTGTACTTGATGAACATAGCTGAGAACCATTTTTCTGACAGATCATAAGATAGTAGGGGAAAGCTAAAAATGCTATTGTAGGCAATACAATTAGCTTATATATAAATGTGTGTGTGTGTGTGTGTGTGCATAATGCTTCTACAGCTATCTTTCCAAAACTTTCTACCCCTAAAATTCTTTTCAGTGTGCTGTTACTACAGATACAGACAGCAGGATAAAAAAATAAAGTTTCTGTAACCCTAGGAGTGGTGATATACTGATTATTTTGTTCTACAAAAATCATACTGCCACAGAACTATGCACACCTAATTTCTAGATGGAACCAAACAATAAAATTGTGCATTTAAATAAAATATAGCAGTGAGTATATTATCAAATTACTCTTTCTTAACTTTTAAAAATTATATATATATTTGTATTTTTATTGAAACCTATCAGAGAGCAAGGCCAAAGATTTTAATAGGTGTCTGAATGAGACCAAAACAACAGACCTAACCATATTATATTTCTGTTTGTTCAATATATTATACGATAGAACCATTGTGTATTTTAGAAAGATGGTGAAACTATAGCCAGCTTTCTCTGTGCAGGCTTCTACCTATTAGGTCAATGTCACTTGAATTTTAGTCTTGTGAACAAGTCTTCCTTTTCTTTAATCACCCTGAACTACTCTACATTTCTACACTCTGAACTTCTAATGGTACAAGTTGTATTTGCACCTTGCACATTCTTTCCTGATTTTTCATTTTAGGATGCATTCTTACTCATCACATCTCACTAATTTTTTTTCCCAAATAGTCACCATCATGCATCTCAGTTAATTCAGCATTTACCCTCCTTGCTTGAATGACTGCAAAGTTTTTAGGCCAACAGTCTCCAAAAGGAGCTTCAGAGAGGATTCTTCTTTTTTTTGCCTCTGCTTCCTCTTCCTTAGTGCATAAAATGTAAAATGTTGACCATGCCTGTCTAGCCTTCATAATTTATTCCAACTCTACAATTTCTTATTTAGCAAGTATAATTTGAATATGTTTCAAATACTGGGAGCTTGAACAGAACCTGTCCCCTAACCAGTGCAGAACAATAGCAATAGTTTGCCAATGTTTTAACAGGTCTCTGCACTCTTGTCAAAGTTTTGAGTACAGTTAGACAAAACTGGTTTTACTAATTGAACAGAAAGTAGTTTTCTCTTTCAAAAAACTTCATTCCAAAAGTTCACGAAACAGGGACTGAGCACAGGAAGGAATTAGGTATATGATTTCCTCATAAATCCAGAGAATCAAAGCACAGGACAAAGTCTTGCCTTTGACATTTGAGCAGCTTTTGCAACTTTTTTTCTTCAGCCTCTACCCTTGTTTTTTAATTACATTGTTCCAATAGTATGAACAAATTATTTGGTAAATGTTCAAGATTATCTGAAATATATCTTCTTACATCCATGAAGAATGTACAAGTAGTCACAAAAAATGTACAGCAGTGAACTGTACAATTAATTTGTTAAGGCAGACTAGAGTGCAAAATTCAAAGCTGTGTTGATATTTCAGAAGTACACATGTGCTGCAATATTAATCAAAATTGAGCTTTCTCATTTTTAGGCTGGCTTAAGAAAGTTCTTTATAGTTCACAAGGTCTTTGGAAAATAAAGAAAACAAACGAAGCCCCCCCCAAACCCAACCAAAACTTTAGTTAATATCATGGGGTAAACTCATTCATTTATACCTTCTTTTTCCTTTCAACTGGGAGAGGAACAATTTGCATTCTACTTAGATGACATTAACGATATTTCTTGAAAAGACAGGCAGATTTTGCCCTAGTTCTATAAATTCCAATTTGTTTAGCCTTTGCTATATATTACATGATGGAATTAAAGTTTAATTAGAAGGTTCATCACTTTTTCTCCTTTCATTTGTCTCTCTCCAGGACATGTTAATGAAAATGAGAATAGAATCACAGATTCATAGAGAGGTCAAGCCTGGAAAAGACCTCCAAGGTTGTTGAGTCCAACCATTAACCTGGTGCCACCATGTTTCTGCATGACCATGTCCCTAAATGCCACATTCACATGATTTTTTTTTAACATTTCTAGAAATAGCAACTTCATGACTTCCCTGGGCAACCTGTTCCAATACCTGATTACCCTTTCAGTGAAAAGTGTTTTCCTAATATCCACTCTAAACCTCCCCTGGTGCAATTGAAGCCATTTCCTCTTGTCCTATCTCTTTTTACTTGGGAGAAGAGGTTGACCATCGCCTGGGTGCACCCTCCTTTCAGGCTGTTTTAGAGAGTGATAAGGTGTCCCCTGAACCTTCTTTTGTCCAGGCTGAACATACCCAGCTCCCTCAGCCTCTCCTCATCAGACTTGTGCTGCAGACCTTTCAACAGCTTCATTGCCCTTCTCTGGACTTGCTCCAGCACTTTAATGTCTAAATTTTTGTTATTATAGTGTTATTCTTGTTCATAGTGTTATTCTTGCTTAAATTGTCAAGGTAAGGAATCATTTTTTATCTCAAATAAAAACATTTTAAAGTTTTCTGGTGAAAAGCAGAAATTTTATAAAATATTCTGAAAAATGCTATCTAGTCAGAAAAATGTCTACATAATTATTTTGGACAGGAAATATCCCTTCTGACCCAGCCAAAACATCTGGAATATTTAGAAAAGAATACTTGTATTTATTCTTAGACTGTTTCTTTCCATACAAGCCTGGGCTATCACTGCACAAACATGTCAGGGACATGTATGTGTTAACATGACAAAGGGGAGAGGTACTGAGGAGATGTTAACATGACAAAGGGGAGAGGTACTGAGGAGATGGAGCAATTTTTCAAAATATGAAAAAACAATCTTTTGTCTTCTGAATGGAGTCCACAATGCAAAGTATTTCCATCCAATATCCAATAACAGTCCTCTTTTTAATGTTACCAGGACACAAAAGGTGCCAGAAGACTCTTATATGTGGCTCATATTGTGGTGTGGCATAGTGAGTTGACCCTGGCAGGACGCCAGACGCCCACCAAAGCTGCTCTGTCACCCTCCTTCTCAGCTGGACAGGGGAGAGAAAATGCAGTGAAAGGCTCACGGGTTGAGGTGAGGACAGGGAGTCATCAGTCACCAGTTACCATCACGGGCAAAACAGACCTTGACTTTGGGAAAATCACTGTTGGGCTCAGCCTTTGCCAGCAGCAGGTCCGTCTTGGAGCCAGCTGGCATTTTCTCTCTCGGATGCAGGGGAAGCTTCTGGCAGCTTCTCACTGTAGCCACCCCTGTAGCCCCCCCCACCCCCACTTCCAAAACATTGCCACACAAAACCAAAACATGTAGCATTAGTGAAACAGGAAGCACAGAGAAACTGTAAACCACATTTCTTTTAGGAGCTTAAAAAATTATTGAAGCTGAGTATTCAGAGCAGTGCCAAGCGTGTGCATTCCTTATGACTAATTTCACTCTTCTGCAACAAAGAACCCACATGGAAATATCTTTTTTGCTGTTGTTATTTTTGGGGTAGTTCAAGCAGCAATTTCAGACACAGATTTATGAAGCCTGGCAGTTCTGAGAATACTTGTGCAAGTCTGGGATTGAGGATTTCTGAGCTTTGGATGTGCAGCTTCCCTAACACAGTCTTTCATAGCATACAAGCAATTTTAAAACCCATATCCCACCTACTTTCAAGAGGCTTTTTTGTGAAATATCATTTAAATATTAATAAATTTCATTCTTTTCATCTGTGACTTCATCAATAACAAGCCTATAATAGTACTGTCTCTCCTCCACAACTTTTAGTGTGCTTGTTTCAAGCTCTTCATGAGAGGGACTCTCTGGACTTTTGTTTGCCTTGATGAAATCTGACCCAGATATAATAACAAACAAAGAAACTGCAGTAGTAAATTTCAAGTACCTAAACAGATGTTAAGTTTCTACATACTTAAAGATTTCTGATTCTCAAACAGTTTTTGGAAAAAAAAATCTTTTGTATAACTGTGAAAACATAACACGTTCTTTGCAGAACACTTGGATTTTTTTGTGTACTTAGATAAAAAAATTGAAAACCAAATTAATTACCAGTACACTTTTTTGCTATTTTTTTTAATGCTACTGAAGCTCCTGGAAGACTAGTGTCAGAATAAGGCAATGATAAATGTACATATTAGTTTGATGAATAGATTCTGCAAGACTTTATTTGTGAAGTACTCTAGTTTGTGAGTAGATTCTAGTGAAGAATATTCAGCAAGTACTATTTTCAGTCATGTATTAAAGCAAAACTGAAATGATTTATTCCGCCTGAAATCAGCACTCAACTTGAGGCTTTTACTTTTTTGCTCATAATGTCCCATATTACATGCAGGAATAAATCAAATATCCTAAACAGCAATCAATATCTTTCTGTCTTTAATTTCTGCTCACTTTTTTGTGTAAATGCTGGTTTATTTGTTCATTTCTGCTTCCTTAGAGATGACTGTGAACTAAATTCCTTGTAGGAAAATATCAATGATATTAATAGAAATACCATATCTTGATCTAAGGTAGACTTTATATATCTGTTATAAATGAATGTATCAAAATCCATCTGTATTTTCCAAGGAAAGCAAGGGTCAGTTAGGAATTGATGCAGATAGAATAGCTCTCTAAACAGTTCCAATCTTTCCAACTAATTACGTTAAGCTTTCAGCCAGTTCAGGCAAACCACAATTATATGCAGATCATAAGGGATGGAAGGATTATTTGCCTTTCCATCCACATTCACTTTGAAACCCTATGTTTATAAAATGTCATGAGAAATACACTGCATTTACTGACCTTCCTTATGATTAGCTAAGCTGGAGTTTAGGGGCCAGAGAATTACTTTCTTCCACTGCACGGTTACCAAAAAATACGTATATCTGCTATAACTTTAAATGTATGGGTCCAGTAATGAGTTCCTAACCACCACAGATATGGCACACAGGACATTTCTCCAATTCTTGGCTCTGGATTCCCAGTGAAGTCACCACCCACAAAGTATTGTCTGTGCAAGTCAGACTTTGGCAGCAGGCTCAAGAGCAAAGGCTCAGACCCAAAACCATAAGAGATATGTCAGCAAACAGTTTAACTTCCTTTTTGCTGTGTGGGTGACCAGAGCAACAGGAAGGCTGCTTTTATTGAATCCTCATGGAAAGTAAGTTCTCAAAGTCTCTTTCTTGAGGAAGAAATAAAGGAAGAGTTGGAACGGAACTGCTTAGGGACAAGCTCAGGAAAAAATAATTAACCTCAAAGATAAATAAAATCACATAAAGGTTTATTCACAAGACAGCCAAGTGCATGAACACCAAGTGTGGGTCTCAAGTTAACCCTTAAATCTTCAAGAAAAGACCGATAGTCTGAGTTACTAGCAAAATTCTAGAGGTGAAATAAAAAAAATTTCAGTTTTCCGCTTATAAAATTGAGAGGATTCTGCAGTTTGCACCGATGGTCATACAGGTTCTACAATATATATATGCCTGCAACAAATCCCATTTTCACTCTTGCCAATACATTTGCCTTGAAGGCTTTTTATTTTTCCATTAATTCTTAAATGCTAAAAGAAGTTTGTAGTATTAAGTAACACGACAACAATAAAAGAATCAGTTCTTCAGCTGATGTAAATATTCTTCTCTCCATCTGCAAATGTAAAGTGAAAAAGCCAGTCAGCCTTACACCAATGTTGGCTTCATCAATTAGGCAGCTTTTTGCTCATGTCTTGCTAAAAGTAAATACTTTGAAATAAAACCTTTTTCAATTGGTATGTGTTAGGCTTGAAGAGCTTTTAATAATACCCTGGATCTAATTTTTCCTTTTACTTTTGAATTTGTTTCTAAACAGTCCTTCCAGAGTTAGACAGTTATTGACCCGTATAAACTACAACACTTGACCTTGACGTTTTTCAAGCTCTGATTTGAAATTTGTGATGAAGCCCAGTCCCTCAAGTACACGTTCTGTGTTTGATTGGCAGTTTTCATTTTTGAATGTTCAAAGAATCGTTTCTGTCATCTTTATGAAAGGATTTCACATATTTAAAATTTATGGATTTTTCTTGTGACCCTTAACATAGCTGATTTAGCTTTATTCTTTGTTATAATCTTGCTTTGCCATAGTTTTAATGTTTTGATATTTAGGTTACTTCAGATCCAACATGATATGGTTGTTGGGTTTTTTTTAAAAGTAATACAAGCCAAGTCTCTATTATGTGAAACCAGTGATAAGGGTGATTTTTTTCATGTGTATTTAGAACAACTCATTATTTTGGGTTTTGGTTGGTAAGTTGGCCTTTCTTCCTCACTTTCATTTCTTCATAAGATCTTCTGTGGAAAAATCCTACAAAGTAGTCATGTGGTATTTATCTTCTGTCCTAAATATAAATATTAAGGAAAATACTTTTTTGTTGTAATTCCAATTGAAATAAAGTGAAGAAAATAGAAAATAGAAAATAGAATCTGTGAACTCTTAAGGGTGGAAGACACTGTTACTCTTCCATCTTCAAAAATCCTAACATATCCGGTGTTTGGGAATATATACCTATATTCCCAAACACTGGACCTGTTCAGGATCAGGCAGTGTAGCAACAACAGTTAGGTTGGCCTTCAAAGTAAATCTTGGAACATAAAATAAGATTGTAAACTTTTCTTTTGCTCCTGGATATTTGAGGAAAACAACATGAATTGAATTTCTTATAATGGAATTTCTGCCATAACTAACTGTTAAAGTAGAAAATCCATACAATGTTACAAATATATATATATATATGCAAATCAGACTTTGAGAATTGCTGTACAACATTCCAAAAGGTACTTTAAGTACTGACACTTAAAAAATCTTACTTTTTATAAGCAGGTAAAAAAAAAAATCTATTATTTGTTTGCTTATTTTAATGCCTTAAAGATTAGAATTCAGGTTTTGGCTTTCTATTCGGCCAGATAATTTTAGAGTTTATTAAAAGTCCGGGGAAGGTGGGTGGCAGGGGCATGTGTATGCTTGAGACCTGAGCCAACATTTGTTCTCTGAACCATTTCAAATAGCTTTTACTCTCAAATGGAAATTATTCACTGTCTTTCAAGTCAATTAATTTAACTTTTCATGAGGTCAGCCTGAGTAAAGAGCTGAGTTTTCTGTACTCATTTGGCTTAGTTAAGCTCAGGAGAAGGACGTGGAAGGATCAGGCAGTGTAGCAAATAAATCTCTCTGGTAGTGATATGTAGATGTGCTTCTGAACTGGTGGAACTCTGCAGTTTCTGCAAACAAACTCCACTGGGCTTCTTCTTCCCCCCCTTCACTCTCAGAACCAGTCTCAAAGGTAACAACACAATATCCAACATAAACAGAACACACTATCGGGGATACAAACATCATAAAGTCACCCTGGGACATGTAGAGATCTTGATAAAATGGGCTAAAAGTGGAAAAAATCATAAGGACATGAGAAAAGTAATTTTTTGAGAGTATGAATGGGTGGGAGCGCATTAAAAATTAGGCATTAATAAGTGCAGTGTTAGCAAAATATATTTTTATTACATTAGATAATAATCACAAGATAAAATCTAATATTTAAAGATATTAAAGTTTTAAATAAAGATATAATTTAGGAAATAATGAAAATTCAGGGTTTTTTTCACTTGCGCTATTATTAAAAAAAAAAAAAGTAAGTCCCAAACATTGGCTCACAAACAAAGTCCATCATGCAGGATGTTTTCCTCTGCTTTCCACCTTTTTAGACAAGCAGAGGCAGGCTCAGACTCCTGCTGCTTCATAGCACCTGCTTGTTTCCTCTTGTGCATGGGAAAACACCTGCAGACACAGCTGCTACCTTAGCCAATAATTTTAACTGGATGTTTTACCATATTGTCACATCCAAAAGATGGAAACTCCTAAAGGAAACTTTAGTTCTGTGGCTGGCAAGGTTGCAATATATTATGACCTGCCCTGAGGTTAAATTCAGGCCAACAAAAAAAAAAATGGCTTTTTTTCCCTGTAATAATATTGTTGTGTTGTTTTTTGATCCCATAAGATGGGCTTGCAAGATGCTCTATCTTAAAAGTAGATATGCCCAGACTAAACACAAAAAAAAGGCTTTTAAACCAAAAGCCAGCTTTTACTGGAATCTGAATTGGAACACTATTTAAGTTAAGAAAGCTCAGTGTGGCTAGGGACAATAAAGTAAAAATAAGAGCATTTGCTCAGAGCTGTCCCCTTGCCTACTTGTTTCTCACAGATGTGTTCTCACTTCCCTGTTTGTTGCAGTTACCTTGGACATTTTCTGAATAACTGTGAGCCTTGCTGCTTCTCCCTCTGTTCCAAAGAAACATCCCCTTGGCTCTCTCCTTGGCTCATCCTCTTGCCTCTCTCCTCTCCTTACAGTTGTTTCTCAGCTTTTTTAGGTGAACCACAGGCCAGCAACTGTCCAGTGTCTCCCTGTGCTGCCCAGTGTGATTTCATCTGCATTCTCTGCTCTTCTCCCCATCTCTCCTCTGGCTGGTCAGTGGTTTCCCAGAAAAAAAACCAGCCTCCTTCCTCTATCAAGAGGTTCAACCAAAGCTATCACACTAATTAAGTGAATTTAGCACAAAGCTGAAACTTAATATGCATATTTACATTTGGAGACAAACAGGCTGAGAGCAGCAGAATTTCAATATGAAAATCAAGCATTGACTGTTCTGGATAAAATGGCAAAAATGGACAAAAAAATCAGCCTTGTATTATCCTATCACTATTTCACAGCTCTCTACATGGACCTGGTGCCCACAACATATCCTCTGGGCTTTAGTAGGATAGGTCCAGTTGTAGTTCTGATGGTGAGTTGTGGTTAATATCACAATATAACCAAAAAATTACAGTATACAAGTTTTGGATGGAGAAAATGGGTACCATAGACTATTGAACTCTAACATTTATACTATTTCCCAAGATAAGAAAAATGACAGAAAAAAAATGGACAGGAAACTTAGATGATAAAACTGGAAATGGTAAAGTAGCAGGTCATCAAGTACCTCACAAAAATAAGGATAAACTTTGGGTCATTCTTGTTTTTACATTACCAGTGTCAACAAAAGTGCTGCGAAAAATCTTTCTAGTAAAAATAATTTAAAAAAAAAGCAAAAAAAATTGAAAAGATCAATGTCTAATCTCACTCAGAAATAATAAACTATTATATGCAAATAAGTTCAGTCTCCTTTTACACATTAGAGAGTTGATTAATATTTGAGAAGATATATGTAACAATATAATACATTGTCAATTTATTTACTCTAAAAGAAAAAAAAGGAACTGATATGCATCAATATGATACATTTATTATTCTCATTCTTTGAAAATATTTGTGAAAGTAAGTTATCTTGTCATGGTTTTCAGCTATTTGATGTTGAAGAATAAAGGCAGGTCATTGTACCAGCTTTGTAACAGACTGTTTCAAGAGCAGTAAAAAAAATACCATCTGCTAGGAACTCTGCAGAAAAAAATATACACTTTTTATTCCAAATAGATGAAAAATTGCAATGTCCTTAGGTGACGAGAAGTGGGTTAATGAAATCACTTTTTCAGCTATATAAAAGCTGAAAGGCTTCAGCTTATATAAACACCTCAGTCCTGTGGCTTTACAAAATGTAAATCTGCCCCTTATTGATACAGAATGTTTGTCATGGCTCCCTGCCACCTTGTCCCAGCTGCTGACATAAAATCATCAGTAGAAAAACAGAACATAGCAAGGATTCTTTGATCTTACAGATTTTTGGATACTGCCTCTGTCTGTTAGGGCTGTTGACCAGCAATGCAGTCTAACTGGGCTTTTGTTCTGCCTGGCACTACATGCTAAAGGAGCATAAAGGCTGCTCTGAATTGTTTTATGTACAGTGATTTGTTGCACAGCAGTGCTAACATCAGGGGAATAGTTCTCATTTCTTCATCTGTACTGCATATTCCGTGGCTGTAACCAAGAAGAGACTTTGTTGAATGGATGCTGGAATGCTGTTAGGAATTTTTCTGTCACTAGCTATAGCTCACCACACGTTATTACCAATATGTGACATGTGAATCACAGGAAAGATTTTGCTTCATCAAAGTGCCAGATGTAACAGTTGAAATTAACTCTTCTATTAAATTAGTTCAAATAAGCCACATTTAGACCTATCTATTCTCCTCAATACAAGTTTCAAGAATGCACTTGGAGTTCAAATTTCTCTTCATATTAAGCAAATAGAGTACTATTAAGTGCTGAAGTTTGAAGGTTTAAATACTAAGAACAGAAGTGATGATTTAGCTATTTGTAATAACAGTTGGGGTCTTTTCTGTTGGTTTTTTTTCCTCCTTTTTATTAGGTATTATGAATTCTGCAGTATGCCATGGTTATAATCATGTTGTGATGCTAAACACTGAATACTAGAATTAAAGCTTTAGATTCGGGAGGGAGGTGCATGGCAAGTTTGTGATGTTCCAATTAAATATGTGCTTGAACAGACATACCTGAGGGTTTGAATTGAAATTGCATGGGAATCCTCAGATCCAGCTTCTCCTAAATTCTCAAGTCTTGACTCTGTAACCATAACAACGCTAAGAGAATGTGGAGCTGGAAGAAGGGTGGTGATGAAATTATTTTTATTGCATCTAAAGCGTCTTAGGTTCTCATAAATCGTTTAAAGGTCATTCCTCTGAAGATTTCATAAATTTAACTTGATAACAAGAAACTGGAGAGAGAATTCCCCAAGCATCTGTGAAATTCATCTCTAATATCTGCAAATTATGCAGAGACAACATCCCTGCATTATTTTCTATGAGCCACACTGGCATGTGTAGAACTCTGTAGAACTTAAAAGTCTTCCTGGGTTCTCTGCAATTCAGAGTGTAAACCACTATCTGTCTGGTATATGGATGGTAAGCAAAAGAGAACTTTTGTGTCTTTTTTGTTTGGTTTGTTTGTTTGTGGGTTTTTTAGTTTGTTTTGTTTTGTTTTTATATATATATAAGCATACATTTAAAATACGAGCAAAACATTTTATAGAATATATTTGTGCAGATGTAATCTTAGCCTGTGTTTGTGCACCTCCCTTGTACAACAGTCAGAAGTAGAATTAGATGTTATTGTGAAGTGTTGTTCCCTGTGCAAGCAGATACATTTGTGACTGTCTCAGAACGGCAAAATGATTTATAATCTCCAATATATACAACAATCCACCTGCCAGGAGCAATGCCTGGGGTTGGCAGGCTCTGGTTAAAGCCAACCATTTCAGCTGATAAAATGACTGAACCAGGGCTGAAAAGGGGCAGTAGAAAAAGAGTGAAAATAATTTAAAAACTTTTTTAATATTATTTGTGCCAAGTGTGGAGTTAAATATAGTCAAAACACTTCTATGTCATAAGCTTTTAAAATAGTTGTTTAATTTCACCTGGACATTGTAGATTCATTCACATGAAAGCTATTGAAAGGGTAAACTGCAGTGAAAAGCAGATACATGAACTGACTGAAATAAATGCCTATTATTTCTTACTTAGCTACAATGCAGATAATAATGTAGTGAGCATGTAGTACTGTTAGTTAGTATTATTGATTAAAAGCAATAAGACCAAACATTAAAAAACAAAACAAACAGAACTCTCTACCAAAAAAACACTCTCAAAAAAACCTTAAAAGAAACAAACAACAAAAAAAATCAAAGAAAACCAAAAACCAATAATAATAACCTAACAACGAAATAAACAAAAAAATAAAGAAAAACCAAACAAACACCCCCAAAACCCCAATTCACAATCTAGGGAGAAAAAAAAAAAAAAAAACCAAAAAAACCCCCCCAAAACCCCAATTCACAATCTAGGGAGAAAAAAAAAAAAAAAAACCACACACTATAAAAAGGATAGTCTCTGTGGTATAATACAGCCACTGTAAATATATTAATATCTTTTATCAGGTTTTCTACTTATGGAGAACCCTATCTGTTCTATCACAGCATTGTAATTGCAGCAAAAAGCTTTTATTTCTGTGAAATGATCATGTCCTTTCTATAATTTATTGCATTATTTCCTAATCTTGCTTAAATATGAAATCAGTGCTGGTTTTGAAAGTAAAATAATTTTGCTACCAGCTGTCAATACAGCTGCACTGTCAGACTTTCTGTCAGGTCATGCCTTAATCTCTATCTGGCCCTCTGAAAGTTGCAGCTAAGGTCTATATCTGAGACACAGACACATAAAATATGTTTTCTAGAGTTTTTCTTTCTCTTCTGGCCCTCTTTCTCTCTATATCCTTCCCTTACTTGGGGTGTTCTTCAAGAGCACTTCCCTTACTTGGAGTGTTTGTCAAAGACGAGCTCCAAATGCACCTTCCACAAAGAGAAAGGAGGGAAAGAATAGAAGAGAAACATGAGGGTCAAAGAAAGAAAGGCATGTAAGTTTGGACAAAAAGAAAAAAAGGAAGAAGAACTGAGAAACAAGATGGATAGTCCAGCTGGCATGAAGGGCTGCTGCTTTTCTGTCAGCTGATTTAAGCTAAGGTGTATCTCTTCAGTGAACTTTTTCACTTTGCTTCAACAGTTTAGGTGCTGCTGTGCTGGTACAGACTCCTTGGGCAGGTTCTCTTCATATGGCAAATGGTAATGTGCAATGCTTCAACCTCCAAGGTTCCTCAGAACCAGAGAAGGTGCAGATCAGTTGTTTTTCTCACTACTGAAATATTCTACATGCTAAGCACATCACCTGGAGTGCTTGCACCAAACTTCCCCCAGGACAAGGAGCCAGCCCAGTGCTCACAGTATGTCATATTTTGATTTTAGTTTACAAAATGACTAGCCCTGGTTTATCCAGGCTTACAATGATAAGACTATTGGATGGACAAAGTCATTTGGTCTGAGTCAGTTTTTGCAAAGCACAGCTTCAACAGAAGTGGGCTGAAACTCAGGACTGAGCTGTAATTTGGACTCTTGCCTCCAGTCATCAGTAATCACTCTACCTACTCTGTTGTTCCAAGTTGTTTCTTTCTCTGTAGTGTGGATGTCTCACATCAGCATCAGTTAGAATTAAACAACATGCTTGCTGGTGGTTTGACCTTTAAGTAAAGTTGTTTTGTCCTAGAGAAAATTTCATTTTAAAAAGCTCATTTTTGTTTCTTCCTTAAGAAATCTCTAAGACAATTAATTTGTTTATCAGCTAACTAAGTGAATAGTCATTTACCTGCTGAATTTAGCGCCAAATTCTTTCTTCAGTGCCAGGAGTAGCTTCACAATTTGTCCCACTGGAGCTTTTAAATCAGTGATATAATAGTGAAAAATCTGTTATCTATTATTTAAGAAGGTGGGAAAAGGTAGCATAGGAAAGAGTGTAATTGTTTAAATGGTGGATTTCAGGTCTGACCATCTGCTGTGAACACATACTTCTGCTTCATTGCTGTAGCTGAATAAATCTGTGCTGTAAAACACTGCATGTCACATACCAACCTTCAATGAATTCTGCTGGGGCCTTTTTCATCAAACAGTAAAGGCACAAAAGCAAATGACACAGCAAATAATTTCCATATAAGCCTGCATTTCCTTATTATAGGATTAAACATCCTGAAAAAAACTCTGTCATGTGCAAGATTATCAGACACTGGTATGAAACAGAAAGAATTTATGGAAATAAAGTAATTTGTTTTTCAGAGTGGTGTAATTCTCATCAGAATAACTTCAAAATTTTACTTTGTTCTGGCATGTTTAGATTAGGAGTCAGAAAGAAATCAGGCAAATTTCAGGTACTGACAGGATTTCTTTAAAATTTAAATTCAAATTCTTCATGAAATATTAGCCTTTTCATGTATCAATTTCAGTGAAGAAATATTTGCTCTGAAATTTTCCAACCTCTCTTTTCAAGATGACAGGTGTTAGAGAAAGAACTTTCCCTTCCCCATGTAATAAAGTGTTTGCCTGCACATACCAGGAAATCATCCACAAGCTGTCCATGGTACAAATCTCCCCTTCATGCTCTTATTCTAAATCCAGAAGTTGCTTATTTTCCCTTTGAACATTTCACAGCAAACATTATGGTGTTTTTCTTCTTGCCTAGCTGTGAAAAAGCTAAACACACCAATTTAGTCAGAATTATTCATCATGACACTGTTACAGACAATGGTAAAGGACCCAGTGAGGATTGGTCTCTTTATTTCACACAGTCTGTTTGTCCAAACTGTCTCTAGGTGCTTCTCTTTGCAGGTGCTTAATTTTACAAGAATTAAGTCCCGCTCTAAACCTTTAAACTGGTTACCATAGTTTCATTGTGTATCTCTATAAAAAGCAATTAGATACACTGACCTCCTCCTTCCTTAGAACAGTTCTCCTATTCAACCCAGGCTGTAATTAGAACCTGTCACAGTGGCTATAAGAACAACGAGCAATCAGTGTGTCGTGCTGGGGACCTGGGAGCAGCTCCCAGCACACACTGGAGAAAAGATACGTGTAAAAGATAATGATGCCAATATAGGAGTTTTCTTCCCAATTGCCATCAGTTATCACATTGAGCTCTGTAATCTCTGAAGAGTTTCATTCTCTGATCTAAGGAGCTTTCTCTACTACATATCATTAAGTTCTTGGGTTCTAAGGCTTGCTGTGGGGCAAGGACTCCCTCAGGTCGGTTAAGAGCTGTGTGACAAATAGGTCCCTTATTATGAGTTTAAGATGTATTTCCTTTCAGTTTGATTGAATGTTCTAGAAGATAGACAGCAACACACGATTTTTCTTCCATTTACCATATATCATTTTGTTTACCTTCAGCATATCTGCTCCCACTCGTCTTCTGTGTAAATTAAATCTGATCTTTTCAGTCTCTGCCATATGACTTTAATCACTGTAATCTCTAAAGTCTTCTCCCTTACTCATTATGCATACTGCATGATTTTATGATATAAAGTAAGCCATTTCTTTCCTTGAATAATCTGTGAGGGTGCATAGATCTTTTCTCAGGGTACTTATAGTTCTTTTAGAATCTGTTTATACCTCATATTGCTCTGCTTCATGTTGATCCATTTGTATTTGCCACTTATGAATTTTAACAGTTTTCAAAATAGAAGCCATATTTAGGCCCTCAAATTCCAGGCCTTTGTTACCATACACAGCCACATCATATAATTCTATTCAGAAGTTTAGTCAGCTTTCTTTTATGACTGTTTATGGGGAGTTCTTGTTCCTCTCTTTTTCCTTGTTCCTTGCTGTGCTCCTGGAAGTTTACAGCATCTGAGGATCTTTGGAGTATGTGTGTAAAAGGATAACTACTTTGATGAAGTAGAGTTTGCTTCTTCTTCATAATGGAAGGAAGAGTTGCTGCTGTCATCAAGAGTCTAGTGAAGTTTCCTTTGCACAATATTGGTTGTGGAGACTACTGAGCAGAGAAACTTCTGCACTGACATAGCAAAGATATGTAAATTCTTTTTTCCACAAGGAACTAGAGTTGTGGCTTTGGTGGGTTTTTTCCCCTGTATCATCCAACACCACTCCTGGAGCAGCCTGCAATGCACTACAGCAGCTGTCCAGCATGTAGGCATACATGGCACAGCTCCCAGACAATGTCCATGTGCAGTGTTCCCCATGTAATGCAGTAAAAACAGAAAATGCATCAGAATTATGGCAGTGGCAAAGCTGAGCTCACACAGAAGGTACTGCCTCACTGCATTCTAGCAGATTCGTGAGAACATTCTCTAAAGGGTATTGCAAAGTGTACAGTCATGTTCAGAGGAATATATAGCTACAGTCACCCACATATTACTGCCTTAATCTACATACTGTTAATACCATGTACACTAAGTAGTTAGCTGAATAACTTTTGGTCATTCTGGATGTGCACAAGGCATAACAGATTAGGTTTTCTGTATTACAAATTTTTCAGATAAAAATAGGAAAAGGAGATATGCTTTGATGTTCTGAAATGAAGCAGTGTATTAGCCAGACAAGTTCTTGTAAGTTAAACCTGCCCTGATTGAACATTGAAAACAATGGACACCTTGTCTGGTTTTTATTTTTCATTCCATGTGAGATGAGCCACAATTGCAGGCACAGGATGCAGCAAAACAGACAATGCTAAGTTCTTTCCTCTGCATTGCCAATATGTATATAGGGAATAATGAGCTGGAAATCCTGGGCACAAATCTGAAGGGTTAACATTCTCTCTTCCAGGGTGAGTTTTCTATAAGGACTTGCTAATAGCAGAAGATGTTTTGTCAGGCAGGATAGATTAGGATGTGCACTGAGATGGAAGTATTCAAGTGGCATTTCATCTGTCTTTCTCTGTTGCTCCTCCTGTTTCAACTAGGAGGAGTTTCCTGTCTAAATGGATTGCAATGGCTATATCTGTATTTCAGATAAGCTTAATACTTGTGTAAAATGTGATGCTGCTAATTAGTCAAGATGTCATTAGTCCAAGGAAATTAATTGTACATAAATAATGTGGAATTTCAGCCTCATGGCTCAAGAGATAAATTCAGAGTCTTTTCAGAATTGTCCATCTTAAAAGTAAAATAGCAGAAGAGGATTATTAGGGAAGCTCTTCAAAATGCCTGTTACCCTGCTCGTGAAGATTCAACACATAGCCCAGAAGACGTGGTTAATCTGTACTGCTTAAGGTCCTTACCCCACAACACCATTGGCATATCCCTGGCTGCTCTCATCAGAGAGAAAAGTAATTGTGCCTTTGAAGGAGCAACTTATCATCCTCCCAGAAATACAGTCCATGCTCAGCAGTGGATGGGAGTTAAGAGTGTTCTCCTTCATTAACTGGACTTCAAGGGAGTCATCTCTTGGCACATGCAAAGGCTGCTCTGACCTGCTGATGTCAGAGTAATTAAAGTTCCCTTCAGGATTGATTGTCTCAAGGATTTCTCAGTACAAAGGTGAAGTTTGACTTGATTTCCTATAAAGATGCCTGTTATTCACTGATGCAATTTTCTAGTCACTGTCAAAGGACCAAGTCTCAGGGTTGAGACTATCTTTTAGTGATTGCAAAAAGCATAGGATTCTGTATTCTGCACCCTCAGTTCAAACACCCAGTGAAACCTCTTTCATCTCCTCAAAATCACTGGAAACTAATACCATGATTGTCCTTGCCACCTTCTTTCCCCCCTATATTTCTCTTTTACTCCTCAATGAAAAGAGGGACTCTCCCTGTTTTTTTATCAACTGTCTAGTACTTCATGCATTGGACAGTGTGAAGTCTACAGGAAATGTTACTAGATGAGGAGAGCATCATTTCAACTCCCAGTTTATACAGCTGCAAAGGACTGCACAGGCAGAAGGCTGTGGAGAGTCAGAGAAGGGGGTACGTGAATCTCATTTCTTAAGGATGTTAGGTTCTGTGTTTTGTCATATGAGTTTTGCATTGTTCCTAACCAACTAGTTTGATTGGTTGGTCAAAACCTGCAATAGTTTCTAGATTTTGTTAAATATAAAATAATATATAGTGCTATAGCATTTTCAAACCTGTAAAAGATTGCAATTCTGCATTTCTTAGCAAAACCTCCAACTATCCTACAGAAGACCATGTCTAAAATATTTGTTTTGAAAGTACCACTCCGCTTTCTAGTGAAATAACTGGAGTACTTTGATAAAAAATATTTATATTTTATTCACCTTCATGGTCTAGAACGGTTGTCTTCTCTTCTTCTCTAATCTAAGTTATTGGCAGATATTGGTGCCAGAAATCTCATTCCATCCTGTCCTCTCAAGTTACAGGGTGATTTCTCCACCACAGCTATCGCTGCAGTCAGCTAGAGTTTCTAGAGATGATAGATATAAAAGGAACAAAATCTTGCAAGACACCTATGAAGCAAGATTGTCTTGAGTATTTAAGACAAGTTTCCTTCTATTCTGGTAACAGAATTCTTGGCTTCATTAAAAGCCAGAGGTGATATTTGTATCAACTGAGAGCCAAGGATATTAATGTACAATTTTCCCCATGTTTTTCTTGGAGCCTCACTGAAAGTTGGAGGCTTCTAAACTGGCTTTAACCTTTTTTTTATTTTTTTTAATTTTATTTTTTATTTTTTACTTGAGAAGATGGAATTTTGTTAGTAATGAAAAAACACCTTATAAAGACTTTAATGAATCTCCAAACTATAACCCAGATTTTTCTGACAGCCTTATATTCTACTTTGGTGGAAGAGACCATGGCTAAGATCCCATCATAGTTAAAAACTAACAAATAAATTAATGTGTGAAGATACATGTGGGAGCGCTTAACCAACTTCTACACTCAGATTTTTTTGTTGTTGTTGTTTAGCACTCTTTTCCATCCTGATCTTTAAGGATTAGCTATGGTGTCTTTACTCTCTTCATCTCTTTTGCCTTGACTCCTCCCTCTCCCAGTAAAATAGCCCCCATGCTTCATGCTTTGTCTTTTTCCAATCCATTTGGGTTTGAATTTGCCCTTATAAATTACCAGGTTCCAGAGATATTATCTTTGCTCTACCTCAATCCATTTTTACCTTTTTTTTTTTTTCCCCAGCCAATGTCAGTGACACTTATGGTAATAACCTAGATGGGTACAGTGGAAAGTCATTTCACTGGCCAAAATTACACCTTGACAGTCTGACACCAGATTCCTAAGTGGTATGTGTCATGTAGCATTCAGAGATTTGACAGATGAATGGCCAAGGCAAGGGAGGAACTAGTTGATCATAAAACCTGTGTGTATAGGAAGATAAATTAAAAGATTCTTAGCTTTTTCACCCACAGTTCAAACATAGCACAGATATGTAGAAATACTCAATCAATAAATGGGAACACGGAATATGAAGATATATTTAGATATTTCTGTGCAGTAGAACTTTCCTATAGTCCTACCAGTACACACCTGATTTCTGAGAACTACTTCTTGCAGCTCTGAGGTGAGTTATGTCCTGGTGCCTCCAAACCAGCAAATGGCACCTCTCATTGCCACTCTGAGCAGTGCTTGTGCACAGCTGCAAATCTGTTTTCTTATTCTTTCTTTCACAGTCAAGTAAGTTCTGCAGTGACAAGAAAGAGGCCAATTTTGGTTAAAAGCATATCTAGTTCAACAGAATATCTGGCAAACAGGGAGAAAAGAAATTATACAATTGAGAGCAATCAGAAAATTCTTTTGATGTGTGATTACCATCAGATTGCAGTGTTTCTACATGGATCCACAGAGCTTGGTATAAGCCCAGCTGCAATATGACATTTTTATAAGTTCATCAGTCTGCATAAAAGAGCATCTTAGGAATAACATGATTTTTTGTAGTATGCTGAAGAAGAAGGAGGATTGAAGAGACCAGGTACTTTCAGTCACTGAATACAATGGGTCTCCAGCTCAGCCAGAGCTGTCAGTTGAAATTATACCATTTTTTCTTTAGTTAGCATGTTAGACTATGCTATTGGCTGCAGTTTCTAAGGTTAGGATTCATTAGTATATCAATTACTAACCTTGGACAAGGTAACCCTTTAACCACAGAAAACCCATCTGTGCTGTAAATAGGTTAAATAAAATCTTTATCTTCCCACTGTGTTCGAATAGGGCTGGAACATCCCTTCTGGCATAGTCTCTGCCCAGAATTTTTCAGTCACTGAGTTGCAACAAATCATGCATCAGTGTCTTTTGGTCTTTAGTGAAGCCACCCTCCTGTCATGTCTGAAACTGGGATATTGATCTTGTTTCTGACATGCCCTGATCCTTTAAGGATTCTAATTATCATTGCAGCTACAGATTCTTGCTGCTCCTATCACCCCAACCTTCCTCTCTCTACATCCACCAGTCTTCAGTCATTTTCTGGGAGAATGAAGTACTCCTGTCCCTCTGAAATGCCTAGTTAACTCAGTGTGCAGCTGCCAGTGTAAGGCATGTGGGCAATATCTTGTGCTAAACTGTGGCAAACAGCATGAAGTCCTCTCTTGTTCGTGTTCAAATTAAAGCACTTCAATATAAAGATTTAATTATGTATATGTGAGGTTTCATACTATATATTCAAGGAGAAGAAACTACAATTTCAAAATTACATCTTAAAAAATGGTGACTATGTAAAAAAATCGTGGTGTTAGAGTTAGAAAGCACCTCAATATGTATTCCAGCCCACATTAATAATTTGTGAAACTGTAAAGAAAGAAATCATAAGTGAAACAAATTTTCCATGCATTTGACATTAGTAGGACTGAAACTGTACTACTACCATCACTTCTTTCTGATCATGCCCTTCTAAAAAAAAGTTTAAAATTTATGAAGCTCATAAATTGCCACAACACGACACAAAAGAACTTCATGAGGGCATAGTGAAAGCACGGAAAGCCCGAGTTTATTTTCAAAACTTAATTTTATACATTTCCAAAAGTGCCTGTGGATTGGAGGATGAAATCCCACCTCCCAAACCACATTGGTCAAGACAATTGTCAATCAACTTTCTCCTCCTACCTAAAAATATGTAAACCACGAAGGACAGTTAGGAAAACAAAGCTATTGTTTATAGTAAAAGTGTGGGAAAGTAAAAATTCTGACTCCAATATGAAAGACAAATCAGAAGGCCTAGAAAAATCTGCAAAACTGGGGTGACAATAAAAATAATGGCCATGCATACTATTGGAAAGCTGGTGGAAGTCATTCCATCAATACCCTCAGGATGGGGTTCAATTGCCACGTAGGGTACCTGAAATTGAGATGTTAGTATGTGGCCATCCCCCTAAGAACCCTTTATGCTGCAGCCCTTTGGAGATTCCCCAAACTGTGTCTCAGCAAAGGCCTCACCTTGGTGTCCAGGGTCCCTTCATTCTGATTGAGAGAGAAGGCCACAAAATAAAAGTGAGTAGACAAAAGCTTAATTGAGGCAAATTAAAGTGACAAGTGATATAGATCTTTTTGCTGAATGTGATTAACCATTAAGCAATAAGTGTAAATCAAAACAGCAAAGCTTGTATCAGACATTTATATTTTGGTCTCATCAAATCAAGACTGGATTTTACCAAACAAAAACTTTGGAATAATTTAACATGGCTGCAGTCAAATGTAGCTTTGGTTTTGACAAGGTATTTGTTGGAGAGGTATAATTTTTACAAACAAAATAGAAAAACGAGAGGCAAATTAAGTGAGGAGAGAAAAACATCCTTCTCACATTCTAATTGTGTGTCTTTATATTAGGGTCCCAGTTCCTCAACTCAGAAATGTATTTAACCCTCACATGGGGGATACATGGAAATCAGTCAAATTTCTTTTACTGTGGGAGATGGCATTATGATGGCATTATGGGCAAGGAAGAAAATTCAAATATTTGAACTTAGTTTTATTTTTTCTCTCTTCTTAGTTTGCTTTGTGTATTTTTCACTTAGATTCCATTATATTAACTTTGATGCTGCTCTTTGTGATTCTTGGATAAGCTTTAGTCACTGGCAAGAGTGCTCAGAGCTTTGGCATTTCCTCTGTGCTCATCACTGTTTATGGTCCCTTCTCTTCCTTTCTTCAAAAGTTCTTGTTTTATTCACAGATGTGGAAAAGGATGGAAAGGAAACCGTTGCCACATAAGTGCTAAGCCTCTTCAGCCTCCATCTTCAAGTCTCCTACAAAATGGTAGGTCTGTAAAAATAAAGTAATATCTTTCAGTTCATTCTTTGAGGCTTTCATTTTACTTATTTCTGTCTTTGATTGCTCTGATTTTGCAGATATTTGGATTGGATTGGGTATTGGTTTCTTACTGATTAAAATTACAGCTGCTGCCTTGTATTTACTTTTGAAGAAGAAAGCGCCAGAAACGTAAGTGAAACTTTTATTTTGCATATAGCAGACACAAATGTGGCACAGAGCAATGGCCAACTGCCCAGGCTCATTGGTTTCAACTTTTAAATCTCCCCACAGTCTGTCTTCATATGCAACACTAAGCAGAAAACGTAACTTTGTAACAAAAGCTGACCTTAGTGGACCCCAGCCTGGAAACAATGAGCAATGGCTTGATTGACTTGAATGTTTTGATTGTGGCATTGTATGAGTATTCTTAAATTATAAAATTCAGGATATGTTGAAGGTTATGCCTTCAACTGACAGTTCACTATTTCATAGATATATTTACAAGCCCTTCCTGTCATCCCTCTGACAATTTCTGCTTTTTCTCTCCTCCAATAATCTCTGCTTTTTCTCTCCCCTCTAATTTAAGATTTTTTTCTGTTTATTTTACTCTAACTTTTGTATTGCTTCTCTGCCTATCTCTCAACTTATTCTGGAAGATCCTTCTCTGTCAGGAAGTACCTAGCACTGTCCCTCCCTTTCAGCAATTCCTGTTGCACATCTCCTTGTCCATTTCTGTGTTGTTAAATTTCCCTCACCCTTTATTTTCTTCTCCAGAACTCATCTTCAAAGCTGTCTCTTTTCCTTTAAACTTGTTCTCTGCTATAGCCTTTCTTCTCTTTGGGGATGTTGTTATCTCCCAAAGTATCTATGCAGACTCCTGTCCTGACATTATTGCTGCTGACACGTCTCCTACCTCTACATGCTCCCCTGACAGGTAGAGCTGTCGATGGACACAGAAGCAAAATGTTGGAGCAGAAACCTTTATTGGTTGTGCTCCTCTTAATTGAGTGCACAGCTTCACCCACGTCCCTTACAACTCCTTCTTCTTCTTTAAGGCAGGAATAACATTTCCTTATCTGATTTCATGGGGCTTTAAGATTTAATTCATTCACATTAATACAATCTGCTAAGGCACACATATGGAAAAGCACTTGAGAACTGCAAGATTACTTGCATTGTAAGAGCTGCTGGATTTTTCTTTTTTGTGGAAAAAAAAGAGTTTCATTTCTCAAAACATGTTTGATGGTGTTTTAATTTAAAATATACTGTTGTTTCTTACACTACTTCTGTGCTCTCACTCAACACTCCCTCCTACTTTTTCCATTCATAAATGGTTTACTTAAAGGTTACTGCACTACCATTTGCATCTCTTTTACCCACATATCTGTATTTAGGGAATATTTTTTCTTTTGTTGTAAATATATATGCTAAAAAAAAGTACTCTTTTTTTGTACTCTGCTGCAATATGATGCTAAGCAATATGGGCCTATTAGGTATAAGACAGGGATAAATGAGGATCCTCTTAGTATGGCTCTAAGAATATACCACAGTCCTTACATGCAGAGAATCAGAGCTGTGAAAGAGAGGATTAGACAAGCTTACAAAAAAAAAGCTTATTCGGGTCTTCATTGTTTTCATTAAAGCTTCCAGAAAGGTAAGTTATGATGATGGAAATTTTTATGACTACAAATTTTGTCTATTAGAAACTGAGATTGTCAAATCATTTTGCCCAAACTGCAAGTGAAAAATTTTATTTTTGTTGTTTTTAATCACAGTCGACTTAACATGTGAGTTAAAATGCTTTAATAGGAATCTTGCTAAGAAATAATCTCGCTAATAAATGCAAATTTGTTTGAAATTGTGAAAACAATAAAATCTGAAGCTTTGAATCTGAATTTGAGAAGATAAGTTCATCCAGGCTCTTCCTCTTCAACTACCTAGTGACTACCTAGTGCCTACCAAAATCAGAGCTGGAAACAGTAGTAAATTAAGGCAAGTAATTCCTGAACTGCTTAATGAGTAATCAGAAATCACTAGTCAAAATGCAGCCAATGTTAATGGACTGAAGTTTGGATCTTTAGGATAAGGCTTTATAATAAGAAGTGACTTACATTTGCATAAGTCTGTAAAATGTTCAATGTGACAGCACCACACAGAGGCGTAAGATTTTACTCCTGATTTTTTTTAGGGGATTTGATGAATGAGAGGATTTTACTGGCATAGAAATGATACTGTCCTACAGTCAATTTTCACTTGTGTCTGCTTTTAGCCCTCCTGAACCATGTTGTTTTCTTAAAGTCATTAGGCACTAGAGCCTCTCTAGGGAAGCTTTCACACACTTGAGGCTGTATTTACTACCTTTTGATGAATTCTTTTGCTAACTATTTTTATGTAATTTCTGTTAGCATCCTCTTGCTATGGGTATAGACCCACCCATACAGACACTGGCAGATGGCTCTCTAGAGGCACATTAGGAGTTGTAGGTGTTAGTTCCCATGACATCTTAAAATGGTGTGCAGGTCCATCTAAGTCCCAGCTGAAATAATATAGGAATGTGCACAAGAGCTGGAGAAGCTTAAGAGTCCAAAACAACTGGGTTTTTTTCATCAGAAAACCAGATAGGAGGCAGTAGGGGTAGGCTGAGGACCCCTCAGGTGATTGCCAGCTAGAAATTTGCCACTAACAGCAGGGAGAACCTAAGTCACATTTGTCTCTCTATTTCTCTGGAAACATTACTAGTGCCTTAACCCTTCCTTTCAGCCCAGAATGGATGCCCCTCTTCCCCTTTGCTATCTCCTCTTCTCCTTCTCCTTCTCCTTCTCCTTCTCCTTCTCCTTCTCCTTCTCCTTCTCCTTCTCCTTCTCCTTCTCCTTCTCCTTCTCCTTCTCCTTCTCCTTCTCCTTCTCCTTCTCCTTTGCAGAATTTATTCTCTGATCTGCAGGCTTTCAACACTCCAGTTAGGGAGTGGGAGTTGCTGGAAGCCATCATGTAAGTTCACTTCCTGATGGACAAAAGCAGCCTGGCAGCAGAGTACTTCATTACCATGGCAGCATTCAGATATGCCAGATACTTCCCAGTCCCCAGCTGGGGACATGTGAAACTTTTGTGCAGAAATCCCAAATCAGGGAAGCTTGTGAGTTTCTCTCATTCCTGTTTGCACTATAGAGATGACGTTCCCTTCTCCAGGAGGGAAGGCTGCCAGTTGCTCCACTCCATCAGTGACATCTGCCCTTGTTGACCAAAAGAAGCAAAGCTCCATTTTAGTTTCCATTTTGTTGCAGCTGCCTTCTGATGCTTTATTGTAATTTGAAATGTGAGACTATGAAAAGTGACTTTCTGCCCAGCCAAGCTATGCCTTTTTGCTGCTGCCTCCAAAGCAGTCAATGTCCCTGGATCATTTCAAGTTTGTTTCTTTCCTGTTCTTGAACTGTGCCATCCACTGCAAGGCCAATGTACTACAGCTATTATCAGTCCTGTCAATCTTATTGAACACAGAACATTAAATTTTCCAAAGCATATAGCAATGTATCTTGCCACACGAGCAAAAGAGTGAAAAAACAGGTGTTCTGAGAAAGCATTTTAAAATCATGGAAAGAAAGGGTCCACAGAGGCCATTTTTCATCCTGCCACATCACAGACTCAATTGTATCACTCCTGAGTTTGCATTTAAAAACCTCTAGCAACATGAATTTGATGGCATCCTCAGGCTATATTGGTACCGTGGGTAGAAAGAAGTTTGCTGTTAGAAAGTTATTTTCCAACTGCTGATATGTCTGTTTATCATTTAAGTTTATGCCTATTCACCATGGACAATAACAGATCATTCCCTCCCTCCTGGCAGAAAGCTTTTTTCTGTTCTTGAATGCAGTTGTCATGCCCCTTACAGGCTGCTTTCTTCAGGCTAAACAAGCTCACTGCTTTTGCCTTTCTCCATAGTTAAGGTTTACTTATAATTATGATGATTCCCAGTTTCTGTTGCCAGACTTTCTGCAATTAGACCATACCCTTGTGGAGGTCTGGTGTGGAGGAGCGGGTGGTGTATTCCAAGGGAACCTCTCCCAACAGATCTGAAGGGCTGCCAGAGGTCATTGCTGGCTGTGCCTCTGTTCCTATATCCCAAAGAGATAAACAGAATGACAGTGTAATGACATTTATTAAATCGTTTTCAGCTTGTGAACTGGAACAGAGACAGACACAGTTCATGTATAATAGGAGAAAAATGTGCAGTTTTATGGGAAAAAGTAAACCAAAATTTGCCATAACTGTTGTTTGGAAATGGTTGTACTAGTTTAATGCTGCTATCCAAATCCATTCATTCTTCTGGAGAATATCTTTGTTCTGAAGGATGAGTACTATAGTCAGAAGTTTTCAGTTTTTCTGAAATGTACAGCTGATGATCACCACACATAGGAACAATTGCATAGAAACAAGAAGAAACATGCTGAAAGAAAGCCAGTCTCTGTAGTCTGTAGCCTTCAAGATTACAAAGATGAAAGTTGCATAGGAGTGATTTTAAAAAAAATAAATTAAATTCCCTAAAGTGACTCCAAAGGTAGAAAGTACAGACCTAGGAAACCCATACAGCACATTAACAGTCGAATCAAACATCCAAGTGACATGTACCTGCAGTTAGATGCAGCTTTTGGAAAGTCTTGTGTCCTTGCATCATTCCTTTTATTTCTTTCATGGAATGTGCAAAATACAGCCTACTTCAGCAAACCTAAATTTGGTTGAAAACATTTTAAATATGCTTTCGAAATTAAGATCTTGAGTTTTAGCTTCTGTTAAAAACTGAAGCTTTAGCACACCTATAAAAATTCTTTTAAGGGATTATTCTAATTAGTAGCTTAATTGTAATTAAATCTTTGGTCCACTAGGATTTTGTCATTGTTGTTAGGGACCAGATGCTAAGCATTCCTCCAGTACTGTATTTCCTAAAAATCTGTGTTCTGTAGGAAAGATTTATTTTTTCTTTGAAAGGTATATTGAAAAGTACAAAATTATGAGCTCTTGCATCCAAAAAAATGAAAGCTAGATACATTAATTTTCCATTAACAAGAATGATGTTACTCAGCAGTCTGTTTATACACTGGTGGGTATTTTGTGGAGCATACAGCTTCTTCCTGTCTTTGTGAAATTGTAGTGGAGAAACCTCTGACAAGGCAGTAGTTTTCACTACTAAAGAATGCAGATGAGCTTAGCAAAGCTATGCCCCATGTTACCTCAACCTTGGATGATTAATTCTCTCCTTTCCTATTGTGGTATTTCTGGTTATGTAAGAAAACACAGTTCTCTCTAAACAACCTTACACATATATTTTAGTATTTTTTACTTTTTTTTACTTCCTTTTTTTTACTTTTTTTTTTTACTGCAGTTACTACCTCATCCAATTGATAGATTACAGCACTTGTGTAAATTTAATTTTAATTAAATTTTCACGTGCATTTTCTTTAAATAATAAGATATAATTACTGAAATATATTTCATAAATATATTGAAAATATTTCAGAAATTTTAAGGCTATCTATTGATATTCCTTAGAAAGAATTGCTTGCTGCATTCACAAACAGGGGTAATCATATATGTATATGAACATTTTATATCTATATTATATTGTACATATATATAAAAACATTCATACGTGTGCTTCTATGTGTTTATATATGTTGTATGTATGTGTAACATAAGTTACATAAGGCAGTATATTCAAGGTGACTTTTGAAGCCCCACTTTGGCAAAAATGTTCCGGAGAACAGGAGAGAACTTAAGAAAGTTCATTTTCCACCTAAGTTTGTGGTGCATAAATTCAAGCAGTGCCCATATTTTGGGCCGTAAAATTCCCACTATCCCTAAGATTCAGTGACCAACACATTCGCTTTTCGTGGTTCAGATCTAGAGTGGGAGGACACCTGAAATCTGCTGGAATCAATTTCATTTTATTTTATTCCTGATGAACAGGACCAACCTCAGCGCTAAGCACAGCAACCACAAACATGTTGTTGAGGAGCTTGGAGCCCAGAGTTTGGCACAGTGTCCTCCTGGTTAGTTCTCCTCCTTGCAGAGGAAGCTGGAGATGTGTGCTCAGCACCCTCCTGCCCTCAGGACAGACCTAAGTACTCAACATGTTCTTGCCCAAACAAGCTGTGTACATGTCTTGCACAAACTGCTCAAGTTTAATGGAGTGATGAAAGAGAATCAGACCTACCCCTAACCTTACCACTTGCTATTGGCACAGTAAGGGTTGCTCACACTGAGAACTGTGTGGCTTGGGCTGCCCTTTGGAAGTGTCTTGACAGACTCGAAGCAGAACTGATCTGCTCAATTCTGTGTCATGCTTTTAGGCCATACAGTTGGTTTGTGATGTCTAAATGAGGCACCAAAATTAAGGCATGCAGGTCCGGTGATTTGGGCACTAGTTTAGCAGCAGAGACAAACTCCTTAAAAGTTTCTCATCTGAGTTTGCTTCTGGCCTCAGAATTTGTGAGCCATGATTTCATTTTAGGGTAAAAAATAAATTTTGTACTCATTTTCTGGACTTTATTCAGGAGGATTGGTATGCAAATATACACTTAGTAGGCATATAAATAATCTGTCATTGCTTCACTAAGCAAAATAAATGAATCAGAATATCATGGTTTATTACAGTTAAGATTAGATCAAATGAAAAAATTAACAGATTCAAATATTCAGCTCTCCCCATTTGTTGTGTCAGGTAATCAAAATAATTTATGAGACTGGCATTAGAAGCAATTGCTTTCTCAGACTCTTGTGAAAAATTTTAGGGGGAGATGGTTTAGTCTAAAACCCAAACTTAGTTTCTTGCATCTTCTGATGATTTAATTCATAAGGTAGAATATTTCTGTGCCTTACTTGTGTCTTCCTCCCAATCAGCCATTCTGGTCTTAGGTATTTGCAACAGAAACAATTCCATTTGTCTCCTCTGTGGTTCCCACTGAGGAACAGCTTCCCTTCCCAACATCTCTATGGGCTGTGCTCCTGTGAATGCTCTTGTCCCCTCAGTCCTGCCTACCACAGTAGCACAGAGTCTGTCTATCAGATTCTAGGGAGACACAGCTTCAACCATCTGTGGGAGTAGCTTTGGAACAGGAGCACTTTTTAACACAACAAAATTTATTACTCCACCATCAAGATGAATAGGAAGCTTTAGGGAAAATTTTTGTCTTAGATTGCTGTACATGCAGATTTCTAGGTAAACAAGGCATATGTTCTTATTCATAAAAACTGTAGATAAAACCCAAAAATACTAAATGCATCTCTTCAAATGCAAAGATTAGCTTCTACTTCATTCTTCAGTAATTTTAACTAATATATGTTACTTTTTATATGGTATTGGAACACCTTTGGTGATTCTGGGCCTCTCACTGCAACAAAGACATTGAGGTGTTGGAGAGAGTCCAGAACAACAAAGCTGGTGAATGATGTAGAGATTAAGTCCTGTGAGGTGCAACTGAGGGAGCAGGAAGTGTTTTGCCTGGAGAAAAGGGAATTGGGGGAGACCTTACTGCTCTCTACAACTCCCTGAGGGAGGAGGTTGTGGGCAGGTGGGGGTCAGTCCCTTCTCCCAGCAGCAAGTGACAGGACAAAGAGGACATGGCCTCAAGCTGTGCCAGGGGAATTCAGGCTGGACATCAGGAAGAATTTCTTCACCAAAGGGGTTGTTAAGCATTGGAACAGACGCCAATGGAGGTGGAGTCACCAAACGTGGAGGTGGAAGGGACTGGACATGGCACTTAGTCCAGCTGACAAGGTGGTGATCACTGAGTCAAACTCTGGACTCAATGGTCTTAGAGGTCTCTTCTAACATAAATTATTCCATGATTCTGTGATTTCAATCAAAGTGGAATATTAACAACTAGTCATCTATACAGGAAAAACTTTAGATCTAGGCAGCAAGTTCCACGCCCATCCTGCTTTTGCAGAATAAATGTGATTAATTGCACAAGTCATAAGTGCTTCCAGAAAGACACGGGATATGTGAAGACCTCTGTCAAGACAGCATATCTTTAAACCTCCAGATGAGGTAATGGACATGAAATCCATAAATAGCAAAATTTGTCCTATTAATCTATCATAAATTGTTTAAGGCATTGTGGTAATTAATGAAAAATTTGCACTTCAATATCTCAAGTGATTATTTATTCCTGGCTTTGTAGCAAAAGGTATGGGTAGCTTGTATCTTATTTAAGGTTGTAGCTTAAAACTGATGGTGATGATTTTGATCCAAAATGCAAATTCTTTCCCAATTAATTGGAAAAGTGGAGTACTTATAACAATTAAATAACTGAGGTGCTCTTGAACTTGGAGCCTAAGACCATGTTAATCACTGAATTGCCAATGTGATAGCAAAACACACAAAGAATATGATCTTATCCCATGGAAACAAATTATAGGAACTTTTAAGGTAATCTCATGTTTTATTTAATGTTTAGTACTATACCTGCATTTTATAAATACAAAATAGTTTTATACACATCCAGAAACATATATACTTTAAGAAACAGATGAAAAATTATTATTTTAACCAAGACATTATTTATCCAGAATATTGGTTTAATTTCATTTATTTCAGTAGAGCTAAGTTGAAAATGTATTTAGCCAACTTTTTTTTTTTGGACTCAAGTCTTTTCAATTTTAATCTGTTTAGTTCTCTGACAACCTGTGTGATATGGTGGTTTTTTTCCTTTTTTTTTTTTTGGTTTGACCTCTCAAGGAAAGTGCAGGAAACTGCTATTTCTTCATTTGCCAATCCATTGTACAAAGACCTTAGTTCATCTGGGAAAGTAAAGGTAAGATACCTCTATATATTCAGCAAAATGTGAGGTTGTAGTCCTCAAATAGTCTTCCATTAAAAGAATGTAATCCCTCAGTGAATGCTATTTAATAAAAGAAGTGGGAATTAAAAATTGACTCAGTACTCTGATCAGTTCCAGTGCATTTTCAAAACATATTAATATTTGAAATCAGCTCAGTTTTGACAACATCTCACTGTTTATAATTATTATGACTATGGGCTCACGATTTGGAAGAAAAAAAAAAGTGTTTTGTATTAAATATTTACCCACACATAGATAAGAAAAAGCACACTGGGACTTTTCTCCTTTTGTATCTGGAAAATAAACAAACCAAAAATCATGAAAAACCATCCAACAAAGCAAACACACAACAGCAACACATCAACAGCAACAAGAACACAAAATGCTTGATTCGGCAACCAAGTTGCCCTTGCACACTCACTTAACTTTAATAAAACATTTCATAATCCTTCCCAGTACCTTAAACATACATCACAATTCCTATCATTGTAAAATTCACCTTGACACTAAACAAGCAATTGGCCACACACTTCCTTAGTTCCATTTGCTGATCAGAACTGAGAGACTGATAGAATAACAAATAATTTTTTAAATAAAATATATATATAAAAGTGAATATAATGCAGCAAAAGAATTAAAAGCAAGATTTAATTATCAAATTGCAATGATAACTAAAATTCACATCTTACATTTAACAAGAAATAAATGATGGAATTAAAAATGAATGTATCTCTGATATTTTATTTATAATTAAAAATAATATCAACAAAGATCCTTGGAGTAAAAAGAAATATATATATATTTTTTTAAATAGCCTTCCTTCCCTCATTTTGACACTACCCTTATTAGCACTGAAAAATCTACACTTGGTTTGAAATAGAAAATAAAACTTCCTTGTCCTTTGCACAGTCAATAATATAAGATTCCATTGCAGCTTTGAATAGGATTAACTATGACATGCCATTTACTTTCTGTAAAAAGGTCCTATCACCTGATTTTGGAGACATTAGATCAAATGAATTCACTTATAGGTTGGAGTTTGTGAGAGCTCCAAGTTGGAAACGTTCCCATCACAATCATGTCCAATTCATCAGGACATTTTTATTTTAGTTAAAATAGATTCCTGACAGGCTTCATTTAATAGCAAGTTGAAAAACAGAAGCACAGAGTCAGGAGAGACATTTTCATGGAAGACAGCCCCAGGCATTGTGATTGAAGTCCAGCCATGTACCAGAATTTCCTCTATTTTCTCTAAGACTGGGAAAATGCATGTTTACACTAGTTCTTCTTTTTAAAAGAAAACAGGCATTATGAGTTTTCTCCAAGTCTGATGAGACTTAAATCTGAATGGTGTATCATCAATCAAAAGAGATGACAAAATGTGAGCAAGAGCTCTTGTCTCCAGCTGAACACTCACAAGTCAGGCCCTCGTGGGAGTCTCTGAGCTTCATAAAGAACAGTTCTCCTGAACCTTTCTGAACACCAAAAACCACGTGGCCTTAGCATAGCTACACTCTTGCTCATAATACTGCCTGGTAATTTTGGATCCATAGAATGTGTTACCCAGGCGCCACATGGCAGAATATGTTATTTCCAACTCACTAAAAAGATTCTGAAGCAGTTTTTTTTTTTCTCCTTTTTATAGTCTCCTGGTTATGCCACCTCATCTGCTGTTCAAATCAGTGTTTCTCCATGGCATGAGGTATGTAATAACACATATCTAGGATGTGTGTTGGGCTAGTAAAGGAAATTCTTTTGTAGATTCAAAGGAAATGTGTCACTTAAAGTCAATGGTGTATTGCTACTTATACTGTTAGCACCTCTGGAAATCTGAGAAAGATGACCAGGGCTGAATTAGTTGGCAAGGACCTCATAATAACAATTCTAGTAGTGTGGCTTCTCATAGCTGCTTCAATAATTTTCAGTCTGGGCAGATGCTGGAGAAAATGCTCAGAATTACTGAAATCCTTACCTGAAGGGTTCATATTACCTATTTTCTCATACATTTTTCATTCAAAAAAATTACAGCCATTCCCTTGAATAAAAGGAAATTACAATGCCACGTACCAAAAGTAGTGACCCCCTGCAATTACTATTGTACACAGATTTCCTAAAATAATACTAGCTGTATATTAGAGCAAGGGCTCTGGAGACAAAGGGAAAAAAGGTGGAAACAGATGCAGAAGCAGGTTAAATGATTTGATCAGGTGCATGTGGTAGGTAATTTTTTGATGGAGCTATGCTAACTTTATCCAGCTGAAAATCTGGTCTAAAAATGTTTTAGAGATTTTATAGTTTTCTTTAATATGTTACTTCTATAATGAATCTACAGCCATTTGTATGTGCATTTTAAAAAATTAATTGAATCACTTGGATTTTAAATTTCATTCTTTTTTCTTTTAGTATGCATTTAATGAAAATGTGAATGCTACTTCTTTTCAAAATCCTCTCTACGGTGTAGCAGCAGAAGACATGAAGAAATTATGTAACTCCTTGAAAACATAAACACAAAGCAGGATCAATAGTGATTGTAACTCTTTGTCTAAAGATTTATTATAAAATCTGGAAGTGTGCCATGAAACTGTAGTATTTGCAATATGAATTAATAACTCATCACACAATAACTCTTATTAAAACAATTACATTCAGAAAGTAAATTTATATTAAAAATGGAATTCATACATAAGTAAACCATAATTATATATAGTCATGTCATTTCTGTTCGTGAAGAAAGGGATTGATAATTATAACTATGAATTCATTTTACATTTGTACAGTTCAAATTCCAGTATGTTAATAAAATGTTTAATCAAATCCAGATTCTTTAGGTTTGGGAATCATAATTTTTTGTCCATTATCTGAGAAATGATGACTTAAATATTTCTGTAATTTTGCATTAGAAATGGATTTTAACTGACTCTTTTAGTGTTCCAAGATGCAGAAGCAGAAGAAAAGTCTTTATAAAATTAGAAACATAGCCAAGTAAATCAAGAGTGGTCATGAATCATGGATTTGAATATCGGCTCAGCATGTGATTCATCTGTGATACACCAGTATACACACTTATTTTTTAAAAATATTTTTATTATTAACCTTGATAGTTGACCAAATTTCCCCCGGTCATCTCTACAGTTCTGTAGATCTGACCACAGTGCTCCTGATAAATTTAGCTTAGTGGTTGACAGAGGGTGGAAACTGGCATGTTCAGGAAACCATATTTCTGCTGAATAGGTTGGCCTCCCACACAGCTGAAACTTATGTCAGCCCATGCCCCCATGAGAAAGATATTGGGGAGGAATTTTGGAGTGCCTTGTGATTTTGATTGTCATCCTCTGTGGTACCAGGCATAGCTTGTAACAGTGTTTACACTTTAAATAACCTGGCAAAATGTCATCTTCCCTAATACCCACTTGCATTGCATGATCATCATTTTTAGCTTGAAGGCTTAAGTGTTCCTGCTGTGCTTGTGTTTTCTCCCTTACTGTATTCCTACAACCTGCCTAATTTTAAACCCACTGGCAAGTCTTGAAGTCACTAAACTCCTACAAATTGCATAAAAACAGACGTCTGCACTGCAGATGGTATCTCTGTTAGTACCTTTACTCAGGGAAAGCTGAATTGCTTGAATTTATCAGACTTTTGAGACTCCAAACAGAAAAGCACACTGATGCTTGCCTTCATTCCATCACACACAGGGCTTCTTGGTTTGGGTTTGGTGTTTTGTTTTTCTTTCCCTTTCTCTTGATAGAATAACCATAAGCTGTATCTTTCTATATATCTATATATCTTTCTACATGAGGCCACAGAACTATTTTTTGGCTTAGATTTTTTTTTGGTCTGACTGGCATGCTGTTTTATGGGTGGTAGGAACAGCAAGGTGTGATGTTTGCCCGTCGTTCTCCCCATACCTTTCCAGCAATGTGCTCCTAAGTGCCTCTCTGCTGCATTCATACACACTTTCTAGTTGAAAGTTAACAAATATTGTTCATTAAGGTTTTAAATAAGGAAATGTGATTACTCATGCCATTTCTTTCTGAAACAAGATTAGTATTACTGAAACATAGAATTTTCTTATTACACTTGTACCTGTTAGGTTGAGACACAGAGAATACATTCGATCCAGGAAGGCGCCAAGTGCCTCCAGCTCCTAAACTCTGATATTTTGATAAATCTGTGTGAGATGATTGATCTCCACATTATAAACAGGCACTGAACATCCCTACACGGTCAAGCCCATGTACTCAAATTCTCATTTATTCTGCAATAGATTAGCACTGCTTGCAGAATTTCATTAAAGACGAAAATGATGGTTATGCTATAGTTCTTAAATCTCCATTTACTGTGTCATGATCTGTGTATCTGTAAAAAATTACATTAATGAAAAGGAGAGAATTAACAATGGTAGAATTTTATCACATTCTCCCTTATGAAACAAAATATATTTATTTTACTATTTATGATATTCATATTTTAATTTCCCATGTAAAAGTAGATGATTATAAAGAATTACTACAAAAGAACTTGGAGAACATCATATTACTCATCAGTAATTATGTCCTGAGAAAACTGCAACTCTTCTGGACAATCTCTAAAACAAGGTAAGCCTTTCACCAAAATAATTTTCAATTTTTTATAATTGACAGAATGTTTACAAAGAAAGTGCTGAAATTCAGTCTTTTAATCTTCCTGAACTTCAATAATTTTTTTTCTCTTCTTATTTCATGAAGAAAACCAGATTTCATTATATTCAATATATAGTTATTGTTTCAGCTGATTGTCAGCCCCAAACGGAAATGTTTAAGACAAAAACTTTACTTTTCATTTAATTTTCTGAAATTTTTCAATACTTAAAACCACTTCAATTCACATTCTCAGTCATCCTTTCCACAGTTTCAATTTCGAAATCTAAAGAACAAATCCAAAGTAAATATACAGGAAATAAATATACAGGAAAAAAGATTGTTAAAATTTGTTACATAGATTTCTTCTTCCAATTTATACTATCCCCTGACAAAATATCCCCTCTGTAAGCTTATGCAGCTATTGCCATAAACTTTATGTAATAAATATTATTTGTTTCCAAGTGACTTGTTTTCTGGGAATAAATTAGAAGACGGATACTCTATACAGACAATGAATCCTATACTTAGTCTAATTTAAACATGTTCATATATCAATGATACAAGGTATAAAAATAAAGAAATAAAGTACAAGACAACCTTACAAAACCCAATACCACTTTCAGTGTAGCCTATATGGTCTTCTCAGAACTGTTTTGCTTCTGAGGTCTCACAATAATAGAGAATACAAGCATCCATCTATCTTGGATTTGGCTAATCTTCATTTCAATCCAAGATTTATTTATGGCACCTATCAAGAATCATATTTCATACACAGATGGCCAGATCTTGTCTTAGAAATGATCACTGTATTTGCAGCTTGTTCCAATACTTGCCTCAACATCTCCCACTGGCTACTACTTTGCAGTTTTGGGAAGAGGTGTTGAAGGGGAGCAGGATCTTGTCTGCTGTTTGCAAAAGCTGAAGTAGAACATGAGGCTGTGTACCTTTCTCCTGGCCAACACTGAGGGGCTCCAGCCTCGTTCAGAGCTCCCCTTTGGGTTCAGTGGTTGCACTGGTGCAGCTGTTTTGCACTGCTGCCCCTGCCTCCATGTTTTCCTGCATCTGCTGGTCATTACAGTGGATATGCCCATGGATGTAGTCCAGGTGTCTGCTGGTGGTGACATTCTTGCCCTGTTTCACCTGCAGCAGCCTGATGACTATGCAATGATAGAACTGATCAGCCATATGATCTAATTTTGAAGGTATTGTGGTTTTTATCTAGAGGATGGCTTGGATGGCATCCAGAAGTCCTTTTCAACCTGAATGTACTTGTGGTGCTACGTTTCCATGGTGTTGGTGGCACCCAGTTCCTCCTTGGCATCATTACTGTCATTAAGCCATCTCCAGCTTGTGCCATGCAGGTGTCTGCTGAAATCACTGAAGCCAAAGGTGTCCTCAGCCCTTACAGTTCCCTCCTTATTTGCCCAGCTGTGGCTGAGGCCTCAGATGCAGCTTTTGATTTTTCCATTACCTGTTTCTGCACCTCACACAGCTGGAGATAGGCTCTTGGATTACTTAGAGCTTTGCTCTGATCTGCTGCACCTTAATCAGACATACTGCCATATATAAACACTGAGGCTACAAAAAAAGTCCACTTTTTGTAGCCATCAAGTTGGCAGGGCTCAAATTAATCTTGTCCTCAGGTAGATGCCTACTCGAGAATGCACATTGAATTCTAGCCACTCCTAATTCATTCTGTTGCCTGTAAAGACAGTATAGACATTATGTCAGAAATGGAGATGCCCAGATTTAATAATATGAATCCCATTCATACTGTTTTAATTATATCCAAATTTCATTAATGTATGTATGTAATACGGAGATTTTCATTGGATAATCTTCCGTACAAGGGTGCACAGAAATGCTCTTTAATACATAATCATTTTCCAGACCTCTCTGTTTGTATAAATTAGACAGAAAGAGCTTAATACATATAACTTGCATCTGTCAAAAACTGACATCTTCTGTTTCTCATTTTCAGTTTGTGTGTGGGAAGAGAGGGAGAAGGGGTGGGAAGAATTCATATGAGAACAAAAATGGAAGTTCCTAAACAGAAGAATCTACTGTGGGCTGTATTGCTCCACGTAGATTACAGCATGTGAGGACTCTGGCACCTGACATGGAACAGTGCTCTTCCTCTGCTGGCAACTTAAAGACAGTAATTTATTCTCCAAGGCACGGGTCAGTTACTAAGGCTTGTGAGCAGGAAATTGTTCTCCACTTGTGTGAGGATGTGCAGCAAAGGAAGGAAACACAATACTAAGAACATGCACAGTAACATCATTCTAAACTGCTCCTAGAGTGTTACCACTTCCTCAGCTGTAGCTCTTGTATTGTAGCCCTTTCTATTTGAAAGCAGGGATGCAGCTGACCAGAAGGGTGGCCATAATGTGCATGTTCCTGCAGCAGCCATCCACAGACCTTCACAAATTTCAGGCAAGTTATTCGTCATATCTGGATTTCAAATAATTTGCCAATCATTCTTAGGGATTTCACACTCAAAAAAAAAAAAAAAGAAAAAAAAAGAGAGAGAGAAATTTGTAAATAAAAGAGGTAAGAGGTGCATTTCTACAGGATATTTGTATGTGACTACTAAGATATGATAAACTGTAGAGCATATTAGTCTTGGTGGGTTTGCATTTTATTTTTATTACCATACACAAGGTGCATCTCAAAGGGGGACAGGAGAATAGATCAGAACATAACCTTAAACACACCAGGAATTTATAGCATATTTACTGTTTTATTATAAAACCACATTTTTTGCCCTTATCTTAATATAACCAAAAAGCAATAGATACAGCCAAGATACAGGAACATTAACCTTGACTTAGTTCAGGTGGTGAAAATTTGGTGTATGAGGTAAACTAGAGCAGTGATGTGACAATGAATTTCTTTCAGTCCTCTGGCCCTCCACGGACCACAGGTTAAAATACATGTCCCAACATTGATTCCAACTACTAGAAGGAATTTTCCATTCTGATGGCTCAATGAATTTTTAAAGATTTACCTTTTCTTTTACCATGTCATCATAAAAGGAGTTAATTTTTACTTTTATAAATTATTTATGAACAATGCCAAATGATTATACTTTGGAGAAGAGCAGGTCGAGTTCAGGGAAACGTTTAGGCAACAAGATAAGCCTGAAAAAGTTATCAGCTGCAAGGAAGGGTGAATATTCAACTTTTCTAATGAAAATGTGAGTCTCTGAAGCAAGTCAGCAAGGCACGCTCAACTGGGTTAAATGGGTTTAACAGGGAGAAATGAGCACAAATTATTCATGGGAATTCTTTAATCTTCTGTGTAATTATGTGATCATTCTCAGAACAAAGACTTTGGTTGCTCATAACAGGAGGAAAAAGTCAGTTCACACTCAGCACAATGATTAGCATAGAGCTGTGGAGAACAAAAAACCCCTGATAATCCAGTGCTTTAATTTTTTCTGTGAATTTTGAAAGTTTGGGATGCTAAGCCTAAATAACTTAGAGGTAATAATAAGTAACTCTTTTTTTTTTCTTAAAACAAAGCTGTTTTCATTTTGTTCTTTATCTTAGTCTTTAATTTTGAGTTCTAGTTCTTCAAGTGACTAATATTTCTTTTTCTCAACCACTTTACTCAGGTCATAAAACAGTATAAACTCTGTGACAAGTATTTTACAACACACACGGTATATGAATTTGTAAAGCTTTAGTTGATGTTATTATGGTTTTGATATCCAAGGCTTAGAACATAATTGAGCACCAACATAGAGCCACATTAGAAACATGCTATGTCTAGAGTATTAGCATTAGTAATCTATTTGGTATTCACATGGACACGTTGGCCAGAAGTAGACATTAATAAGCACTATATTACAACTGGTCTCCCATGCAACTGCGTGCTACAGCTACTTTAGTTTTTAAAGTATTCAGTGTGATTCATGTGAAGTGTTGTCATGGAATTACTAATGATTTACATCTTTTTGTAAAAAGGGTTTGCATTCACTGTAACAATGTGATTATTCATGTAATAAATTGAAGAGGGAAGTAGGACTCAGGGTTATGCACCACCTTGAGCTTATACACAAAATTCCTACTGACACAAAGCAAAAATCAAAAGTAA
>VYXD01012027.1:64122-88607 GCA_013397195.1 Hylia prasina | reverse complement strand
GGGGTAGAATGATGAGAAGCAAGGGAGAGAATTAACATCAGTAAATATTCAACATATTAGGTATCAGGAATAGAAATATTTTCATGTTTCTATTCTCTTAATGACCCATTTCCTACTTGCAGATACAAATCAAAAATTAAGCTAACATATGCCTTCTCTAAGTTCACTGCAAACAATCCTAAGAAAATTCTTCAGGCATTTACCTGGAAAAAAAAAAAATCAAAACTTTTGTTTGCAATACCAGTGAGAATTCTAGGCAAAAAAATCGCCAAAATGAAGTAATTTCATAAAATTTTGCCTATAAGTGGACATGTGGGCTCACTCCTTATATTTAGCTTGTCAGCCTCCTATAGACAGCAATTAAACTCACTACCTCATACACTCCTGTAAAGCTCTCTGGTAATGAAAGTGCATACCCAGTGCCTACTATACACAGATCTCAGGTTGTTGTATAGATTTTTATCTCAAGTGAAAAGAGATAAAATCATAGAATCATAGAATGGTTTGGTTTGATGGGGACCTTTAAAATCATTTATTCCAACTCCACTGTAATGAGCAGGGACAACTAAATCACTTTGCTCAGAGCTCTGTCCAACCTGGCCTTGAATGTTTCCAGGGCTGGGATATTGCCCATTCCTCTGGACAACCTGTGCCAGTGTTTTACCACCTTAATGTTAAAAAAAAAATTCTTCCTTATGTCTAATCTAACTCTCCTCTTTTAGTTTAAACCCTCTATCCCTTATCCTATTGCTATAGGTGCCACTAAAAGGTTTGTCCCCAGCTTTCTTATATCCCCCTTTACATACTGAACAGCTAAAAAAGGTCTCCACAGAGCCTCCTCTTCTCTAGGTTGAGCAACCCCAACTCTTTCAGCTTTTCTCATAGGAGAGCTGTTACATCACTGATTATTTTCGTGGCACTCCTCTGGACCCTCTCTAGCAAGTCCACGTCTTTCCTGTGCTGAGCACTCTGCAAATAGGATTATTTATTCTTACAAGGGAGAATATAAAATCTCTCACTGAAAAGGCTGCACAGATAGCTTTGATTTCTTTTAGCATGAAACTGATTAATCAAGTTGCACATATTTGTTATTTAAAACTAAGTTAAGCTTGCATTACATACTTTAACCTGACACAAATTAATCATATATCTATATACAAACACACACAGTAGCTACCATGAAGAAAGGCAAGCAAAACATGTACATCTCTGAACCTCTGCATCTTCAGAGAATGGTCTGTGCTTTTGGCTGAACATTTCTTTTCTTGTGCTAATGGGCTCCTTATTTCAGCTTTCAATCTTTTCATCTTTTTCAGTTTTTCAATCTTTATATATGCTTTTTTTATCCTCTTTTTTATATTCTCTCGCTGATCATTCAACCCTTCACTTATTCTTTCTTCTACATAAAAGGGAAATGTAGTTTTGATCAAATAGGAAACTTGTTTCAATCATGCTGGTTAAATTACACTTACTCTCTATACTGCCTCTAGTTTATATATTGCATTACAAATTCCTCAAGGCTTTTTTGGCCCTCAGGTACTACTACATTGATTACCATGAATAATGTCACCAGATATTCAAGAGTTTCAATTGCCTATAAATCTTATTGAGGTCAATGGGAACTGCAGTCCTGGGACTTCAAGAAATTCCAAGCACATCCTGAAACTCTTGTTTAATAGCCAAGATATGGATTGAAACTCTTAACTTTAAGGACCTTAATTTCAGTGTTTTAAGTAATTTGCTTTATCTTTGTTTCATTGTCATTTCTCATGGAACAGACTCACATCATTAGATCAAATAATTTTCAGGTAGTTCCAGACTGTGGTGTAGGATCTGTATCTAAATCATACCATCACGGACATTTGAGACATTGCTGTTTCCTCCACCACCCTACACTATCTGCTGTGGTAAGTGCTGTGCCCTGCCTGCTTTTTGAGTAAACACTCCCCTGGGAAGGAACACAAGGGACAGCTCATTGCAGACAATTGAGGCTGTTCCATTTGATAGCATGGTTGCAATGAAGTAACCACATAACCATAAGACAGACAAGTTTGGTGTAGAATTTTTGTTGTTTCAGTATGAATTTGCAATAAGAGAGATATAGTTACTTTTCTGATTTAGGTGGCATGGTTCTGGAGCTCATCTGTCACTTTGATTATCAGCTGCTTACCCCAGAATTTTGCACCAGCACAGAGACTGCCCCAGTTGCCTGTAGACCAGCCATGCTTAGACAACAGGATTAGACATAACTCTTGATTCTTCTAGTCAGAGAAAATCTTTGGCTTCAATGTCACTGTCGTGGTTTGACACTCACCAAATGCCAGGCACCCACTTGCTCACCCTCCCCTGCCACAGCTGGGCAGAGGAGAGAGAAAAATTTAATGAGGCTTCATGAGTTGAGATAAGGGGCAGAAGAAAACACTCCACGGGCAAAACAGGCTCAATTAAAGGTACAAAGTGAATTTATTACTAACAAAATCAGAGGAGGATAATGAGAATTAAAATAAGCCCTTAAAAAGACCTTTCTTCCCCCAACTCCTCTCTCCCTCCCACCAATAGCACAGATAGACAGGGTGTGGGGGCTGGGTCAGTCTGTTACCCAAGGTTTTCCTCTGCTACTCAGGGAGAGAAGTTGTTCCCCTGTGAGACCATGGGGTCCCTCCCACAGGAGACAGCTCTCCATGAACCTCTCCAGCGTGGTTCCACTCTCATGAGCAGCAGTCCTCCCAAAACTGCTGTGACATGGGTCTCTCTTCCCACGGGGTGCAGCCCTCCAAGGACAGGCTGCTCCAGCCTGGAAGCAGGGCCCCTCTCTCCACCAGGTCTCCCACAGGAGCACAGCCTGCTCCAGGCATCCACCTACTCTGACATGGGCTGTGCCTGGATCTCTGCATCCCCCAAGGATCCATGGGCTGCAGGGGGACCTCCTCCTCCTTCTCCATTGACCACTTTGTTTTCCTCACATGTTCTCACCTCCTCCTCTTCTCTGGCTAGGAAAAAGCTGTACCTCCTTTGTTTTGATTTTGTTCTTAAATATGTTATCACAGAGGCATTACCAGCCTCTCTCCTTGGCCCAGCCTTGGCCAGCAGCGTGTCCATCTTCAGAGCCATCAGGGGTTGGCTCTGCTGGGTTTGGTGGAAGCTTCCAGCAGCTTCTCACAGAAGCCTCCTCTGTGACTCTCTGCTACCAAAAGCCAGGCCATGCAAAATCAACACAGTCACCTCAATGAAGTGTGAAGACTTTGAGTCCCATTGAAAGACCCTTGGTACCACCAGCAGTGTGGGCTCTTCACTTAGGAGTTGGACTCCATGAACCTTGTGGGTACCTTTCAACTCTAAGTATCCTCTGTGGTCTGTGAGTCTGTGTGGAAATCTGGAGAATGGGGAAAAAAGACAGTTTTGGAAGCTGGATGCATACTTGGTGTGCAGATATCAGGTATTGACTATAGAACTTCTGCTTCTCTAATGGCAAGAACCTAATAGAATGAAACATTTACAATTCTGAATAATTTTCACAAACATTAATAGTCTATCAATATGACTTGTGAAAGAGGTATCTTCTTCAGAATAACAAAATATGTGGAGTTTTGTTTGGTTGTTTGTTTTTTTTTAACTGGGTACATTCAAATGCCTTGTAAGTTTTAATTTAGAAAGAAAAGTTCTACCCTGTCTGAAATGGTATTCTTGTAAGCAGATTCTTCTTTCCTGAATAAAAAGGTCATAGTTCACATGAAGGAAAATTACTTGTATCTCTGTATTTTGTGGTTTACTTATCAGAAATGCCCCAATTCACTCTTTTTTGCGGGTAAACCTCAAATGGGGTTGCCATTAGAAAGGCTCAGGTGACTTGGTGGAGAAATGCAGGCAGTAAAATAAAAGATTAATTGGTTTCTTGCTTCCTTTTGGGAAAGATATGGTTTGCAGACACAGGACTGGGGACAGATGGTTCTGGATTTGGCTTCAATCTATTAAAATGGCCTAGTATGTTTGAAACTATGCCCAAAGGACCAACAGTGTTCCAGAGACTGACAATACTATACAACGTAAACAATTTGCTTAATGAGTGCTTTAAGTAGTGAATTTAAATTCCTCAGGAAACATTTGAGGAAAGAAAAGAAATAACCCACAAAGTAAAAATTCTTTTTCATTTAACTATTTTTCTTTACATAGCTTCAAGTTTCATGACATATTCTGTTTTTAATAATATGTGAATAGTGAGTGCATATTGCTATGACTACTTTATATTAGGAAATTATTAACTACAGATTTAAAGTGCACTGCAAAAGTTCTTCACACCATGTTTCCATTTATATTATGCTAAAAAAGTAAATATGTTAAGGAGGACCCAAGAACAGACTTGCAGGAGGAGCCTGTATAACAGAAGATATTTTGTACATCTCTGACACCCACATGACACATTTAATATACTGCCAGCAGTATAAATCACACAGACAGTCTTTTCAAGATAACAGAGAAGTATTACTATTCTCTTAAAGCTGTACTTTTTTTGGGTGATAGCGCTTGCTACTTTATGCAGTAGCCAACAGAACTCTGGATCAAAATAGATTATTGTGTAAGCAGAAAGCAAATATGCAAGTTTTCAATTGCAAAATTGCTTCAGCTGCAGCACAGATACAACAATACTTGCTTTCAATATCTAAGGGGGAAAAAAAGATTAAAAGACATACCAATCAAATTGCTGTAACTTCCAATCCAATAGAACAATGGCAAACTGCCCAAAGGAAATGCCCAAAATATTTGATCTGAGCCATGCTGAAGGACAGTGTGTTGCACATTGGGAACACTTGACCTTAACAATCCTGAATAAGTTTAAAAAGAATTAGAAAATCGCCACTATTGCTAAAGATATCTTTTCTAGAAGAAAAAGAAAGGCACTGGTATTTTTTAGGATATATTCTATCTGTATATATTTAACAACAAATTAACTAAAATTAATTTATTTAACAATATCCTCACAATCCAAATTTTAAATCAATTTTAATTTTCATACATACATATTATATTACTATCTTGTATTCCTTTTATATATTTTATGCATTATATAAAAATTTTATATAAAATATGTATTTTATATTATATTTCAGGGTGTGTGTTAAATTGAATTCAAAGAGTAGCTTAATAAAACAATCAGTTTGATAGTTTTTAAAGTAATTTTCTGTTAATCTTTTTGTTATAACTTTTTTATTATTATTTTTCAATGGAAAGTAAGGCTGCACATTGTTGCTGTTAAACATTAATAGCAATCCTTAAAAAAACCGTAAAAATAGACCTTGAAGTTGTGTGCAACATATAATTACACATTCAATAGTTTCTAGTGTACTTTTGTACAACATGATTCTGATTGATCAAAAAAGAGCAGCTATACTGGTTCTAAAGCTAGCACAAAGACGCCAGAGAAATGCCTTAGCAGGCCTTTCTCTGATCACATTACAGCAAAGTAGATTGCTTTTGATTCATTTTATTCATGTCAGTCATTCCAGCACAGTGCCATCAAAATCAAGATTATACAAACCACGCAAAACAAGTCATGGCCACAGTTGTTTGGTTATTTTTTGTGTGATTAGTGAGACCATAAATTACCAGAAAATACATCATGTACTAATTGGTGAGTAAAGAATGTGAATGATCATGGATACTCTTAGGTGGAATTAATTTTGCTTCAAAAGATGTTACATAATAAAACTACTAAAATATTAATATGCATTCTCAGAAACACAAAATTCTGTTCTTATATGAAACTAGCTTTTCCTAAGCAGTAATAGATATTAGCTGGTCTTACTAAATCCCCTAAAAGCTGTAGTGCGTATCAGCTTCTCTTTAATTGCCATGAAATGGTGAGAAGCACAAGTTAAGTTTTACATTTGAAACTAGAAAAGAAACAACAGAAAATGACACATTTCAGACTAGTTCTGTTCAAGGGGAAAATTCAGTGATGTTTTCAAGGACACATATAACTTTTAAGAATCTGCTGAAGCTTGAGCTTTACTGGAATATATCCTTAAATTTCATTGCTGTGATTTACCTCTTAACTGCCTTAAGCACTAAAGGTCTGAGCAGATGAAGCAGTTGTTCTTAACTGTTTAATGACTGAGCAGGTTTTTTTTTCCTTTGAGTTACCCTCACCTTCATCCAGCTCAAACCCTTAAACCTCTTCATTTCAACCAGCAGCCCCCATTACTTGGTGTGCACCTCATGTGCACCTTGGTGGGAGTCAGAATGGACTACCTGAGCTGTTCTGTCCCTGCCTGCCTTGTGGAACCCAAAACTACAAATGCTGCTCTCCAGCTTCTCTAAAGGACACCTCTTGCCCAGTCACTGGTCTCAAAAAAAACCAACCTTCCTTCCTTCCTTCCTTCCTTCCTTCCTTCCTTCCTTCCCTCCTTCCTTCCTTCCCTCCTTCCCTCCTTCCTTCCCTCCTTCCTTCCCTCCTTCCTTCCTTCCCTCCTTCCTTCCCTCCTTCCTTCCCTCCTTCCCTCCTTCCTTCCCTCCCTCCCTCTCACAGCAAGAGGGAACAGAGCAAGGGAAATGAGAACAGCTACAGCCCGAAAATGATCCATGATTTTCTCCTTTGCCCCTCACTAAAATAAAATGTGATACTATTCAACTAGCAAATAAAGAGAAATGCCCAGCTACAAAAGAAGCTAAATCTTCTTCAGGTTTGTAAACAATACTACATTTGTGCTAAGCCTTTTTTTAGTTTTATAGGTGGAAATAAATAATAATTCCTGGAACAGACAGATATCCATACAGATATTCTCCCTGGGTAACTTATTGATCCCTGCACTCTATCAGGGAGTTTGGTGAAAAAAATTAGATATTCTACCTTAATTTTTAAATTTGTCATAACGATTTAAAGAACTCGTATGGCCCCTAACTTTAGGATATCCTTATTAGATGGTTGAAACTATTGGGTTGGCAATCAGTAGTTGAGGTTCAGTTTACATGCAGGAAGTGAGGCAGAGTACAAGTCTGGATCTCCCTCCCTTCTCCAGCTGTAAGGATTTAGAGATTTATTCAGTGCAACACAATAATTCAGACCACTTTATCCAAGCACGTAAAGCCAAATATCCTTCCTGAGACCCGTGAAAACTTCAGTCTCCCTGCCCCAATCTAGTGACCAGCTCATGCTGAGCTTCCCCTCATAGAAGAATGAAACATTGCCATGTATGTTCACAAATATGGGCAGGAAAATTACCTGCTGGTTCATGCATTTGTTTCAGAATGGTGAGATGTGGATTTCTAGACTATATTACTCTGCTGGTGAGAAGGAGGGAGAGGCAAAATAAAACAGCTGTTGACCCCATATCTACAAATATTCCAGAAAAGTGCACAGGGAAGGACAAGCTGTATACTCTCCACAAATTCTCTTGAAAACACATTTTTAGAGTAAATGTGAGGTTCACTGCCAGACAATTAGAGGCAAGAGATTGCAGCATCGGGATGTCGATTTCTGGGTCTTATCCATCATGTAATTTCCTGACTAATCCCTTGAAAGAAAATGCCTTCATCACCTGAAGAAATGTCTTTCAGAAGCAAGGATCAGACATCAAAACCCAGTCCCCATCAGAGATTTTAAGGACATTATTTTATTATCCAAAATCAGCTTTAGGAAGTGACTTCGGTGCTGTGAACTTCAATTTAACAATTTGGGCTTGCAGGTGCATGGTTAAGGGCTAGAAGGTTCTGGGAAGGCAGGTGCTCCTTTTCCCCTCAGGCCACAAGGCTTGTTTGCTTCTCTTGAGTTTGCCTCCTGGTGGAAAGCACCTTCCTCTGGAACTGGCTTACTTTGTTTACTTTACTGGGAGACTTGGTTGGTGACTTCCCCCACACCTCCCCCGGGGCAGAGCCTCTCTCATTGCATGTCCTGCTCCACTGGGACACTGCCTGTGGGTCTGCACCACAGGGATTTGCTCAAGCCCGCTGCTTCCAGCTTGTGATGGACAAGCTTTGCCTCCCATTCTGGAGTGGTTGCAGGTCCTGATGGAGGCTGACCATGTGCTGGGGACCAAACCTGCCACAGGGTGAAACAGAGAGAACACGGTGCTTCGCTCTGGCTCCTTGGAGCCCAGTGCCTGCTGAAGACCATAAACCAGTAAGAAACAACATCCCCTGGGTTCTCATACCTAATCAAACTGATGTCCTCAGTTAATGTCATCAGTAGGTACAGCTGAACAAAGATTTAGCTTAGTAGCAATAAATGACAAAGAATTTACTTTTCCTCCCAAAGCTTTGAAAATTAAAGATACAAGTATTGCTTGAATAAATAACAAGTAGCCTGTGAAAGGATGCTGCCATCTGGAAATAAGAACGCAGACAGCACAATGTATGCTTGTTTATGCCTTTCCTATTATCAGAGACTGAATTGCAGAGTGCCTTAAAATGCAGAGTTAATTGAACCTATTGTAGAAAATACACCAAATTCTGGAGTGGTTTTTTGTGTCTGCAGAGATTCAAGATGTGTTTATCCTCACAGCAGACAAAACTATATTTGGCATCTAGATATATATATTAAAAATTCAATTTAAGATACTGTTCCAGCAGTATTTCTAATAGCTGATTTTATCACATTATCTAAAAGCTGACTTTATTTACCTTCAGTCCTGAGTATTCAGATTTTTTTTCTTTTATTCTTGTACTACACATTATTTAATAAAGGGGAAGGAGGGAATTGGAATATAGTTACATGTTATTGTATGAGGAACAATGTTTGGCACAGGGTTTCTACTATATAGTTCCACCCAAATGCTATATTTTGGGTCCTACATGTACCCAGAATAAAGATGGTTTGTTAATTGAAATGTATTTTCTTTTTTTTCTAGTTCTAAACTTGGAATACAGACACATAGGAACTAATATACATAAACACAAATTTGCACATGCTTTGTACATTTTAAAATGCAATTACTTTCCTGACAGCTTTTCTACTACATGATCAATGCAGAGCCAAGTTCTGAGGAAATTGTTTGGTTTTTCATAACCACAGCAATCAATCAAAAAGTAGAATGAGATCTTATAGCATTGATATTTCTGAGCAATGGTAAAAAATTTTAAAAGATACTTAAGGTTTTTGTAACACATATCTTTACCATATCATTCTCTCCAAACCTCAAACCTTCTTTGTGAGCTGCAAATGTAGGAAGATTTGATTTCAAGAAACGACTACTGAGACCAGTACCAATGCAAGTGAACCACATCATGCCTCTTTAAACTCTCTATTCCTGCTAACTTAACAATTTTGGGCACAGGCTGATCTTTATGCAGAATGTAATAGAGCTGATAAAACTTTTCAGCCAGCTTTTATCTGACAATTAGAAATTTCTTCCCCTAGTCACACCAGCTGGAACCACCAAAGAATTTGATGAAGCGTGTGCACCTCACAGCACACCAATAAACATGTTAATAACACCCCTGTCCACTCCTCCTGCTTTTTCCTCTACCAAGCAGTTAATGAGGGGCAGATGCTATAAAAGACAAAAAAAATCAGCTTGTGCAAAGGTGATGGATGGTGATGTCTCAGCCACCTCTAGAGCTGCTGGAGCAGCTCAGTGTGGAGAGGAGCCCTGCCCAGGGCAGAAGGCATTGGCGGGCTAACACAGCTTGCAGCCAGCAAGAGAGGCTGAACTGATGTCTGAATGTCCCTGCAAAAGGGGAAATAGTGGCTCTGACCAGAAGGGATTGATAAAGCAGGACTTACCTATGACTGGTTTTAAATTACCTAGAGGTGGGTGATACATGCTGTGTGTAGGAGAAGTGAGAAGTTGCTGTGCAGACACTATGGGACATGCCTTAGACATAGATTTCAGCTTTTGGTACTCTATCTTGAGATTCTAAAAATGTGTGATTAGATTGAAATGGGGCTTTAAATATTATCGATTTCAAGAATAAATTGTTAAATTCATTTCTTCTTCTATTTCATCTCAGAACTCTTTCTTCAACTCTCCTTTTTCCAAGAGAAAGCTACTTCTGTAGTGTCACACTGCACTGGTCCCCAGAGCTAGGCCAGCTCCTGCCATCAGTGGTAGCAATAAAGCAATTAGGGAATCATAGCCCTAGGGAGGAATCACCTGAAATAAGAGAATCTTGCCTTCTCTTTCTGTGGTGATATTTGGTTTTACTTGACTAGCTTTTATGGCAGGGTTTACATTTTTTTGGCTGATGTAAAATAAAACACTTTTACTGTGGTTGGTTTAATTTTCAAAGCAAAAAAAAAAAAAAATCAATTTGTTCCTTTGCGCTCAGTATATTGGAGCTGAAAGCCATAATGTGCTATTACTTCAGGGTCACTGCTTAACCTCTGTTGACCCTCTTGCCTATTAATATTTCCTGGAGTTTATTGCTACAATCTATTTCCGGGACTATTTATGTAAAAACTTACTTTTCTTGTTCTTTTCTTCCAAGTCTTTCAGAACAATGATTAATTTTGGGGCAAAAGCAGTTTGCTAAACGCTGGAACAAAAAATCCACGGAGCAATTGTTGTGAATATCTGGGTTCACTTTGTACCAAAGAGATTTTGAGAGGGTTGTGACAGATGTGGGTGTTTCAGACACTACAATGTACAGCAGGTAAAGAAAGAAACCCAGTGCATAGAGCGAATAGGACATATTAACAAATGTTATTCTGTCCTTTGGGTCATTTGAGTTAAACACCTGCTATATTGTATATCACAGCTTCTTTAACCAGCAGAAGACAAAGACGGTACCAAAATCCTTTTTACGTTTTTGGCAAAATCTTTGAAAAATTACTAGATTGATTTTTGTTGTTGTTGTTGGATTGTTTGGTTAGTTGTTTATTTTAATGGGGAGGTATTTATGAGCTACTTAAAGTGCTTTGAGTTGGCTGGTGTTGTAACTGTGCAGGAAATGGCTGACCAGTGGAGTTACACCTTTACTGCCAGGCATCAGCAGAGCTGAGGTCAGCACATTGCCCTGAATACCTCTGTTGTTAAATGCTGGTATCTACATTCTTTGACAGAGGTACATATTATTATAGTGTCTGAAAAACAACCAAGTAGTAAGGTTTCTGTTTGTCTATATTCATCCGATTAATCTCTTAGGTTAAAAACATCTAACCCATCATCAAGATGTTTTGTATAAAGACTTCTAATACCCTAGTCCTATTAGAATTTATATATATATATATCAGTGCAATATATTATAACTGGATAAATGCCAGTACACTGTTGTTAACCAGCTTGGATGCTCTGTAGCAGTATTTCTAATGATCCTGGTATCTCAGTGTTTTACAGGTTATAGCAATAAAATGGTGCAACATTAGTCACACCAAGGACTCTCACTCCACTTATCAAAGCAGCCTTTAGATAACTTCCAGATGAGACATGACAGTGGGTAATCCATTACCCTTTTTCCCGGTTCTTTTGTCTTCTGAACAAAGGATTTGATACAAATTGTTAAGCTGATTCCAACACGTAGCAGTTTGGACTAGCATTTTGAAAATGTATTTTCCATTATTGAATGGAATGAATGAGCTTCTACTCGATTTAAGGAGAGAGGGCAATGTGTGGAAAGAGATGAATAATGACCTGATTTGGTAGGGGAAAACTGCTCTAGGAAGAGATAATAGTAGGTAACAAATAAAAACCCCAAAGCAAGGAAGCTGAATACCACTTGAGGAAGGTGGGGGGAAATGTTTTAATAATCTTGTTTTTTGTGAGAATATCATAGAAGAAAAAAAAAATAAAATCAAGACTTTCTCAGCACATGATTGGTAGATGAGAGACCACAGGACACCCTGATTCTGAAGTGTGGGAATAGCACCATCTATTGCAGGGCTGTCCCTTCCTTCTATCAGACCTCTCAGCTGCCACTGCCTGGCACTCACAACAGCTTGGTAAAGTAAGGACAGGGTATTCTCTTGAGTTAGGAGGGAGCAATCTGCTTTCCAAGTGACTTGTGAAAAGAAAATGACAAGGCAGAAACTGAGCCCAGTTCTTCTGAATGACAAGCTCATGCTACACCTGACTCTGTTTCCTCTCCTACTATGAAGTGTCATCTGCTTGAGAATCTTGATAAATCAGGCTAATGAGACCACCTATATCTTTTTTCTTTTAATCCTAGACAAAGTATTTACCCTTGCTTGTCCATTTTTGAACTGTGCTGTCTTTCAATTGCAATTGCATCACATTTTGCGGGCATTAGAAAAACTGTGAATGTTTGTATAAGGAAAACATGTTTTCTAGAGTTGCATGTAGAAAGTAATGCAATGGGAATTTTTATGGAGTAGTGGAAAGTAAGGGAAGATATACACACTAAAGTTTATTCAAATCCAACTGTAAAGCTTGAAAAACAGCTGCCATTCTAGAAAAGAATATAAAATTTCAACCATATTTTCCTTATTTTGCCATAATATGAAAAATTCAAGCACTTTTCATGTCTTGAAAATGCAGTCCAGCAGATGAGAAAAGCAGGAAAAGGCAGCATGTTAGAGCATCTTCCTCTTTGAAAATCAGTATCTGTCCACAAAGTACAACTGTCAAAAAGTAGGAAAGGGACTTTGAAACATCACATCCATGTGTCCATGTGCCATTTATTTGGGCTGCATTTAATTTTCTTGCCTTTTATTATGTGACTGCCAAAATAAAAGTTGGATTTAAATGGGTGTGTCAAGCTGGACAGTATACACAACCCAAGAGGGTGCTAATTAAAACTTGGACCAAGTTCAAATGAGAAAACCTTAGCTCACAACTCTCTTGCTACCAGAGAAGCCTGGTCTCACATCTTCCAGCAGAAAGAGGTGTATGTACATCACGCACATAGACACACACCTTGTAAGCACCTACCCTCCCTTTTCCCTCACAAATTAGTTTTGTAAAACCCTGTGAGAAATGCCAGCTGATAAAATTATTTTTCATTTGATTGTTTTCAACAAAAGTAAGGGTAGTGTAACATGTTAGACCGCCCATTTTCATGAAAATATGAATGACAAGCTTTTAAAGGTTGGATATTATTAAGGAAACAGTTATTTTCTAATTTTTCCCTGAATAACCATTTCACCTGCTGAAAGACTCCAGGCAAGTCAAAACTCTCAGAGGGGTTTTCTGGAGAAGGGCTTGGAATCCAGTCATGTGTTACCAGTACATTCCAGATCCTCAAATGTTTTGAACAGATATAACTCTTCTGGACGTCCAAGTGCTTCAATTAACAAAATCTAAAGGCTGTGCTAAGATATCTTAACTAGATAAAACTGCTTTGTCTGGTGCACCTCTAAAATTGACTTCCAGGAGGAATTTTTTCTTCAACCATACAAGACAGTGAAAATATTCTACAATTGTTGTCGTGAACTAGTATAGACAATTAAAAAATCAGGAGGCTTAAGTCAGTTGCATATGATTGGGGTTTTTTTCTCCCTAGACTTCAACTTGCTCTTATTTTATACACACTGGCTTAGTTTTCTAATTTCTTGGCTAAATTTCTTAGCAGTTTTGAACCCAGAGTGTGATGTGACTGACTCTAGCCAAAAACCTCTCCACGTGGTCCTGCATATTTAACTCTTATTCAGACCAAAGTAACTGAACTTATAAGGAATGTAGATAAAAGGGGAATGTAAGACTTTTTATTTGTGTTTAAATGGCTGAAAGAAACAATATTAGCTACATGCATTGGAATGGTTCACAGTTAGTGTTGAACTAAACTCTGAATTGAGAAAAAATGTGCTGTTTTGTTGTTATCTTCCCAAAGCAAAAAACAAATGAACTAACAAGCAAACAAACAACAAACAAAAGCAGATGCATGCAAAATCTCAAGTTATAATAATAATAATAATAATAATAATAATAATAAGGCAGTTTTCTTTTTATCCTGGCTGGGACAGATGTATTTTTTCTTAGTAGCTGGCACTTAGTAGGTGTGTTTTTTGAATTTTGTATGACAATAATGTAGATAACACACTAATGTTTTAGTTGTTGTTAAGTGGTGCTTACCCTAAATCAAGGACTTTTCAGAGTCTCATGTTATGCTAGTGAGGAGGGGCACAAAAAGCTGTGAGGGAGCCCAGCCATGAAAGCTGCCCTGGACTCACCAAAGGAGAATTCCACACCATAAATATCATGCCCAGCGTATAAACTGAGGAAGTTGTCTGGGAGGAGCTGGTCACTCTTCAGGGATGGGCTGGGAACAGGTGAGGAACTGTATTGCACATCACTTGTTTCTCCTGGATTCTATTATTCTATTATCCTCTCTCCCTCTCCTTATTGTTAATATTATTTTTATTGTTGTTGTAATTATTGTTAATATTGTCATTGTTGTTATTACTATAATTATTGTCTTCATCATTATCATTATTGTTTTGATTATTAAAGTGCACTTATATCAACCCACGAGGTTCACCTTTTCTTTCTGATTCTTCTTCCCTTCAGGAGTGCATTGGGGGCAGTCAAAGAGTGGTTGTGTGGCACTTAATTGCCAACTGGGAGTACAACACAACACTCTGAAAAACATTTGGACAAAATGACTGCTGTCAAACCTCAAAAAACAATTCACTTGAATGATAAAGAGAGTGTAAATCTCTGAAGTATATTTGACATAAACTTATTTACACAGCCTACAGTTTATAACTTTCTTGCTTCAAAGCACCATTCTTTATGGGCAAAAAGAAAAAGAAACAAGGGAAATGCAATAAAAAAAGGCAGAAAGAAATGGATGATGGATTATAAAAAGAAGTTTATTTTTCAGAACATATTTTGACTTGTGACACTGATTGACCTGCATCTTTCAGATACATTCCATTACATGTGGGAGTTTATAGCTGCAGAAATACCTAATAAGATTATGACAAAATCCCAAGACTGTGTGCAAAGGTATCAGCTTTATGGACTTCTTATTTTATTACTGGAAGGAACATAAGGGAATTGTTTCTTTTACATCATCTGCTTATTTGATATTGCTAAAGAGCTACTTGTTGCCAGCACAGCAGCATGGTTTGAGGAGAAACTGGGTTATGACTTCATGAGTTAAACAGATCTCAGTTAATATCATGTGTCATCTGTCTTTAAAAGCTTGCTAAGTTCTTACAAATTTAAAAATTATCTTCTTTTTTTCTTTTTGTTTGCTAGGATTCAAACATTGTCAGCTTTAGATGCTATTTTCATTTTTAAAAACTTTGGTTTACAATCTTCATATACACAGTATGTCTTTTGTATGTAGGGTATATTTTGCTCTAGAAATATATATATATATATATATAATTGATGTTAACAGAGCAACTTTGACAGCTGCAGCTGGGAAACTCAGATCAGACTTTAAGGTGTAGCATAAAACTGAGATCCCGGACAAATCTTACATTTACTGAGTAGATGGATCTAAATTGTATGTTTTCACTACCTACTTATTTTTGAAATCCAGCCTGAACCGGTGACATGACCATACTGGAAACATCTTTGTAAACTTATTTCTGCATTATTATGTAAATTAAAGAGATGCAACAAACTGAAATTTTAACAAGCATTAAAATACATCCAGAAAATCATCCTCAAAAATAAGAATTACTGTTCTTTGATTTGATGACATTTCACTTAACAACAGCTTACAAACACTATTGAGAGATCACATGAAATAAGACTGTTCAAAATGAATTTTAGGGAGACAGAGAAATTGACAAAGTAGTCCACAAAACTTCCTTGAATCAAGCTTAAGATCACAGTTCGACAATACCTTCAGCTTTCCACATGAGCAGGTATTCTGACATGGACAATTGACTGCAAGAATAAAGAAGTATACCATGGTATGGGCTGTTCTGAAGATATCAACAGCTTGCCATTGACAAACATTAATATATTTACAGTTTATATTTACTTAGACCTTTGTTAAAAAAAATTGTGTTGAACTGGATAAATTTTTTGAGATTCTCAAACTTTTCTAAGTTCTCTAGCACCTAAAGAGTTTGTTCTGTAATTCTGTGTTGGCAATACCATCTTGTTAGTCTTCCCAGAGGGAAAAGTACTTCTGATTAATCAGAAGCATTAATTTTAAAGTCCACAATAGATTAACAAGAAAATCAGAAGTTTTACTCTAACAAAAGGAAAAATTTTAGGTTCTTAATTACAAAACTGGAAAGCACCTAATACAGCCCTGAATCACATTACCAGAATTTTTTTCCATACCTGCTTCAGTGATGTGGCTGAGGAGAGGCAGACCTGGCACATTCACATTTCCAGTTTCCATGGCTGGCTTTGCTTGGAGAAACTGCTGAATTGATATCTATTTTGAGGCCGCTGACTAAGGTGAAATCCCCGTCCCTTCTCTTTTCTGATCTCTTCTCCTATGTCTATTGTCTTGTAAGACTGAAATATCTCTTCGTCCATTATGACTAATGCTAACTCAGTTTTCTCTTCCCCCCTTCAATACACAGCATAAAGTAAATCAGCAATGTTGGACATTTCCCAGCCTTGTCTCTGGGATTTAATGTGTTCTTCAATGAGCATTAATTAAATAGGCTTTCTCTAAGTGTTAACATTTTCAAGACTCTTAAATGATAAGTATTAGCTGCAAATGCATGTTATCAAACTCCTTAATCTCTAGGCCCATGCTAAAGTCTACATAAGGACCACATGTGACCTAGTGCATCTGTCAGATTTATTGCTGTTAATGAAAGCAGGTTTTTATCCTGGCCACCTTATCATCCTGCATCTTTCAATAGTATTAGATACTTGCAGTTTCATGAAACAAAGCAGTGTAAATAGGTTCATCCTGAAGTAAACATGGTAAGCGTGTTGAATTGTTGCAGTTGAGTTTAAAAGAGGATGTAATCATCTCTTTCCACTGTCTAGACATTTGAAAGGGTTGTCAGGACTACAGCTACAGCTTACCAAGCATCTGCTTTTGCTCTGCAGGGAGAGCTAAATCTTTGAGATCAAAGTCTCACAATAAACACTTATCTGGGGTGGATTTCTGACATGAAAAATCATCAAATAAGTGCTACCCTTCACTGGACAGTTGCTTGACATTTCTTATTAGGCACACAGCCAGGCTCCATGGTGCATGTGGAAAAAAAATCATACCTTAATGTTTATATAGAGGTTAAGGTGTTCAAGGGTAGTTTGGACCAATGTGCAGGGGCAAATTACAGGGAAGCCTTACTGGAGAGAGGGGTGGCAGCTCTCAGAGAGAAGAACTTACTGCTTAGGGGAAGTATCTGCCTGTTGCATGGCAGATGGGTATACCTACCTTTGAATAAGTAATTCTTGTGCCTCATGGAGACAGGAATCACTACAGAAACCCTTTCAACCAGTGATAACCAAGAAAAGACCACTTCAAAACAAGATAAAAGGAGACATTCATCTCCTTTAGCATCCAACTGCTCCTGGAGAATTCTTCCCTTCTTGAAGATTTCCCTGGCAAAGGAAGTATTGCCACAGTGGCCAGATTGAAGTAAACTCACTAGGTTATATGTTTCTTTGAAGATATATCCCTTCCTTAAGCCTTCTATCAGCACAAGTCACAGTGGCATTTTGCACATCAGCTGTGCACTCCTACCCACTGAATGTTGACAGTGTTTAAGATCCATCACAACACACAGGAAATATGCTAAGGTGAAACTAAGACAACACAGCTTCTAAGTAATTGTATTTCTAATTTTCTCATAGCCAGATCAGTTCTGTACTGACTGTGATTCAGCTCAGTTCAATGGAACCACTGTTAACAAGAATGTTTCTGACACACTCCATTCCCTGCCTGCACAGGCTGTGGCCTCTGTGGTCAGTTTAACCAGCCAGTTCCCTGCTTGCCCACCTCAATGTGGTCCTGGAATCTGTGCTGGGGGTGCTGGCACTCTTCTGAAGAAGAAGGGTTTATGACTCATCAGATACAACAGCTGTGCCTAGAGACAGCAGCCCATACAGCAGGGAGGAAGCCAAAGTTCTGTGCTGCTTAGTCCTCTCATTTAAGGGAGGCAGTCATTCAGTAGTAGTATTTCTTCCAAGGGTTGAATTGAAGAAAAAGCATCATATCTCAGTTGCACTTTAGACATATTGCACAGTCTTGATGCCCTTAATGGACCAACCTGGGACATTCCAAGTAACAGAGATCTTCCTGGCTGCTAGAGAAAGAAATCTGTGGTGTGGTTTCATGAGCAAGCAAGTTTAGAAAGACAAAGGAGCTGCTGGATGTGCAGCAGATTGTTATGCTGCTGGGGCCACTGTACAAAAATGTGGTAGCTGTTTTCAGTACTTAATTCCCAGACTTTGGCTACTCTTTTGCAGCTGTCCCTTTCCCCCCACCCCCACAACCATCATTAACACCAGGCATTGACCCTCTACAGGTCAGTGTCACAGCTAGTCCTGTGTCAGTTGTCTCAGCTAAGCACTTGTTAAGATCATTCTAGCATTAAAGTTTGCCCAGGCTTCCTGACCTAAAACCTAATCCCAAGCCAATTACTTTTTCTAACACCAGTCCTAACCCCAGTCTGCCTTCCCCTGCTGTGCTCAGCAGCAGATTTCTTTCTTTGGTCTCAAATGATTAAAAATGTTAACTCTACTCACAAGTGTATGGGCCACAGTAATTGCTCAGGCCCTCCTACCAGCTCCAGATCATGAGTAAGAAAGGACTTAGTGAAGATTAGCTTGGCATGCTTCTGCAGATTCTAGTAAAGATTGCTTGCTTGGAAAATGTGGCCACTGAAAAGCAATGCTTGAGGTTGATTTGGTTTTAATTGTAGCTGAAAATTTTTGTTCTTAGTTTTCTTGACTACTTCAGTGACTAGTGGTACCACCATGCCCACCAAGAAACATGTCCATTCTGAATATTATCTTGTGCAGAGACCCACTACCTTGGCTAAATGAGAACTAATGACTTGCTCTGCCACCATTCCCAGTTTCCCCATAGCCATCCATAAAAAAAGGCTTGGGTCCTGTGCATGTATGGTTCATCACACAAAAGTCTGCATCCATATATAAGTAAGGTTTCCATCACAACAATGTCACTGAAAAAATGTTTTTTCTTCTCTCTCTTTCATTTCCATTCTTGCTTTCTCTTCTGTGTCACCCTTTAGCCTCTTTCAGTTCTGCTATGGGTTTAATGTAGCCTGCTGACCAGTGCTGTACTGAAATATTAATTTCTCTGTTGAACCTGGCCCTGCCACAAGCATCCAGGAATCCTTCTAGTTCCTCCAGCCCTGGGCCCATAGTTATCACTGTACTGGACATGAGTCAAGTAAGGGTCACAACCACAGCCTTTTCTGGAGTTGCAGGGATGGGGTGTGTGACTTGGAACTCCTAGGCCCTGTTTTGGGATTTGCTGCCTTGTGGCTTTCAGAGTTGAGTAACATCCTCGTAGCTCCCAACACAAGCAGGCAAAGGCATTGCTTGGTGCAGCATTGCTTTTGCCTGTGTCAGTATTGTTGCAAAGGCAGATTCATTTAAAGAGTAAGTTTGAAGCATCTTGAATTCAAACAATTTATTAAAACTGGAACATTGTGGTTTTCACTCTGGAAGTATGTCCCATTTCAAAACCGACTTCATTCTTTTAAAATCGTTTCAGAGTTCAAATAAATATCAAAAACTGGTTTGGATATCAAAGCTGTTTTGGATATCAAAAGTGTTTTGGATTAAACTTTTTGTTTAACCTCAAACTCTATTATTTTTTCATGCTGCCTTGCTTGCTGAAATGTTCCTCTTTTATTTTTCCCCTCCTCAGATTTCCAGTGAGCCATTTTATCAGTGTGTGAGATAATGAGACTGAGTTCTACTTTCCACATCACAAAGTGTCTGCCACTCCATGAATCTGAACTCTCTTTACCCCAAAAGAAACTCTCCCTAACCATGCATTGCAGCACAGGCGAAAGGCAGTGCACGTGGGAGGTTTGCAGTCCTGCTGTCCCAGAGATAAGCAGAAAGCTCTGCTGAACAAAGCTGCACTGGCATTAACCACACTTAGAGCCACACTACAGACAGATTCTAATTAGGCACAATCATGCAAACTCATGTATTTGTGTGTAGCACCTCACAGAGTTACAGGGAATCCAGCAGAAGCCTACTGGATGTGACTTAACCAGAAAGGGAACCTCAGTGCTTTTCCCAGAAAATAAAGCTGAGTGGTGAGACTCAAGGCTCTCCCAGCCAGAGGAAAAGGGAAAGAAGCAAAGGCTTTTTTGAAAGTGCAGTGCAGCTTCTCTGGAAAGTTGTTGTATTTCCCTATTTAACAAGGAAGCTGCCTCTCTGCCTCATGCTTAACATCTGAATTTTGCAGTGCCCTTTAGTGATTCAACTAAAATGCTGTGCTCCTCCTTTGAACTGGCAAAATCAAACGTGCCTGCCAGCTGGGCAGCACTCTAAGTTCACAGCTCTAACACCTCCTTTTGACAATACTAAGCCTAATGCCTCAGCCAAATTCCCAATAGCTACACAAATCACCTTCCTGAGCCTTAACCAGCCCAGAGCTCAAAAGAGAGAGAGGTGAATCTCAGTGGCAAACTCAGCCCCAGGGATTAAAGGCCATGTGCAGCCTCAATATGTGATACTCATAACATCAGACTGTGGACTACCTGCTCCATAAGGGTCCCAAAAACCATTTTGTCCATGTGGAGACTACTCCTGGCAGATCAAGTATTATTTATGGCTCCAAAATTAATTATCTAGATCTTTTTCTCTCTGCAGTTGGGGAAGTTAGTTGTTTGATAGACACCACCCAGTTACAGCAGAAAATACTGATCGTTGTAGTTTGCCTATTAATATGCAGACACAATCCTTTACAGAATAACAAATTCACCAAAGAGGAGAACTTCTTTTTCTTGGAAGAGAATACAGATACATTCTCTCCTTTGTCAGGAATGCTGCAGTTATCCCTACCAGTTTATTTTTCCCAAATTAAGCAGAGATATCCTCCCCTGACTCCTCAAATGCAAAAGCAGTTATTGTTCTAGGCTAGCACTGGAGAGCAGTTGAGAAGCGCCTCTCTTATATCTATCAAAGCAGAATAGCTAGCAACACGTCAAAAAAAAAAAAAAAAAAAGAGAGAGAGAAAAGAAATGCTTTAAACTTTAAACTTTGTTTTTTTCAGAATCAGTAATGCAATAAGGCCAGAAATAGTGTTGGTTGAAAAGACTATGTTGATACAAAAAAAAAAAGCAAAAAAAGAAAAAAAAAAGAAAATTGAATTCTTAAATGAATATGTAAGTGAGAGCAGGCACTTGCAAGCAGTATGACAGTGGAACACAATGAACAGAGAGATTGTTCCCACCCCTTTTTCCTGAGTGATTGATGTTATAAACAGGGATAGATTACACAGGAAGAAAAATTATAATGCCATATTCTTGACTGGTGAAAGTGGAAGTGTTCTCATTGATTTCTATGGAACCACTGCTGTTTATGCCACTGCAAGATACAAACCTAAGAGAGGTGAGATTATGTGCAAGGATGGCAATGGTAAGAGTAATGAAAACATCACAGACACTGTGTTCCAAGTAAAAACTGCTCATCACTTCAGATAGCCTTCAAGAAGTTGTTCTTTCAGTTTTACTTATGCTTTATAAGTAACAACAAATGCATAAACTTCTGTGCTATGAAGGCCTTTCCAGCAATGGCATGTTGTCATTAATCACTGCATGACTTATCATTAGCTTTCATCTCAGGCTTTTTCTCAGTGCAATAAAAAGTCTTTCCTGTACTTTTACACACAATTATACCAAGGTAAGCGATGTTCTAAATATGTTTTGTAGTACAAGAAGCACAATGCATACAGCCTTCTTTGGAAGATACAGTTTTTCCCATTTTCCAGTGCTGTGACTCTGTGCTAACCTTGCAAAACTGTCCCACAACTACCCAGAACACAGAAAATTAGGACCGTGGGACCTAGTATGTTGCTGACACTTTTATCTGCAACTGCATGCTTCAGCTGTCTATTGCTAATCCTTCCCTTTCTTCAGCATGCAGTTTTTGTAGTATCCTATGAAGAATTTAAATCTGAAACTATAAGACTGAGAAAGAAAGAACAAATCAAAAAAATTGTTTGTCCTCATTTAGGCTTCTCTATACTATACATAAGGGGCTTGACCTATTTTAGCAACATGTAAACTTTTCTCTCAAATCATTCAAATCTTTTGTATTTTAAGATTTACTATAACTTTACAATAATCTCATCTTCATAATTATTTTTTTTAAAAGGACAAAAGAAGATGAAAACTGATTATGAAGGTTTTACAGACCTTACTGTTCTTATTCTCAGCTAAAGATTTTGCTGAAAAACAGCTGAAAGAGTGGCCAGCCCTTCTTTAACATCCTACCCCTTCCAGTAAAGGCCAAAAGCTCAACAATCCTCTCAGCAATTTCAGCAAAACTTTGGGTAAACTGAACAACCTGAACAACTGTCCAGCAAAAATGTATTCCAATAGCACGAAGAAACCTCTGTCTTACGTTTTGTTTAAGAGGCAGCAATAGCTTTAATACTAACTCGACCAAATCTCCACAAAAGTCTGTGGCATAATCCAGATCACCTGGTATACGAGGTAGTAACACTCCCTGAATCCCCACAGATTTCAACAAGGCCAGGATTTCATTCCTGATGCATAAAACCTCCAGTATTACTTTCTCTTATATAGAGAATATAGAATATCTTTTCTGCAGTTATTTGTAGCAATGCTTGGACTGCTTTTTGCTTTGCTCTGTTTAAGGGTATGTGCACGAAGCTTGAAACAAGGCCCACTATAAACTCACATATAAACGTTATTGATAGTATCCTCCAGTATCATATTTCTATATACATTGAAAATATTTAGAAAATGTTTGCTTACACTTCAAATACACTTCTTAAACCCACGGGTGCTTTGCTTTGATTTACACATAAACACATCAATGATTAAAGAGCAAGACTCTTGCAATGGACTTGATGAATTTGTAATCTCAGGAGCAGCGATAAATTACAGGAAAAACACGGTCTTGTTACTGGTTGTTCTTTAGTGATTAAGTATTAGTTATCTGCTATGTTTGACATTCCGTAGACCTATTTATTTGATTAATTTAATTGTCGTCCTAATTAATTTAATTATTTGGTAGCAAGTGCTGAGAGGCTGGTGCATTCATGGTTCTCCACACGTTGCTCAGCTGATTACCAGCTCCACAGTTTGCTGAACTGGTAAAAAGCCGCCGCCCGGTCCCCGGTGCCCCTTTCGCTTGTCTGGGTTTGATTGATGCGCCCTCTGCTCGCTTCTGTCTCCGTGCCGTTGTACACAGATTAATGTAGGGGATGGGATTATTCACGGTGCGTTTAATCAAGCATGCAGATATTTATTTATTTATTTTTTTCCAGGGGAGAACCCTCCCCGTCATTGGACTCTTGAAGTGATGAGTGTACATAAACAACTCCTTGCTTTGCGAAGAGAAATAGAAAATAGAAGGGAGGGGGTGGAGAGGGGTGTGCGTGTGTGCGTGTGTGAAGGGAGGCTGCTTTACCCGAAAACACAGGAAAATTCTGGGGGAGAGGGGGAGCGGGGAACGGGATTTAGGGGGTTTGGGCGTTATTGCTGTTGTCACCCGCGAAACCGACGCACGTTTACACAGCAACTTTTGAACGAGCAGACGGCGTTGGGCNGCTGCGGGCCGGGGGAGCGCCCGCCCCGCGCCGCTGCCCTCGGCCCCGCACCAGCGCCGCCGGCCGCGGAAACCGCCCCGAAGGAGAGAGAGAGAGAGGGAGAGAGAGAACTTGTTCGTCCGTCCCCGCCTGCCTCCCTGCCGCCCGCGCATCCTCTCCCGCGGCGCATCCGCCCCCCTCCGGGTCCTGCTCCCCCCGTACTCGGGGCCGGTCCGCTGGCTCCGGCTGGAACGTTTCCCCGCTCGTTTTCCTCGGAGGGGTTTAGTCGGTAGCGGTACACCGAGGAGAGGCTCCGTCCCTCAGGCACCCTGCCTCACCCTGCGGGGGAAGGGAGCTGGGTGGGGGCAAGCCAGGAAGGGAGGATCTCAGTGGCTCTCCTAAAATCTATCAGCAGGCTGCGAGGAGGGAAGAGTTTGGCACTTCGCAGCGAGGCTGGGCTTGTTTTCCCTAGCGGTGATGCCGCTGGACTGAGAGCGGCGCGGCAGCGCGAGTTAGGGGCGCGGAGCCCCCCCACCTCCTTCCCGCGCCCNCACCTCCTTCCAGCGCCCCCAGACCCGGTCCAGCGCCTTCAGCCCCCGCGGCTCGTCCCTGCCGCCCCACTGCATGAGCGCTGCTCCGAGGACAGGGCGGCTCGGCGCCTGCTAGGGCTGCTCTCCGCCGCCCCCCGGACTTCCCCACCACCGACGAGGAGCGGCGCGCACCCCGCACCCGGAGAGTTGTCTCGGCAGGCTCCGTGCTATGGCGAGGCTGCGGAGAAGCAAACTAGCCGCTGGATTTCTATTACTTTTCCAGTGCCTGAGCGAGCGCTGCCAGCTCGCCGGCGGGGAGACGCCGAGGCAGAGCCGAGGTAAGGGAGGCCGGTACCTGCCGGGCGGGGCCGGCCCGGGGTCTCGGCGGGGTCGGGTCGGGCCGGGGCCGGGGCCGGGCCGCCT
>VYXD01012027.1:0-61375 GCA_013397195.1 Hylia prasina | reverse complement strand
CGCTCTGTGGGGGGGGGGGGGGTTGGTGGTAAAATGATAAAATTATTTTTATAGGATAAACTGCTGTTAAGGAGTGTTTATCTAGCATTTAACTACTGCTGAAATAGTAACATTTTGTGTATTGCCTGAGTTTTACTCGGTTACAAAAAAAAATAATCCCTAACTGAGACCAAACTTTCATCACTGTACTGTAGGAACTTTGGCTTTTATATTAGAAGTATCAGAAGAAGTACAAGATTAGACAACATATATATCAGATATATTTTCTCTGTTTGCATTTAAGTATATAATTTTTTTTTCTCTGTTTTATATGTAAACAGGGACTATTGGGTTAGGGAATCCTACTGACATTTGAGAGCAATATTTGCATACCATATATATTTTACTAAGATTCCTTTCTAAAGTAGTAATTTCTCTTTTTTTTCAACTTTCACACTGCTTCTTCCTCTTTTCTTTTGCTTTTTGTCTTTGTCATTTCCTCAGAAAAAAGTGGATTGAAATACTGCTTGTAAATGGTGGGTAAATTAGGACTATAATGAGGTTGACTTAGGTCTTAAATTCAGTTTTACAGAAACTCATTTCCACAGATTTAGAGTAAGATCAATACTCATAGTTCACTGAAAGTTTTAAAAATCCCTTGGGAAAAACTGTTTTTTGTTTGGGTCTGAATATTCCTGTTCAGAGTTTATATCCTCATTCAGGCATCTAAACTCCAGCAAATACTTGACTCAGATGTTAGGTTTTGTCTGACATGTAACTTGGAGTTGATGATAAATAACAGGGGAACTATCTCTCTACACTGTAAACAAACATTTCAATGAAGAAAATGTCTTTATAATTTGAAAACATTTTTTTTCTGGTCACAAGTTTATTAGCAACACATACAGGTCATTTAGAGCAAAATCTTGTGCCATCTACTGCCTTACTGAATACCAGATTTGTCTAAAAACAGCTCGGGAGGGCTGTTTCCTTTCAAGGAAGAGACTCCTGAGACCATGAAGGAGGTAGATGAAGAAATGCACAATGTCAAGTGATGAGAGACTCCCTGAGGAGAATAGTCACAGATAATGAAAAATACTAAGAGTTACATTTATTCTTTTCATTAAAGACTTTTTGGTGAAGTAGTGCTGCAGGTCCCTACACCTGTGCAGAGCTCAGGAGACAAAGCTTTGGACCTGAAACTTGTGTTTCCTGCAGGGCTGCTATGCAGTGATGCCCAGAAGGTTGCTTTGAAGTATGCCAAATACAGCTATCACATGCTGTCTTGAATCCTACTGTCTTTTCTCCACAAAGGAGATAAAAATTTCATACTAAAATAAATAAAAATAAAAGCATCATTTGACACTGCTTTTGATAACAGTTACCATGGTTTCATTGGACCATGTGAATTACTGCACAGTTGTGCTTCTTGTAACCTTAAAAACCCTGGAAAAAAGAAATCTCTGTAGCATCCCCAGTTTCCAAACTTAGCAAGGCTGCAGTCTGATAGTCTGAGAACACAGAGCTGGGGTCACTGGTGTTTTGCATTCCCCGTGTGGTTCATACTTCCTAAAAAAAAAGAATTCCAATAGAATTTAAGGCAGCCATGGTTAAGGTAATCTCTCCTGAGGACTGTCTACAGAGGGAGCAAAGGTAATTTGATGGGAGCATTTATGATCCAGTACAAGGAAATGCTGCAAGCTTGCCAGCAGTGTGGAATTATATCCAAGTTTTAGGTTTGATGAGGGCTGAGCTGAGAGTGTTAATGCAGTGCAATTGGCAGATGCTGTATTTACTAAACTGGAGAATTGCATAATCACAGCAGGAACAAGAAGAACCTATGAGTTTGCTTTCTATGGAGAAGCATGCAGAAAGGCCATGCTAAGGGCACACGAGGGTTGTTTTCGGTTGTGGCTTCTCACAAATGAGCATAAAACATTGCCCTGAAGTAACGTCTGTGAGTGCTGGATGCTGTGTCTCATCATGGAACACTTCCTCCGCTTTCTCCTCCTTTCTTTTTTTTTCATCCAGCCAACAAACTTGACTCCAGTTAGCACTCCTTGCAGTCAACATTGAGCAAGCAGCTGTGCTAAGTGTCTGGGTTTGAAATGGCTTGTGTAACCTCTTCACCTCTCCCAACCAAGGGGCAGCGTGTTAGAGTGTGTTTGTGAGTTGGATTTGACCCAACCTTCTGAAACAGGCAAATGGAGCAGGTTCTGAGGCCGGATCCAGGGTCGGGCATGGTGCTTGAGTTGAACAGACAGTTTCAAAAGTAGCATCTCAATGGGGTGATACATCAAGAGAAATTAAGGATTGATATGAAGACAGGTATAAGACATCACAAGAGTGATGCATGTGCTCTACTCAACCATAGTAAGATCCCAAGAGGCATAATTCTCTTCAGTTTCAAGCACTGCACTTTAAGAAATATATGGACTAATTGAGGGCTGTCATGTGAAGAAAAAAGGAAAGAACACTGCTATAGAGAATAAAACTAAGAGATGACACGGTAACAATCTTAAAGTGTGTAAAAGGCTTCCACAGAGGAGGGAATAATTTGTCTTCAGCAGTAACTAATGCCTCAAATTGCAGTAAGGCAGACTCCTATTTGATAAGGCTAGAGGAACAGATTATCTATGGGTAGTCTTCATAACCAAAACAGGTTAGGTAAACATATGTCCAAAACATCATTCTGTCAAAAAAGGCAGCTGTTCCTGCCTTGGGGCAAATGGCTGGACAACGTGACCTTTCTAGGTCTCACCCAGCTCTCTGGAATCATTCTGTGTGGATGGCTTTAAGTACACAGGTGCTCACCTTGAACTCTGCAGCTAGATAAAATGCAAGCATGAATTCCAGTGCTCACTTAGCTTGAGGCCTCTGAGTCTCTCATTTCCAGTGATGTGGCTTTAATATGATTTCAACATAAATTTTCTGTGGCTGTACAGGAGTTAAGGGCATTGAAAATTCTGCTGTAGTTAGTGTTCTTATGTCACGAAATAAAGCTTTTAAAGTCAGATTTTGTTCTTGTTTAGAACTTCTACCTTTTAATATGAACACTGTCTAGGTTCCATTATAAGCAGATTTTTTTTTAAAAGATATTCTCATAGTGACTTTTTTGGTCTTTAGGCAGAATCACTTATCTCATGCCATTTTGTTCAGTGAACAATCCTTGACATGAATAGGAAGAATTCCACAAAGAGAATATATAAACCCTTCCATTTAACCTTTCTCTGGCAGTGTTTCAAATATATGTTGTGTCAGAGTTGATGCTAGGATCTCCATTCTCTTGCTTTACAGATGTAATTGAACTGTACCGAAGGGCTGCTTATGTTTCAGGGATGCAATGCCATTTATAGTATTTACTGCAGATTTCCTTAACTGCTGTCATAGGGCACATTCTCTTGGAACTTTAAGCTGCATTTAGTAGCAGAATAGGATGCAGTGGTCACCCAGTAATAAGCACTTAGAGTTGTATTTAATTTTTTCTTCTATTCATGCATTACCATTTTTTCCCTTTAGTCATAATTTACAAACTGCATCTCTGCTGAATAATTGCATCTTTTCTTCTCACAAGGTTGCTACTAGGCTGGTTGTAAAAAGCAAGTACATTGTAAATTCATTGTAATTTCAGTGTTTTCTGAAGGGTGAAATGTTAAAGTTTGTTCATCACTAGGCAGATTCTTCTTTTATGAGTCAGCAGCTGTACTGAAAATCCATTGGAAAACGTGATCTTGGCTTCCATTGGGAACTGGAAGCCAGCATGACTCTTTTTTGCACTGGGTGCTCCATGATATGCTCCAACTGCATGTTTCTGCTTTCCTGTGTGGGTTAAAAGGACTCTCCTTTTGAATTTGCAAGCAAAACAATGTCCATTTGCAATTCAACCTCAGCCCCCTGGGACAGAAACCCAAAGCCCTTGGTAAGGAATTCCTTTGTGGCAGAACAGGTTTCAGAGTTCCTGGTTTCATCCTCTTCTGCCCCATCCTGCATCTGCTCCTTGCCCTTCCTGCTTGTTTCAGAGGTTGCTTCCTCCTCACTTGCACTGTTTCTGTAGCTGATGTGGCCATGCTCTAGGTCAGGTGGATCAGACCTGCTCTTGTTAGTCAAGTGGGATTTAAAAAAGAGACAGAGAAACAGAAAAGACTACATTTCAGAAGAGGTAGTTGAGGTGAAAATAAAATTATAAGGAGGATGAACGTAATATTTTGAAACCTCTGAGCATTATAAATTCTCTTAGAACAATATAAAAACTCTGGAGAAGTAGAATAGCTGAATTCTGCTCAATACTACCAGGTGTTATGTAGGTTTAGTCAAAAATGTTCAAAGAAAACCAATTGAAATTGGAAAATTATGTTAAAGTTGTCATGTTCTTGTCAAATATTTCACTGGCAAGTGACAAAACAAGTAGTTGTGAGATTCTTGTTTTGATGATGATAAAACATCTCATTCCAAATTTTGCATTTGGACCTTTAGCTTAGAATTTTTGTATGATATATAAACACAATTAAAAAGCACTTTGATTTGAAATTTATGTGTTTGTATATTTACATATTTTTCATTTGACTTACTACAGCAAACATTGACTCTTCCCTTTTAATCTGAATAAGATCAAAATTTTGATGAGGGTGGGAAATTAACTCTCTAATCATCTCTAATTGAGACTTACAGCTGTTGAGAATTGGGCTATGTAAACCCTGTAAGAGCAGGCCATTTTACCTTTTATATAAACCTTACTTTTATTTGATGACAGGAAAGGTGAGAATGGCTGGAAACAACAGTTGTCTTGATCATCCAGCCAGGGTTTTTGGGGTTTTGTTTTTTTTAACTTTATGGTATATGTCTCATTCAGATTGCTTTATGGTTAATAAGATATACATGAGGCAACAAAATTAAAAGAGAGCACATTTTTCAGATTGCAGTTGCTGTAAAAATAATAGAATTATTTTTTTACTTGCAGTGAAGGTATTTATGGACTGAAAGTTTAGCATTTGGTGTATTGCAGAAAACTGACCTCAATATCAACACAATTTATTACTGATTCCTATTTAAACTTATATATACACTGATCTGAATTGTAGTCTTAAATAAAATGGTTAGAATGGATCATCATTATAGATTGTCATCAGTTCTGGTTTCCATTTGGTTTTTATTACGTCTGTTATTAATGTTCTTTTGAAAAAAGTTTTATGACTTAAGAATATGTAATGTAATGCTTTTCAGTTTATTATGCAAATTCTGGAAGACTTAATAATTGAAATGTACAGTCATAGACTGTAGAAGTACACAGCTTTTCATGGTTATATTCAGCCACAGAAACCCAAAGGGTTCTTTCCCCTATTAAACATCACACTAAGCAACAACATAATTGCTTTCAGTTTTGCTAATGCTAATGGATTTATCCTTCCCAAACCTTTCTTATAAGCTGTTGGAGACATTTCTTTCTAATGCACAAATGATATAATAGCAGCAGAAAGTTGTCCTACCAATTTCTTACCTAGGACAGCATAGCTAAGAAGGGATTTTTTTAGGTCAGCAAGTATTTCCTTGAGATGAGAAGCAGTTGTGTTGTGAAAGTCTGTTCCACATGCTCCTATGCACCACAGGCAATCAGTAACGTGCTTCACTTTAACAACCTTTGGCCACGTGGTAAAACTGCAGTAGACCCAAGTATAATGTGCCACAGAATGTAACAAGGGCATTGAGTTTGAGTTTCTACAGTAGCAAAAATAATAATAATAATTCTAGCGTGCTTTGTTTGAAGGCTTGTTGGTCTTTATCTGATTTTTGCTTAGCCTGTTTTTCCATTTATTTTTTTGCTTAGTATTCTTGGCTTTTTCAGCCCGTTTGGTTTCATGCACAATTACGTGGACAATGATTGCAGAGTTGATAACACTGGTTTTGATTAAATTCAGAACCATTTTCTAGAATAGCATTAATGACCTGCAAAATGACTCCTCTTGGACAAAACTTGTCCATTCGAATGGAGGAAAGAAAGTACCACTGTCTTGTGTCAGCCTCTTGAGCTCACCACGTACACCTGGAAAGCAGGGTGCTGTTTAAGAGGAGGAGGGATGATGCTCCCCTCAGCTGAGATGCCTGAGGGGGAGTTTTGGCAGTTCTACCATTTCATATTGTGTTGTACTGCAAGCTTTGTTCCAGCTTGTGTTCTTAATTTTGTTTAGGTGCTCTGATGTTGAACCCCAGACTTTTGACTCCCATCACCTGTCAGCAAGCAATTTGTTTGCTCCTCCATTGCTGTTTTCAGACCACACTTGTCTTACATCTTGCTGGATGGTTCCCAGAATCATAGATAATGTGCTTTATATTCATTGTTTTCTTATTCTTGCAGGACCTTGTAGTAGTCAGGTGATGTCCTAGTTTTACGAATAAGAAGGTGGTTTTAAAAGTAACAACTTTGCCAAAATTAAAGATTCCTCATTTGTGTATTAAAGTATGAGTTGAGTTTTTCTGCAATATCAGATCTTTTGAGTTTCCCCTTGTTTCTTCAAATTCAGGGGTGTAGTTTCTCTCTGTATTCTTATCCTTCAATTCCCTAATCTCAGATTTTAAATCCCAGTCAGACCTCTGATCAAGTAACCTGTCTGGAAAAAAATCCAGATTAGAGTTGACTGAAGGCTCTGATTAGTGCAGAGACCAAAAGGCTTAGTCTCGGACTGCTGTAGATTTTGCCACTTTTGATATTCCTTTCTTCACTCAGGCTTGCATCAGGAGAGGGGTTTTTCTCTCAGCTGTTTATACAACATATCCCAAACTGCAGCATTTTATAGTCTAGAGTGATAAATTCTTTGCCTAAACACAAGCATGTCTGAAGGATAGACAAACAGAGAAATACTGGGTCAGATTTCTGCCTGTTGGCACTTTGACAACTTGAAAAGACTGTGTCCAAATCTTTTTGGTTTTTTTAATTGAGTTCTTGGAGAGACGAGAACGATGGTGTTCCACAAACTGTAATTTTTTTCTCTAATTAAACTTTAAAAATAACAATCCCTATTCAGAAATTGCTAGTCAGAAGAAACAGTTCCAAAGCACTCAGTTTAAAACCTGCTGACCAGAATGCTTTGATTGCTCAAAAAGTTTATCATCCTAAGAAAACCATTATTGCAAGATAGAAGATTATTATTTAAATATTCGTTGCACGATGTAGATTATTATTTTGCTTGGTAAATATGATAGCAGCCTTTACTGGGACTGTATCTTCATGACCTTTTAAGGAAAAATTTATTGACAAATGGTCTATAACACATGTATGTATACATTGTCTATGTATAATACTCTGCCCCTGATGCTATAAATCATGCTGAAGTTTCCTGTAGAGTAAGTATCTTGCCGAAAACGGAACTGATAGATCAGCACACTGGTGCTTTTCAGCATGTGCTGTTTTATCACTGATTGTGGTTTTTGTCTGTTCTGCAGAAATAGTGGTAAGTTTAAAAAGCTGTATTTTAAAAAGCTGTTATTCTTATCTTGCAAAGTATATGAGTTTCCCTCCTCCCACCTAATTTGAAAAGAAAGTTAGATTATCATTTAGGTAATAGATCTAATAGAGTAATTGGGGGCAGGACCCAACAAAAAAAAGAGAAGAAAACAAGAACAATAAAAACAAAAAGGGGGGAGGGGGGGACAGGGCAGGAGGAATGAGGGGAGGAAGGGGGAGGAGCAGCAACCCACCAAAAAATAACAACCCAAACCTCAAAGGGACTGCACACTTTGGAGCATATGGAGTTGCATATCTAGGCTTCAGTTATGCCCTTGTTTAGAACTGTGCTTAAATGTTTGCTCAACAGTACCATCCTATACAAATGGTGTCCTACAGATGAGTGGACTGAAAAAGATGTAGATGTTCAAGGTTTTCATCTGACCTTGGACTTTGGAATGTAGCTGACCCACAAGTCCCAGGACATTTGCCATGGAGGCAATAATTTTTGTAGCTTTGTTGCAGGTCCTGAAATGGTTTGAGGAGAAAAGGATCTTTCAGCAGGCAGAAAAGATTGACCTCCCTGTATAGTTGTAGTGGATAACAGCAGCCAGTAATCTCTCTCCTAATGCCTGTTGCATTCTTCTTTTAGAGCTGGGCACTGGGATATTTTTTTTTTTCCTAATGTGATGTTGAAGACACATTTAGGAGATGCACAAACTAAACATTCACTTAGATTTTCTGATCTGTCTCCAAGGGCCTGAAATGTGGCCTGAGCTTGAGAAGCAATAAGCTCACATGGCTCACATCAAATTTAAGTGTAAACACTTATTACATGCTGCTTCTTGAATGCAAATTTATGGTTTATTGTTCTGCTTTTCACACAAAAGCATTGCTGTTAGCTTCAGGGGATGACCTAGAGATGTTAATGAATCACATTTTTATCCGTAAGCATGTATAGATAATAAACTGAAGGTGAGCTCTTCAGGATAGGAAGTTATATCCAGCTTTATCTTCAGACATTTGCTCTAGTTAGACCAGGTTGTAAAATAAAATTAGTTCTTTTAGCTTTAGCTTTGACCCTCCTATGCCTGCATTTGAATTTCATTATTTTATCCCTATTCTGCTGTTTTATGCTGCAGACTAGTGGGGGTGCATGCCTAGCCAGCATTCCTAGTGAAACTTAAAAACCTGTGGCCAGAGAGATTGTCCAGTGTTTGGTTATGTTTTCTGCTGCCATAATTATATTTTATTGATCATCATAAATCTACTGTGGTTTTAACTTCTTCTCTCTACCTGAGAGTCTGAGACTGATGCTAATACAGTTGTAGAGCCAGCTAGTTGTCCCTCTCTTTCCAGTAATCTGTTGTTTGGAGATCTAAAGAAAAAGAAATTTTTGACTTTTAAGTAGAATTCAAATTCATTTTGAGGATTGCCATAAAGTAGGAGAAGGAAAAGAGAGAAAAGATTTAAAAGATTTGAATTCAATATAAAAAGAAAAATAGTTGCTGCCCTTGCAAGCATCAATTTGGCACAGCACTTGAAAATGTGACTGAAGTGTGTGCTTGAAGAGAAGTGCATATATAAAGCCTTCACCAAAATGACTTGTGCTAGAACATGCTGCATAGGTGTTGCTAAAGTGTTTATAGGGCCTTTTATATAGAATTTAATTTGGGGAAAAAGAAAGAAGTTATATCCTGCCTCCACATGCTTCAACACAGCCACAGTTTACTCCTAAAAAAGCAGCTTGAGCCAACTTGAAAAGAGTCTGTAGCCCACAAAGCCTTGCCTCTGACTGTCGTGTGCTCAGCAATGCTCAGGGCATGGCAGGTACTGCAGTGTGGGATCTTTGGTCACAGCACAGCTTGGTGCCACCTTCCCACAAGCAGCAAGCATGGCTTGTGTGCTCCCAGGAAGAGAATGAATGAATGGGGGGGATTTTTACCTTGGTGCTGAAAACCCACTCCAAACCTCAAAGTTGCTCATTGTACTCTTCGAAGGCCTTTGGGATTTGGAGGCTGAAAGGTTCTGGATGCCTGTTTCTTTGCTGATGTTTTTATTTGTATTATTTCTTTGTAATATATTATGATTTAATTTGCTTAATTCTAAGGGTAAAGGGAGTTCATTTGATTTCAGAGTGCTTGAGACTTGAAATGGGAAAAAGAGGAGCGAGCAGAGGAGTTGAGTGTGAGAGCTATGAGAATATTTGCTGGGCAGGAATGAAAGACCTGATTCAGATCTTTCTATACATTTTAGCAGCCGTATTAATTCTGTGGGGCTATTCATCCTAAAAATCTAGGGAGAGAGATCAAAACATCCATGTGAATTAAAAAATAGGTTACTTTGAGGACAAATATTCTGCTTCTGTAATTTAAATCTGTAGGGAGCCAGAGAGTGAAGATAGGAAAAGATATATTCAGAAGCTCTATAGAGAAGCCATGTCCTTTTAGGGGAAAACTCTGCATTTGCTATTCTAATTTTGTTTCTTTTTCATTATTAAAAGTAATTATTAAAAAAATAAAATAAGAAAAAAAAGTACCTTCTCTGATTTTGTTCTCCTGAAAATCACAGAGAGGAGGAAGGAAACGTCTGTTGCACCATTTAAGGAATGTTAGAAACTTCTAAATTATATAGGACAGGTAAACTGGGAAGAAAAGCTTCCCAACTTTTATCTCCCTGGCAGGTGACTGCTATTATCAATGGCTGCCTTGGAAAAAAAAATATATGAGGAATGAAAAGACTTTTTGTCTGGGTCTGTTGGGCCTGTGCTTCTAGGCATTCAGGAGCTTCCTTTTTCATCCCTGAACACCTGTTTCAGCCAGGCTTCACAGGATGGGGGGAGCACAGGCCAGGAAGGCAAAGTGGGGCCCTTCTGGTCTGTGGCATTTCTTCAAAGGTCCAGTTGTTTCCACGTTCTCTAAACATGTTTTCTGAGGGGAAATGAGGGAAAGATTTGAATAATAGTTATAAAGAAAAGTAGAGGCTAAGTTCGCTTGGTGCTATGGCAATTTCCTGTATATTTCCAGCTGTACTGTGACAATAGTGGTTTAGCTTGTAGCTTGACAGAGTAGCCTCTGACCATCCCTGAGGCAGTAAATCCCAGCTGAAAACACTAAATTACGACCCAAAATAATGCTTCATTAAACATGGGATGCTGAACTTAAAACATGTTCTGCTCTCCTCATCCCTCTGCAGCTGTGGGCTGTATTTCCTTACCTTGGTAACTGACGTGGTAGATCACTTACCTTGGTTTGCCAAGGCAGATGGCTCCAGTCCTCAGCATTCCCAGGAATCCTAAAACATGTTTCTGATCAGAGGTGCCCATCTTCCTCAAGCTGCTCTTTTTATCAGTAACAAGGCATCTCTGCTCTTACTCACTTTGGGATTTGATACCCACCTACCGAGGTATTAGTAGGAATTTCATTGTACTATACCTATTCCTGCAGTTTATATTCATCCAACCAACTGGCATCTGATAGCCATCATTCTACATACTCAATGAAAACTTCCATGCACATTTCATGATTTAAAATCATGTCATTTGCTTTTTCTCCTTCCCATCTCTCTTGGTACTTATGCTGTAATATATTTTACTTACCATTTGTGGACTTAGAATGGATGGATTAGAATTTGAAATAACTGTTTATAATGTTATCCATAGGTTTCATCATCACCATTTATTAAAGTTGTTTTTAAAGACTGATGGATTTAGCAAAACTGCCTCATCTGATAACTGTTATTTATTTTCATTTTACCAAAGGAGCACCCGAGTATTGAATGAGTTGCCAAGATTCACACACAGCAAATTTAGCATAGAAACAAGAAAAAAAAATTCCCACTATTTTCATTTGTGTTTTCATGTTTAATCTTCAAAGCAGATACTGTATGCTTTGTAGTGATGTAACTACAAACTTAAAATTGAATATACAAGAACTACTCACTAAAACACAAGCCAATAACATCTTTACAATTTCTGTCATAACTCCACCATCCTGACAACAGCTCTTGAACTTCCATTTGAATATTTGGCAGTCCAAGACTGGTGTTTTACTCTCCCTGTTGCTGCAAGATGGCATTCAAGCTTACTGCTGAGTAGAGCTGCAGTCTCTTAAATTAGGGAATCTGTTTTGCTTCCATGAGAATACTAACATATGCTTTAAAGGAAAAAAACCCAAACAAATCAATTACAACAACAAAAACAGCACAAAAAAAATGCCTTCCATTCTGGCTTAAGTTATTAATTTACTTATGGATTGTATTTACTTGTCATTTTAAATTTTTAAACACTTTTCTGCAATTCTGTTCTGTTTTTTCTCCTATTTTTACTTTTTAATTTTTCCTTTAATGCTGTGAGCAAGAAGTAGAAATGGAAGTTATGTGAGGCCAAAGGAGCAGGCAGAGACCCCCACTGTCCTGGAGCAAAGGTTTGGCAGGGAAGTGGAGGGCTGGAAAGGGCTAGGTTTACATTCAGTATCTCTTGCATCTCTGTAAAGGGTGTAATGAAGGTCCTACAAATCTTAGAAGAGAAGACATCTGGAGAAATGCCATAGCCCAGGGATAGTTACATTACTAAGACCTTTTTTCAAGTGCTGCCTTCAGATGCTGTTCAGTAAGAGCATGAGCTCCTTTGCCTCAGTGTGCAAGAGGAAAAGAAAAATGATGGGACTCGCCAATATTTCTTCTGGCCTACACATAAAACATACCTGGTCTTTCCCTAAATTACAACAAATTACACTAAACTACACAGGCAGCAAAAATGACTTAATATTGTAACTGAGCTTGGTTTTGGACCTACCAGCATCAGAGGTACTCCAAAATTTAAGCTCTGATATTAGAAGAGGCCCATATTCTTTAGGATGTGGAATACAGTACAATAACTTTTGAGATTCTTTCCTTGATTAAAAGATTGTAGAGGGTGTAGTTTAGAAATAGAATCACAGAATGCTTCATCAGCTCAGTTTACCTTGAAAAAGATATGCCAAGTCACCAAAGCGTTGTTCCCAAATAAATGATGACCAAGAAAAGGCAGCCAAATGTGACCTGTTAATTTTCTTCTGCAATAAATGCATCTAAGCATTTAATCTAATATAAAGGCCTCTTGTGATATAAAATTAATGACCTGTATGATTTATTTTTTAAGGTCTGCTATAAATTAGATGCATCAGTTGGATGTTTTGGAGTTTTTTTCTAAAGAAGAATTATCTGGTTTGGAAATTTAATCAAGCCATGGAGTTTAATTATTGTCTCATTTCTGAAAGATATAGAATTGTGCTAGTATTTAGAGCAGATTTCTAGGAAAAAATATGTTAAAAGTTTTCTAATCCTGTGCTTAATAACTTCCATGAAACGTGCTCCATTTAGCTCGGAATGTCTGAATTTACAACAACCACAATACATTTGGAACGTTTTCCACAAAACCAAAAATATGAGACTTTAATGAGTAAGATGAATATAATTTACAGTTATGCCATGCAGTTCTGCAACTGTTACTGTATACAGTTCCCTAAGTGCTTAATCTTGGGCATTTACCACTGACGTCAGTGGTAAATGTGCCCAAAATCTCCTTAAGCACTTCTAGACATGTGGTATACAAGGTTATATTTTGCATTTAGTTTATTTTTGCATGCATTCATTTTCTATTCAATTTCCAATAATAATTCAAATAATAATGCCAGGTAATGTGGAAGTCTTGCAGCTTAGTAAGCCGTTCACTTGGGAGCAAATTGAATGTCAGCAATTTAGTCTTTGAAATGAAAATAGAAAAGATAATAGTCAGTCTTGGGACCAATAGCTTCTGATCAGCAGTCTGCTGCACTCAACAGGACATTTCAATATGTGTTTCTTGAAGAACATTTCCCATCAGTTCCTGAAGAGCTCAGCTCTGCTGCTCTCACTGGCTGGGGGGAAGCTGCTGGTCTGGGAAGCACAGAGCTCTATGTACAAGAGGCTGCCAGGTCTCCTTCTGCTGCTAAATAATTTTTAAAGAAATGTAAACTGTCCCAGCTGTGTAGGAAGGATAAATTAAAAATATTTAGAAGGAGCTGTGGGACATTGTGAATTTACATATTGAAAGTGTTTATGGACCCATTTTGACATTCAGTGTGTAACCTCTTATACAAATTAAAAGAAGTGTTTGTGGGTACTTGTATCACTGAATCACAGAATATTCTGAGTTGCAAGAGGCCCACAAGGATCACCATGTCCAGCTCTTAAGTGAAAGGCCCATACAGGGCTTGAATCCACAGCCTTCGCATTATTGGCAGCAGGCTCTGACCAATGGAACTATATATGCATTTGTGTAAATATTGTCATATGGAAAGATAAGGCTGCATATCAGTTACACAGTAATTTTTCTTTGTTTTCATTCTGTATTTGCATATTGCTACACTGATTGGCACAGTCTTTATAACAGGGATATTACTTTGAATATTTGGTGTGTTTACGTCCCATAGGTACCATTCCTTTTAGCATGTCCAGCTCTTAAGTGAAATGTTGTTCTAACAACAATTCAACAACTAAAGTTGTTCTTTTATTCATTGATGGACTGTCATGTATAAGGAAATGCAAAATTATTTATCCTAGCTTAACTACTGTTTTCAGTATTTTTTCATCTTTTTAACACTTGGTACTAATCAAAGTCGTAATTCAATAGACTGCAAAGAGCATCTAGTAATTATCTTTTCTCAACGTTTACTTTTACTTTTCCACTTTTTACTTCTATTAGTAAATTATAAAGTTTCTAATGGTACCTCATAGTGCATTCAAATAAAGGGACTACCTAGGGACATCAGGGTTCTTCTGACTGGCTTTTTCTAGTCTTTATACAAGCAACTTCATGTGTTGATGATCATTGCGCAAACCTATATCTACAGATGTCAGTATAAATTTGCCTTCCTTACTCTGGTAAAAATTCTCATGGCTTTAGTAGTAGTTTGCCTGTTAAGGTTTATCCCTGTCCCTGATGTAGAGGCCTGGAGTCCCAAGAAGAAGCTCAGAGAACTCTCCAGCCCAGGAGGGTGATGAGTCTGGTCACCCAGTGAGGGACACAGCTCTTGGGAGGTGGGTGACTTCTCCCTGAGTCTAATGGCTGGGGCATGATGAAGTGGGGCCTTCCAAGCTTGTTAAACCTGGGGGCTAAAACTCACACTGAAACAAAAGCCAAATCATGTGGTATCAATACTGTAGTAGGTATTTACTGCTTCAAAACTCTCTATGGGCTGCAGTAAAAGTTTCAAGGGGGAAAATCCCCTACTTGCCAATACATCTAATTGGCTGCTCTGTAGCAGGTGGATACTTCTTGTGTTTGGCATGAGTTATATGCTTAGCATATAAAAGAAAATAGAGGAATACACTTAAATTGAAACAAGATGATTTGGGTTTACTACTCTTAAAATACTGTTCTCTTATTTGGGAAAGCAGGAACTGAAGAGATTGGGAATGCCTAATGACTTTTCATATATAGACCTCATTGGCAGATATGCCTATGTAATTTCCTGCTCTTGAGAGTTTTATGACCTCTTCAGCCCTGAGTTGATGTCTTTTACTGCAGCCCTCCATCTGCTGAAGAGAATGAATCTTGCAAGAAATAGCTGTAAGAAGAGAAGCAGCTTTGTTGCTCTCCCCTAGCAAACTATTACCACTTTCCTCAAGATTCTTCATTAGGACACCTGAAGTGATACATTTTTTAAGAGGGTTTAATTATAGGTCTAGTGAAATGTGAATAAAGAAGGAACTCAGCAGGCCAGCAGATGTTGAAACGAATTATACAAAGTGTTGTTGAAAGAGGAGCCTTTTAAAACATACCCACTTAAAGATCTCTTATAATTTATCCAACAGTTAGAGCAAAGAAAGTCCCCACTGTTTTCACCCCATAATGATAATACAGATCAAAAACATTCTCAAATGAAAATCAGTCCAGGCTCAATCTGTATTTTAATAGGTAGGTTGTTTGTTTTGCAGATGGTTTGGTAAGAAACGTGTTTTTGTTGTTTTTTTGTTTTGCTTTTAAAGATGACTGAATCATGAAAATATATTCCTTCTAAGGAAGAAAAAAACACTTTTAGCTTTTTACCCTTGATTTTCGGACTGGTTCTAGGAAAAATAATCTGTTTTTTTAATTTGGTAGTCCATGATATTTTGTCATGTATTTCATTTGTCAAGATGAGAAAAACAGTGATGCAGGCAATTATACTCAAGCTTTGGACATTTTGAAATAATTATTTTAAAATTTCAGTTATATGCTGACATAATGATTTTGCCTTTTTTTAAAATATCAAGATGACTTAAGAAAGGGAAGATTATTTCTTTACTGTTTAGTGAAAACGGATTGTGGTAGATCTTTTACTTTTGTTCCCAAAGGTATTTGTTATGTATCCCATAGAAATTGTTAGTTCAAATAGGGAAAGTGATTACTAACAGAAGAACTGTAATGGACATGGCAAGACTCTCTGAAGGAGAAAGTAGAAGCAGCTTCTCTCCAAGCAAACAGAGATTCTCATAAATTGGCTTTGGGCAGTGGTCTTCTTTAGTATTTCCATAATAAGATGGTAATAAAAAAATGTGAGTATGCTAGTAAATTATTCTCTTGTGCTGATGATTCCTTTTATATTGTGCCAGAGGACAACTAGTTATTCCTGTAAAAAAATAATTAGGAGATGGCTAAGTATGAAAAAGGCGTGAAATACAACATAGTCAAAATTCTCATATTTGGTGATTGATTGACAAAATTTCTGCTTCTAAACTGAAAAAAATCCAAAACCCTTATCATCTGCCTCCATACTGGAGAAAAGACTGGTCCATAAAAAGGTGTGATAGATGTGGGAAAAGTGGCTGTGCTACTAAAAGATATGAGAACCAGCTTTTTCAGCAGTGAGAAAGAAGTACGCTGAGCATAAAATATTTCATAAAGTTCTGATCTTTCATTTGCCATAAAAACTCATTCAAATTGCAAAAGGTGCAGAGGAGGCTGATTTGGGATGAAAAAGACAAACCATTCTCTGTGAGGCAGGATAAATTTCTTTAGTCTCACAAAATAAAGTCTGGAAGAAGTTGTAATACCTTTCTGTAAATATATTTCAGAAAAAAAAAAACAGAGAAGAGGAGATATTTGAGGTAAAGAACAAATAGATATATATTGGCCATGAATAAATTTAGGCAAATACAAAGATCAGTAGCCAGGAGAGAAGGGGGGTTCTGAATGTGATTCCCTTTCAATGTCAAAGAGATTTCTAATGAGTGCAAACCTAAACTTTATGGAGTATTATAGAGGAAATATACATCTTCAGGGTACTGATGTCCTAAATCTTGTGTTACTGCTGTATAACTTCACCTGCTCCTTTTGAGTCCTGTAGTCCACAGAGGAAAGTGTTCTGTCCATTTCAAGAGGTAATAAATGAGTCCTTCAACACTGCTCAGTCAGTCTTCCACAGACAAACACCTTCAGGAGCAGTACAAGGGAAGGGTCTTGCCCAAAGTCTGTGATTGGCAATGTAAGAGAAGTGGACATGTTCACAGGCAATCCACTTTTGCAGGTTCTGGCCTTGCAAGTTCCTTTGTGCCGTAATCTGAAAAGACATAAAATTGTGTGTGCTAGACTCTAAAACAAGTGCCACACATTCTGCTGCCTGGAGAGCATCCCAGTGGGCCTTTGTCCAGGAGACTTGGCTTGCAGTTTCACCGACAGTGCTGTCTGTGGTCATGGGTTATATCATAACTTTGCTGTTTCTGCTCCAGATCTCCCAGAGAGAGTGGTTTCTTAGCATCACAGTTGTGTGTCTAACCTGCTGGCTTCTGCACAGCCTTTGTGGCATGATTGTTTATCTACAGATTTCACTCAAGGTTTTCCCATAATGATATTGTGATAGGTGCTTACATAACCCTGCTGTACTACTTTGCAGTCTATCCAAACCCTGCAGCATGAATATCAAGAGAGTGACTGGTCATTGGGTTTTAAAACCACTGTGGCCCCTGTGTAGTGGAGGATTGAAAATGAAGCATCATAGAACTGTGTTTGAGTCCTTCAAGCATTCCCCTGAAGGGATGCAGGTATGCCACACACATCAGAAAAACCTGTTCCCTAATCCTGTAATTAATTTGTGCTCAAGTACCGTGTTTAGATTGTGTTGGCTCCTGAAAATGATGTAATTTCAGTTATGGGACTAATGCATTGCATCACGGCAAAGTTGGTAAAAATAGTATATAGTAAAATAGTAAATAGTAAAATTTTATCATTATTTATTAGTCTTTTGACTAGAAAAAGCAGGTTAAAGCTAATCCAGAAAGTTAATATAATTAAGAAAGATCTAAGGATATAAAAAGAAAAAGGAGGGAGGGGGGGTAACAGAACAGGGACATCACATCTGTGTGTCCCAGCATTCATGGATAGGAGAAGAACCACCTTTGAAAGGACAAATGAGCAGTGCTCTGCCATTTGAACTTGGGAAACATAATGAGAGGACTCCAGCTCCTTACTCTGTGCCATTCCTCCCTTTTCTGAAATGTCATTTAAGCAAAAGAAAGCAGAAAGACTCAAAATGAGGTTCAGTAGTGAAAGAATCTTGAGAAAGTGGTGGAATTGGTGACCCAAACTGCTGCTTCAGAGGGACCAAGAAAGTTACTTGGTCAGTCTGATAAAATAATGTAACTGGAGGTGCTGGGACTGTGCATTCTTGCTTTTGTCTTCTTGGAGCTTATTTCAGTCTTATGAAATCTGCTTACAGGGGACAAAGAGCACTAAACACCTCTTCCATATTCCAGTGTCTCAGTGTCTTTCTTTAGAGCATCCAAGGGATAACACAGCTGTACAGGCTAATTTAAAAACTAGAAGACAGATTTAGGAATATATATGTATGTCATCATCAAACTAACTCAAATGCTCTGTGGTGGGCAGCTAAAAGAAGAGTGTCCATTCTGGGAGTTTGTAACTTGTGTGTTCTATTGTTGAAACCTGAGTATACATGTATCCTACAAAAAATCTGACTTAAAGACTTCAAGTAATGAAGACTACAACATATAGTTTCATCCTACTTTTAGGATAGTGGCCAAACCAATTTTCAGGAGATTCACTTTCAATCCCAGTTCTTTCTAGTATTGTCTCTGTAAAAGAACCTAACAAAAAATCAATTTGTGTGCTTTATCTCCAACAGATTTTAGAACAATGTTTCTTTAGGGCTCTTGTCTTTGAGGGTGGTGAAAATTTTTAATACATTTGCATGGTTTCTATAGCAAGGAAGCCTCCATCCTGATTTGAATCACGGGGGGAGTGAAGTCACAACTGTGTTGTTTGAGCTCCAGGATTCAGGGAAATTTATTTATGTTGTCTGTGTTTCTCTACACACAAATAAAGGCATATGTCCAAAGAGTTTAGCAAGAAAGAGAAGGATGTCTAAGGGAGCTTTTTACCCTGACTCATCAATACCAATTGCATACATTTCTACATCATGCAAAGAGAAACAGAGCTCCTTTGCCCTCAGGACTCCAGGAAAAAGCAAGTGTTGCAGCAGTTATTTTAAATGCAATTGTGGTTTAGGAATTGATTTTTGGTAGTGCCTCATTAGTATAAATAAAATTTCTTTATTACATGTTAAAAAAGCACCTGAGAGAGAACCCAGATTTCCATTCTAAGTTTGCTGTTGAATTCTTTCTTTTGCTTCTGACTTGGTCTTTTTCTTTGGTTCACTGAAGCACTGATTAGATGCACAGTATTATATCCCATGTAATTATTAACATCCAAGCACTGATTATAGGGCAGCAAATGTCACAAAAACACATTATAGTAATAAGGACATGCATTTAGCAGCCAAATTTTACTATGGCTGGAAACCTCTACTTTGTGAGGAGCAAGAGCTGCAGTGTTCTGCCTGGCATTAGTTTAATGTACTCTTAAAAAAGTAATTTTTATCAGTAATTGGAGAAAACAGGAGTTTAAACTTTTCTTTGGTGATGTTGGAATATATATCTCCTACTCCAGTGTAAAGACTGAGCAAGAAATAAATTCACTCTGGTACAGTGTTTGGGCTTTTTCAATGCTGATGATAACAGCCTTGAATCCCTGCCTTCATGAACCAAACTTTACCATGCAACTGACTCCAAAATTAAATGCCATAAGGCTCAAGAAATCATGGGATTTGTAAAGAAATAATAACACTGGCATTTTTTATTTGCTTGTATAATTTCTAAGTTGTCCAGACCAATTTTTTTTCTCCCTCAGAAGCCACAGTAAAAGCCACAATCTTTATTCAGTGGCAGGACTTCTGTAATTGGTCTTTTAAAAAATGAAGTATGTGGGAACTAATGGCACTTATCTGTGAGTGCCCAGTAGTATATTAAACCTATTTAATTTCTTGCCATTGTTTGGCCTCCTTTGATCTCTGGGTCTCAGGTACTTTTGAATGGTTTGCTTCCCTATTTTAAGGTCTCTCCACAGACTTGTTAGCTCATAAATTAGACTGTACCAGCTGTACCCTAGGCTGATCACCCTTTCTCTAACCCTTCCTTGCTGGTGCTTCGCCTTGCTGCAGAGGGAGCTGGTTTTGCATCTCTGTATGATGTATGGTGTGCATTCTGGACAGCTTGGGACTAAAGAATGGCTGAATTCTCTTTTAGGAAAAAAATTGCATCAGCCCCTCTGGCTGCAGGACTTGGGACAATGGAATTTTCACAGGGTTGTCATTGAGCTTTGATAAGTGCAGTGGTTATATGTAGCTCTAACTGGCACGTGCTGGAAACACACCTCTGTCCCTGCTGTCCTCTGACCATAAATTCAGAGCAGTGGTGACTAAGTTTTTTGGTGATGAGGGAACTTGGAAGGCAAATAAGGTTAGCACACTGTTTTTTGATGCCATGTGGGAGAGGAGCGCAGAGTGGGATCTGGTCCTCATATAAGGATATGAGGCTCTTCTAATAATTTGATTTATCACTGGATGTCCTTGAGAAATGGCTGCAAGGCTGAGAAAACTACAGATTTAATTTCAGCCCTGACCTAGGAAGAAAAGAGTTGTTCTGTTTTTCTTCTCTTTCCAATTCTGTTGTATCACAGGATTTATGAACTGAATTTTTAAATCATTAGGATCTCTTTTTTCCCCTCTATAACTTCCACAAAAAATATTTCTTGCTTTTAGAGAGATCTTTGCAGTGTGTGAATTGTCAGGCTGGGATCTGCTTTGTCAGTCTGGCTTCCATTTAAATCTCCATCGGTTTAGACCAGAAGTTGGGGCTCTTCACATAGCATTGCTGTGACATCTGTGCCCTCCCACATGTCAAGTCCATCTTTCTCAGTGTTTCTTTTAGCAAATCTGTTTGAGTGTGATCTTGAAAACTGTTCTAGAGTTCTGAAATCTGCATCTACTGAAAGGCTTTTAAAATATTTCTAAGGTATGTGAAATTTCTGGACAGTACTTTCAAAAGGGAACTAGGATTTCTTAAAATATTATTTTTTCCAGGTATATGGTTTATATAGTAAAGTTCAATTTGCATGTGTACACATGCAAGTACTCACCCGTAATTTTCCCCAAAGATTTTTTTTAGGCATTTTTTTCTTCCAATTTCTTTATTTGCATCTCACTGACTGTAACCTTTATGTTGCTGAATTGGATGTTCTTGTCTGATGGATTCTTTTATGGTAACCTGGGGATGAGTGTTCAAGAAAATCACTGCTATGATTCTAGGGCTTCAATTATCTCCTGGGGCTGTGCTTTAGGAAGCATACTTTCACAGTTTCTGCCTTCATGAGAATCTTCTGATTGAATAATAGCCTTGAATTCCATTAGGAACCATGGGGTTTTTTTCTGAGCAAAATGAGGAGAAGGTGGTTATTTTCCCATAAGCAACATGTTAAATTTTCTTGTAGTCTATCTTCACGTTACACATGTGCTGCTCCTGTTGTCATTCATTAATTTTCCTTTTGAGATCCTTGTTCAGTCATTATTTTCTGCCACGTCCTGAAGAATGTATTTATATAGGGTTTATTTCAAGTCTTCCTTCTTTCTCTGAATTAATTATAAATTGAATCATTTGCTATCTGCTTGTCTGCGTTCCAAGCAAATGATAGTTGTGTGTGCATTTGATTGCCTTGGTTATTATTTTATGTATTTCAATTTCTGAAGTAATCACAGTTTGACAAGTGCTGTCCATTCTTCTGCATGTCAAAGGCTCCACGCTCAAAGGGAAATTACAGAGAAAACATGTTCCACAGATGGAAGTGCTGCGTGATTATCCACTTAAGGAGCCAGTATGGCTTCTTTCCTTGGCATGCAGCTATAACAGAGGTTAAGTTAAACTAAAACAAGTCTCTAGAAATAAAGTAAATATTTCCCTGATACAAATTAGGGAAAGTGATGAATGTGACTCAATGTAATGTATTGGTTGTTTTGCAACTGTGATTAAACTACGACTACTTTTGAGGGCAGTTGTAGTATAGGAAGCATTTTCTTTTATGTTACAAACAGTCTTTAATGCTTATGGATGACAGCCAAATCATGGTTGCAAAAGAGTCTGAGCTATGGTACAGTAAACTATGGTGTTTCTCTCTAGCCTGCCAGGCTGCCATGTGGGATTTGCCTTCTGCAGGTTTGTTCTGTCACTGGCCTCTTCAGTAAGGCTCACAACAGAGGAGTTGGGAGCATAGAGGGTGGTTTTGCCTCGTATCTTTAAAGATATTTCAGGATGTTAGAGCATCCATGGGATTTTGGTATCTGAATAATTTTAGTATCTAAACACCATTCAGGATCTAGGTCTTTATCTTTTTTCTTTTTTTTAATACATGTTTATACAGAGAAGTTCATCAAGAGAGATTTAGTGCTGAGCACTTTGGTCCCAGTCCAACATAACCTTCAAACTTGTAATCAATTGTCAAGCTCTTGGGTAATCCCATTGAAATACCTGTGTGAGTCCTTGGCTGGAACAGAATAGACTTGGCATCCTCTAGCCTGCCACTGTAGAGAACCACTTGTCTAGCCAGAATTTGCTCATCACAGGCACAAAAAAAAGACTGTGATTGCCAACTCTTCTTGTGTCCTCTGAGTCACTGAATAGTTACTGAACAGTAATGATATTTTATATCTGATGACCCAGAATCCAGGGGTTATGTCACCATTATAAACAACTTCTCTAGTTGGGGAGCACTGAGTGCTCACCACTGTGTTCTGATTGTCTTTTTGGGTCAATGGCTTTGGGTAAGTTCTTTCAGATTCATTGAAATTTTGGCAATTCAGTCTCTTTTATATAAAACAGTTTTGTGCCTCTCCTACAAATGAACAATTGGGAAGCCATTGATTTCACAGCCTGTTCATTTTAGTGAACCTGATGGTGGATGAACAGAAGGAATGTACTAGGTAAACTTTTTTATCCAAGGTCTCAGTAAGCACTTCACATAGTTTTGTGAACAGCAGACATTGTGCTCTTCCCAGTCTGGACATGTTGCCTGTTTGGGCATTGTAGGTGTCAGAGCTTTGGCATTTTGTCACTCTTGAACAGATTACTTTAGTTGTAAAGCTGAGTTCTATTTTATTGTGTTTTAATTATCTTGTGCCACACTGCTGGGATTTTTCTCTTCTCAATCTTGAGCCACAGAGTAGAAGTGGAGACAGAACTCCATTTTCTGATAAGCTTTCTGCTGCCTGGAAAAGGATGTTTATTGTTGCACATAACTAAATAAGGGAGGGAATGTTTTGACTCTCTACATTATCATAAATATAAAAGGAAGATGCTGTATTCTGTAGCAAGTATTTTTGGGTTGAGTGCATCATACTCCCAGGAATGTGTTAATTATTTCATGTTTTGAATTCCCCCATTTATGGAAAAAAAGCAGCATGGTTGCCTTCTGGTGATAATGGGCTTTTTGCATGGCACCCAGAGGAAGCATTACTTCAGTTCTCAGGTCTGGTTTTGTAGATGTCTTCCGTGTTGTTGGGGAAAAGAAGGGACAGATAAAAGAAAATGCCACTAGATGTCTGCAAATTGCAACCCAAAATCTGTGATTACAAAGGCCAAGCCAGGTGGGACAGTGTGAGACAACAGGAGGTACTTTGTGGTTTGGGGTTTATAAAGCTTTAAAAAACAATGGCTGCTGTGTTTACCCAGGTACCAGTCAGAAAAATTACACGTAATTCCAAGTAACCATAGCTGGGTTGTGTTTGCTTCTTGCTGTTTTTGCCTTTTAAATGGATTCCATTAATGGTTTAATTATTTACTTTCAGATCTTGGCTATGCACCATAAAATAAATGGGCTTTTTTCCCAGTGGCTTAAATGTGACCTGCTCTACAGTTAGATTCAAGTTAGCAGCTAAAACAAGGCAATGAAACCAGCACTGGAGACTGAAGTTGTACTGCTTTCAAGAGAGGTATTAAGGATCCCCTAAAAGTTTTTGTTAAGGGATGATTTGCACCCCACAAATCAACCACCCAACTCTTCCATCTTTCAAAATGCATATGGATGCTGAAATGGATCCAGATAAACCAGATAATATTTTACAAACTCACGTCTGTTCAGTCTCTTGTTCTTACCATCATTTAGTACCATTTGTATTAGAGCATTTTTGAGGAAAAATCTCAGCAAACTCTTCAGAAATCTTTGTTAATATCTGTGGGTGATATTTCATAAGCAGTAATTCCTTTGACACCACTAAATTAGTATTACCCACGACTGGAAATGTTTATCAGGCCTCCTAGAGCCCTAGCTACAGTAGTTATAAGAAAAGAAAAAAAACCTGAGGTGCAAGCAGGTTGAATATCTGATTTCTTTCTTCTGTGTTACTGCCATTCAACCTGATGATCAGAACAGGATAACCTGGGATTTTATTGCTTGCCATATATTGGAGTGGTAGGGGGCAGGGTAATAACCTTTTTTGCAATAATGTTTAATTAGACAATTATCAGGCTTATTCTGTCTGTGGGATGATGTAATACCACGTTCATGCTCTATTCTGGATCCTTTTTTCCTTCTACATCTGTCCAGAATTCCTGTATGCCTTTTATTTACAGAATTTAATTTGCTACTCAGTTATTGAGTAGCAAATGAAGAGAGAAAAGTTCAAATCAAACTTTGCATTTGAGGGTTTGAGGGGCACAAATCAATGAATAAGAAGTTGAATTTTTTGTAATTAGTGTGACTTTAAATCAGTCATAGATTTTAAAAGTTTGGGTAATAAAATATTTTAATGTAGAATATTCTGATTAGTTATGGAGAGTTTTGTGTTTACCATGAGAATGGTCAAAGACTGGAACAGGATTTATGGAGAGGTTGTGGTACTTTTGTCCCTGGATTCACTTGAAGATAGGTTTGAGCAGCCTGTTCTAAACAGACCTGTTCTGAGCCAGGATTTGCACTAAATGATGCTGAAAGTCCCATATAACCTCTGTTGCTACAATTCTGTGATTCCATTCACCACTTTGAAGAAACTCACTACTAACCATGTGTGGGAATTCTAGATGCTGAGGATTTTGGACTTTTTGTGTCGACAGAAAAGGAGTTCTTTCCCTCTTCCCTTTCCCACAATGTGGTGATATTACAAAGGTTTCTAGTAGAAGCTGTCTTAGCACACATTTATGAACAGTTACTGTCTCCATGAAATCTGAAAAATTATGCCCTTCTCACTGAATTTTTAAGAAGGTTACTCAGGAATTTATCTAAAACAATGAAAGAAGAGGAAAAAAAATTTTAAATCTTAATGAAAAAATATTTAAAGTGAGGCCGTCTTTTCTGTAAATGCCGTGCAGTTAATAAAAAAGTTGTAGGTAACATTGCAACCCTAGCAATTCTGTCACTGAACAACTATTAAATCATGAATCTAATTGATCCAATGCTTCAGAATTTTGTTTGCAAAATGTGTTTTACTCAGCTGTCAGTTAACATGGGAAGATGGAATAAAAAAGACCCTTTTTTTAATGGAAAAGTGGACAACAAAAACAACAGCTGCAGTTACAGCTGGTGAATGCAGTAGGTATCCATAACATTTTCCAAAATGAGTGAGCAATTCAGGACAGAATGGGGCAGGTGCAAATCAGGCTAGAATGAAATCAAGTCAGAGGAGACCCTTCAGCTTCATAAATTAGGTGATTATTTCTGTGATGCCTCCTGCTCAAGGATGCAATTCCTCCAGATCCAGTTATATGTTCACAGATTAACGGCTGGGTCATGATAGTGCACTTTAGCTCGGTTTGGGAGCAAGACCAAGGATACATGGAATCACCTTTGCAGTCAGTCTTTGATCTGTTGTTGGCCATATGTATGCCTAAATCATCTCTGTAACATTCCTGATCAAATACAATGAAACAATTACAGGGTGCATGCCCAGGTACAAATTACTGTCTCTTGACCGCTTGTGTTAAGTTCCTCTGAAAACAGCCCAACTGCTTGGTCCTGCTCCAGCTGGCCTGGCTCAGGACTATTCAGTATTCTGGTTTTCACTTGCATCTCACTTGCAGCATCCTTTGGAAATGAGTAGCAGATGCCTGGCTTGATGGTGCAGGTCCTCTGATCATTGAGCACATATGCTCCTTTGTCATTCTGTCTCAATAATTAAAAGTACTGTCAGATGAGGAAGCAAAACAAAACCCTACTAAGATCCTAAGGAAAAATTGTTTCTGCCTAATCTGCTGGATGATTTTTCAGTTTACAAACAGTTCCTCTGCACATTTATCATCTTCTGTCTAAGGGAAGTCTGTCAGTACTGGTAGCTCTTGGAATTGCTTCCTGAGTGCCTCAGCCCACTCAATATTTTTTCTTTTGCTCTTGTATTGTATTTGATGTAGAGAATTTTTCAGTTAGTAATCTAAATTCTTGGTAACAAAGAATTTTTTTCTCACCTCCTTGATGTTATGGTGACATTCATGACATTCATATGTATAGTTATTGTCTTGCCATTTAGTTCTGTACTATTGAACAGGAGAATGGTGTTAGTGGAATAAGAAAGTGGGTTTTTTTGAGCTCTCTTTACCCAAATTTATGATTTTACATCTTTGATTTTATATCTTTGTCAATTGTCAACCATGTATTTCCACTTGGACCCACTAAAATGGAAATTCAGGTTCTATAATGATGCACGTTTATATATAATTTTTTTTTTACTTCTGTATAAAGATAAATTTAATTTAAGATTATTTCAGCTTTATCTTTCATAACCACCAGATTTAAGTCCTTTACCCATTTGGATGTGTGCAATCAATAAAAAAAGCAAGATGTGGTGAAAATTATTAAAAGGTTGCTTATATCTGCTTTCATCATACAGCATGGAAAATTTATTGCAGCATATATCAAAAAATACTTCACAGCTGGTTTTTCATGGCATACATACCATATTGTTAGAGGAATATCTTGTACATTGTGTCACTCTTGGGCAGCGCATGATGCAAAGGAATGATTTTTACTGAGAAAACAGAAGCTTTCTAAAGTCATTTGACATGTTAGGAGCTGAGACAGCAGTTTCTATTCCTGATTCAGTTGCAGATAATGCAGAGCAGGGTGAAACATGGATTAATAAATGTTAATTTTCAAAATTTTGACTTGGGGGATTTAACTCTTCTATCAAAGAGATTTGGAGAAGTTACTAGTTAATGAGAAGCGATGGGACTTGAAGGGGTGTTTGAAAGGACTGTGGGAACAAAGAGACACAAACTCCAGTTGCAGAGTTGATAGCAGTTTGGGGAGATGAGTTATGGGAACACGAAAGGTTTGATGTTTGAGGATATGAGATGAATATTTTCCTGGTAAAATTAATTGGCTCTGAAAGATTAGATAAATGAGACCTATTAGAGCTTTCTTGAATCTGAAGAGAGCTGTTATCTACAAGGAAAAATGTGTGGTGACTATGGCTATTAGAAATGCTATTTTTACAGTTAATTTTTAAAAAAGTAGCCTAACAAAAAGAAGCAAACTGTGTGCTCATAACTTTGTTGTTCTGAATTATACATCCTTTTGTGATATATAAATGTAATGGATAGGCTTAAAAGCCTCCCAGTTCCTTTTTTGAAGTGCATTCTGATGAATTCTGGGTTGGATGTAGAAAGACACTTATTTTCAATTTCAAAAATAGTTGTACAGAGAAGGCAAGGACCGTATCAGCTGGGATCTGTTCTTATTTTACCTCTACTGATTCAACCGTCCTCAGGCTTTTAAGAGATTTATAACTAGACACTTGAGAAATGCTATCAAAATATGCAGTGAAACAAGAATAATAATTACCAAGAGAGCAACAGTGAAAAGGCTTGTTGCCAGTTCCACAGACATCAACTAATCAGAGTAATTTCAGTCTTGGACATATTTCAGAAAGGCCATTTATATAACAACTCCAAGTGTACTGTCTAACTTAGGAGCTCTTCCCTCTGCTGCTAATTTATCAGCTTTCATTCTGAGAAAAACAGAAGATGCTGCTAACAGTTTTAAAGAATTCTGTAGTAAGGCCACAGATGAAATGTAGAGCTTTTATTAGCCAGAGCCATGATTTTCTAACTAATGGAGGGATAGTTTTTGTTTCTCACCTATGTGTCATACTTGACAGTAATAATAGCTGTGTTCCACATTCCTCTTGTTCAGAAAGTCCTTTATGCAAAGTTCAGTGAATGGCCTCAAACAGCAGAGATGGTGTTGATGAAAAACACCCTTTCAATCATTCTGAGACATTGCCTAATTACATGCCTTATTTCACAGAACCTCCCATCTGAAATATCTTTAGGCCCTCTCCACACTTCAATTAAGAGCATTCACACCAGAGCAGGACATGTTAATGAAATTACTGACCCATCCCTCAGGCCTTTGCTACAAGAAAGATCATTGGGAGCACTCAGTTTTGTTTGCATGAAGGTTGAGTCCCACAGGCACGGTGATAACCAGGCAGTGCAGCCCCACAGGCTGGGGACTTTGAGAATGAAACATGCATAGCTTTGCCCAAAAAAATATGTCACGACTGGTTTTGTGCTATGCATGTGCTAACTTCACGACCAAACAAATAATAAGGTGGTTTTGATTCTGTTGTGTAACTCATATGAACAGCTGCGTTGATATCAAGAGGATTATCCGCAACAAGGAACAGTTACAATGCCACGTTTATACAACATTAAAAACATTTTAGGCTTTTAGAGGCAAATGTTACCTTAACTTACACAATAACAAAGGCAGTAGGGGCAAACTGTCATAACATTCCTTCAGCAATGAGAGTTTTAGTACTTGTTGTATAACACAGTTATAAAAACCAGGCAGCAACTTGGGTGACAGTGTGTCTGCCGGGTGGAGAAGTGTTCAGGATAAAATGGAAGGAAAATAGGTATATTTTGTTCAGGAGCTATGGATTCTATAACACTGAAAAAAACTTACAGAAAAGAGCAATTCCATGATATCAGCTGAGAAATACTTACTGAATTGTTATACTTACAATTTACAGATGAAGCAAAGGTGAGAGGATTAAAAGTACACTGGAGTGTTGTATTCAGGATGATCATGACAAATGAGAGCAGCATTCTGAAAGAAATGGAAGTCAATTCTATGTGAAATTTTGTGTCTTTCTCAGAATAGTGACTGTAACATTACAGGAGAGAGATGGGTGAGGAAGAGGCTTCACATTTGAAGTTCTAAAGGCTAAAATGGACGTTAAGAAGAAAAAAAAAAGGAATATAAAGTTGACTATTCTCTTCAGAGCACATACCTTCCCAACAGAAATGATGCATCCAGGATCGCACACTGTATCCTTCAGGAAGGACATAAGCCATCCAACTAGACCAAAGGAGAAAGCAAAGATGTACCAAATGGGATCTTACATGTCTGGAAAGTGAAGAGAAATGTGAAAGGGACTTGGTTACTAAAATGGTATCAGACTGAAGTGGACCACAAAATGATTTTTCAGGTGCTTAAAACATAGTTGCAATGGAAAAGGCAGTAATTTTCTCTTCTTGTCCATTGTGGAAAGGGTAAGCAGTCCAGGACTTAGATGGCGTAAAGTAAGGTAAATCAGACTAAGGGTTGAGGGAAACCCTTGTGGCTGCATGAGCAGTTTAAGCTCTACAGTAAATTATTTAATGACATGGAAAGTCTCCACTGGTAGAGATACTTGAGAATATATTAAACAAATATCTGGCAAGAATATCTGACGTTTAATTGAATCTTCTTTCATGCAGAAGGATGTCATCTATCTCTTCTTCCTCAATTTTCTAAACACTCTGTGAAATACATTAAAAGATACTCACTTTGTCTTTCTCCAGAGAGTCATTTATGTTTCTCAATTCATTTTAGTTTTGAGGCATTTGGGTTGACTTTAGTGCTGAATAACTACTGCTGGCCAAATCTTGACTGTTGTTGCTTAAATGGACGGTGTGACTGAGGCAGAGGAATCCCTGACATCATCTCAACAGACCCAGAGCAAGGATGAGTTGGAACAGTTGCATTTGAGGTGATATCCCAACAACTGGGCAACAGTTTTTATCTGTTTATCTTTCCATTTTAAATGTCAGCGATGAGTCCATATGTGCTGTCAGAAGGGCCTTAGGGTAAAGTTAGGGTTCCCCCACCTCAAGAAACTTTGCCAATGTCTTGCAGAAGGTCAAGGCTTTGTCTCCAGTCTTTATCTCCTTATATAATAGTAGGATCTTTCTTCATTTGTATTCTTGCTCTCAATACTGTGGATGGAAATCCAAGGATTTTATAAAACCTAGGACTCACGGGAATTTTTCTCAAAAATAAAAGACATATCAATCAGAACTTGGAGCAGTGTTAAATGAATGGGCTCCTGAGAGCTGGCTAGGCTAGTGGCAAGTGCCTTGTGCTTATTTCTGATACAATCTGACTCTGGAACTCAGATGTTCAAAGGTGCCAGACGTGTTCATGCCTTTTCCTCAGAATGGTAAATAACAGATATGTTTGTCAGTGTCCTTCAGATGTTCTGAATTCCAGGTTGTGTAATCACCCTGAGTTTCAAATTTGAGAACTAGACCACATATTGCAATTACTCCTCTGGGATAACTCTTGTTTTGTTGAACAAGGATTTCGTTGCTTTTGTTGCTCAACCAATCCTGAAGTACTAATTCTTTAAATAACAAATAAAATAATTGAATTCATATTTTATTTAGCAAGTGACGTACCTTGAATAACCCAAAGGAGTTTTGGTTGGACTCACATTCTGTGCTGTATTATTCAGTACCACCCTGACTCTGAATTCAGACAGCTGCCCTGGCTCACAACTTTTATTTGGCAAACATCCTCCCTCAGAAAGCCAGTGCAGGCTGAGCAGAGTACCTGCAGATTATTACATAATGTATTTTCTAGACCAGTTGTGTTTGATTTAGAGAAAATCCTACTCTCCCATGAATTAGTAGATTTGAAATTTGATTATTTTGAAGGTATGACTGGTTCAGCATTTGATAGATCTGTCCCAAAGCTGAGAGAGATGGATCAAACATCTTTACTAACAGATGCATTTAACTTATTTTCTTAATACTTCTTCTATAAATAGATATAGTGCAGATTTTTTTGCTTGCATTTTGATGATACTAAAGAACCACCAATAAAATCTTTTCCAAGTCCTTTCTAAATGTATTACTTTATTTTTTTTCATCTTTAATCCTCCCTTGAACTCCTTTTATTCTCTATGATTTATTGAGACCTTCTCAAGACAAAGGAAACCAAATCAAACAAAAAACCTAAACAAACCATGTTTCCTCCCTTGGAGACTGGTGATTAATTATGTCAGTATGCTCATCTTTTGAAAATTAATCAGAATTTGAAGTCTTCTCAAGAAAAACTATAATCTAACCAGATTTTTTTTCTCTATAGTGTTCAAGCCATTAAGAGAAATGCATAGAGTATGCACTATGGTTATATCTGGCAATGTAGTGTAAAGCATCCAAGGAGTGTATCTTGTCTAATAGTTAGTGGGACAATAATGAAGATATTAAGACATTACTTGCCGTTGGGCAAGGACTTGGAATAAACTCTTTTTTGAAGGAGCTTGAATGAGACATTGCCTGAGCTGGTAAACCACCCCCACCATGTCTAGCTGTACTTCATCTTCACTCTTCAATATCTTCTCCTTCCTATTATGCTATTCAATAAAATAATTTCTTCAGACCAGACAGGGAGCACGTACTGAGGTGTATTGCACTTACAGAGGTGTTGTTTTTTTTTTTTTACTTACTAATCAATATTATTGGTTTAATATAATAAAAAACCTGCCTGTAGCTTCTTAGACCTTTCCAGCACATGGGTGAGTCCAACAGAAGGCATACAATTAATTTATTTTTTTTTCCTAATGGTGGCATGAATTTTTTTCAAGATTTTTGAAAGTCATTTTGTGGTTTTGGGAGTAGTCTTGACAATAATGTCTATCTCAACCAATCAGACCTAAAATGAAAAATCTATATAAAACTGTGCTGTTAATTTGCCAGCCCAAATTGCTCCATTGTTTCCAGGCAGGAAAGGTGGCAGTCTGGGAGAATCCTTTCAGATTTCAGTTTTGCCAGGTATATGATTATGAGGAGGTATGATGTTTCTGGGTGGAGAAAAATCAGTTTTCCATCAGAACAGTATTTAAATATAGTATTTAGATATCAAATCATCCAGTCCTCTCGAAAAACCTTTGAAAGGAAGGTGCCTACTACTAATAGAAACCAAGCTTTACACACTTTATCTGCTTTGATGCATGAAAAGGGGAGCCTGCCTGTATGAAAGGTGAGGTCTAAAATTCCCCTCTGTTTATATCTTGCTCTTCCTAGAATATTTAATATATACTCAGAAATTATATGGTATGAATTGGAAAAAAACTTTTTTTTTGCATACAGAAAAGCACAAGTCTTTCACAAATATTTATTTACTGAAAGATCTCCAAAACAGGCCTTTTTGAGGTTTGGAGAGGGAGGAAGAGGGTTTTTTTGTTTTTTTTTTTATTTTACCCTTTCATCACCATGTCTGTGCACTTGATAAATGATGGTCATTCTTTGCTACTTCCCATGAATTATTACTTCTGTCCACAAGAGTGGATATAACACAGAAAAAAAGGAAAAAAAAAATCTTACCTGTAATTTTGCTTTCTCTCAGTATTGATTTAGTACTTAGCAAAGACTTTTTTATAGTAAAATGGTAATCCGTCTTACATGTGGTCTGGCATAGAATTCCTCTGAGTTTTTTTATTTGTCTAAGTGAAAACAAGAGTGAGGATCCCATATGGTTAAATTTTCACATATTGGCAGCCTGTTGTGTTTCTTTTGTTTGGTTCAAAGCTGCTATTTGTGCCTATACTTTGTTGTGTCTTCTGCTGTGGAATTCTGCTTTTAGGCAAGACCCAATGGTCAATCAGAGTATTGAAACTCAAATAGCAGGTTTTAAAAAAGAGATAGGAGAATTTCACAACCCAGCCTCTCCTCTAGGTCATTATTATAATGCTGGAATATGCAAGCAGCAAAACCATCATAAGAGAAAAGATAAAAAAAGAGAGAACCAATTTAGCTTTTCCAATATGAATATGCTATGAAGGAAATTATGCATCTCAACATTAGGCATCTGAAATATTTAGCTAGTATTAATGCCAACCTCATTATATGCCAAACTTGATACTATTTCAATTTCACTGTTTGAATGCAATCTTCACAGGGAGAAAAAAACCCACTCTCATAGCAGTGAGATTGTAGACAATAAAATAAAAGAATGCAGTCAAATCATCTAATGTTTTCACTGAAAATCTTTCTGCCATTTTATTTGGATTTAATTTAATCAATGCCTTTTGTCATTTGGACTTTGGATACTAATGATGTTTTGAACCATGTTGAATAACTGATGCTTGTACCAGCTGCTAAGGCTTCCTATTTAACCTGTATTGCAATTTGGTTTTGTTTATTGGAACCTATGAAAGCTTCTAATCTGCTGCCTCTTTCAGGCACAGAGAACATTTTGGGGTGTGGAAGATTCTTCCTGGCTGCCCATAAAGGCTGGCAGGAAAAGCTCTCACTAAAACGGCTTAAGGTGATGAGTAGCTCCATCCATACCAATGTTAAATTTTGATTTTGAATAGCTTCTGAGGAAAAAATGGGAGGAAAAAGAGTGCAGAAGTTTCACTGTTAAAGGAATTTTTGGTTTGTGGGCTTTTTTTTCCTTGTCTTTCCATTCATTGTCCCAGGGGCAAACTTAAACTATTTATTTTGAAGGCTCTTGCTTCATCCCCTATTAGATGTTTGTGCTAAAGTTGTGTTGACATAAACATTTGCATAAATCCCAGTACAAAAGAATACTTAATTGAAGGAGTTGTTAGAGGAACAGCTGCCAGGTGACATCCTGTCACTGCAAGGCTGGAGAGGCTGGCACACACCTCACATTTTTTCCTTTCTGCCTGTTGTGTATAGACAGCAGATTTGGCCAGAAATTGCTTCATGTAATAGAGAATGAAAGATTGGGCCAGATATTCAAGTCAGCCTGTGTGTTATTGACTCCTCATTAATTATTTAGCATGATTTTGCTCACTCACTGAGATCATTCTTCATCCAAAAAAATCAGGAAGCTGGACAAATCCTACTGATGCATAGAAGCATCATAACATCCCTTTACATATAAACAAACAATGGGGGGAATTAAAGTTAATACAGTAATTTTCCAATGTTATTGTAGGTTCTGTGTTATCAAAAGTATGTTACTAGGTATAGTCAGAAGCATACTAATCACTGATATTTTGTTTCACCTTCAAGTAAAAGTAAAATTAATGTTGGCTTTCATCTTTTTTAAGGCACAGCATTTAATTTTCATTATTGCTTCGAGTCTCCTTACTCTCAGTTTCAAAAAGTATGTGAGGGGACACCAGAGGAGCTATAGGTTTTTTGAAGGTAAATAAAGAAGAGGGATTTTTTTTCCCCTTCTCAATTGGAAAAGATTAAGAAGCACTGTGTTTGGGTTTTATACTTGAATTCTAGGGCCAGGAGAGCATTCTGTTTTTCCTGATGTAGTGGTGGGAGTTGTCAGGGATAGACATTAGGCATTTCTTTTCTATACACTGGTTAAATCCAGGAATATGATGGTACAAGAAACACAGCACTTCCTTTATTATGATCATATTATATAATCTATTATTGCTGTTTTCTGTAGGCAGTGCCACCTTTGCCTAATACATGGAGCAAAGGGAAAGAATTTGGTATAGACCAAGATGATAATTGTCCAATAAAAGTTTCATTTGCAACTAAGGCATTGATTAATGCTTGACAGATGAAACAGTAGATAAAAAGAAAGAGAGTGTCCACCAATGCCTTTTAAAGGATGACAAGACAATATGTTTGTTTTTTCAGTTTTCAACGCTCTGGATGATGGGAGAAGATACACAGCTGCTAGGTAGCAATGTATTTGTGGGTTATGCATATCTTTGTCATGAATTACATTGTAAAAAACATAAATTAAATCTTTGGATGTGCTTTGGATGAAACAATGATAAAGCATGTATCATTTTGTCAAGATTATTTATTCTTGTCCATTCATTCAAAAGATCTGGTTCTTAAATGCATAGTTAAGCATCTAAATTCATACCACGCTTTTGGTTTCCTTTTTTTAGCTTTTGCAAATCATGTTACATGCCTGAATTTGACAATGTGAGGACAATGTGAGAGATAGGTATAGGATATATCTGTTCTACAGGCAATGTGCTTGAAAACTAGAAAATTATCTTTCAAAAATGAACACTAGCTAAAATAAGGCTTCATCTGATGATGTTTGATAATGAAATGTTGGCTACATCAAAGCCTTCACAGTGGTCTTAACTCACTAAATTAGGTGTTGAGTTCTTGGTTATTTTAAAGCAAAGTAATGACCAACAAAATGCTGAGCATTGCCCTCATTTGGCACAGTAAGAGCACCTGCTGACAAAATCATCCAGGTTACATTTGAGATTACATTTTAGTCACTCCAGACCTTTCTCAGAGTTGTCCCCTCTGTCTTCTAGATGTCAGTGCTCCAACAGCTGTACATCCACATGGGTGGCATGATGCAGAGCTGGGAAGGAAGCTTGTCAGCAAAATGACTGCAGTGTTCAGAGGCAGGGGAAGGAGTCATTATCTAGACAAAAAATACTGTGACATTAATCACTCTTCATGAAGCAGGCTTTCTCCAAATGCAAGCTCAACAGTCTTGCTGTGCTTGAAATCCCTTAGGCCAATAGGGAGGTGAGCCAAGGCTTTGATTCCCACCTTCCATCTCTCACAGTGAATGTAACAGCACCGAGGGGCATTGCTGGGCACCATCCACTTCCCAGGGAGAGGCAATTTAGGACTTTTCCAGTCTCCTATTCATTTATTCATTTAACATATCATTTAGACTAGAATGGTGCCAGTTGGAAGGGACTGTCAATGATTACCTAGTCCAACTGCCTGCCCAATTCAGGGCTGGACAAGTTAAAGTATGTTATTAAGGGCAATATTCAAATGCCTCTTAAATGTTGACGGGCTTGGGGCATTGGCCACCTCTCTAAGAATTCTGTTCCAGTGTTAAATCACCCTCTCAGTAAAGAAAGGCTTCCTAATATCTCCTTTCACCAAAGAAAAAATGAAAGTTTTATGCCAGTCATCTAAACCAAGCAATATTCTAGTAGTGACTAGTTGTCAGCAAAATATTCCCTTTGTCTCAATTATGAGAAGGTATTTAACAACTGAAGCAACATTAAATTATGCTTCCATTTTCCTTAGAAATTGATCTAGATTTTGGCACTACATAAAAAAGGATAAGAATATAGATAGATAGATAAAAAATATAATAACATATTAAAAAGTTTTAAATGGGTCAGAAAAATATTGTAAGGGTGGTAAAGACTTCATTTTTGAGAAATTTCGTCTAGGAGCTCTGAGACAGTTGTGCTGGGAGGAGTGTTTGGAGCAGCAGGCATTAGCAAGGGCTAATGAAAAGGAAAGGGAAAAGGAGCTGACAAGTAGAGGAAATTATTCTTCTTGAAGTGTCCCTTGATTTTCATTAGAAGAAAATAATTAACAACGAGGGTAGTAGAAATGATAGGAGTAGGCAGGCCAGATAATTGCATGCAGGTAAGGATTTTTTTAGGTTTACTGACTAGAGTACCTTCTTTAGTGAATATCTTGGTGAAATCTGGGGAATGTAAATTCAGCAACTCTTAGTGGTTAAGCAAAACACCAAAAGAGAAGGTGTGGGTAATATTTTTTGCTCTTAAAGACTTGGACACTCTTACCTTGATTTAGCAAATCCTAGTAAGGATCCTTTCTATTTTATGAACCAATATATCAGTTTTCCTTCGTTTGAGTACTCCACCACAGAGACAGACAGATAATTTTATTATTTCTTAGTGGTAGGTGTTTGGTGTTCTCCTTACTGGACCTCTGATATGGTGAGGACAAAAGCAGAGGGTTCTGAGTTATTTGGGGTGCCCATAATAATCACTTGCTCATCTGTGCAAAAATCATAACCCTTTTATCTGGAATATGATACCTCTGTAGGTCCAGCTCATGGAGAGATTTATCTGCCTAAAATGATAGTCATTCAAAATGCCAGTCTGTTTGGCATTAACATCCTGAATTCTCTGAAGCTAGCAGCAGGTTTGTCCAGGAAAAAAGGCAGAATTAAACTGGAGGGTCACCTCTTGTCCTTCACTTTTGTTGTTGAGTATCTTTTCATATTAATGATGCTGATGTCAGTTGGGGCCATTGCAGAGAATCCCAAGCTGTGAAAAATAGCAAGTAGTCTACATAAATTTAATTATGTTTTTGTATTGAAGTCGATAAGGAGATGATCAATATGCATTGGAGAGTATATAACACAGTAAATAGTACTTTCTGAAAGGTCAGTGTTTAATATTTTGCCATGTTTTCAAGTTCTCCACAAATCAGCATAACTGTTGATAGCCAGACCTGATCATCAAAAAAATCCTGGTGCAGAGAAAAAAAAATGATTGATCTCATTTAGAGGAGTGAGAATTCTTCCTGAAATTAAGGAAACAAATGAGAAAATATCTTTTTTTATCCTTTTTGTGTATACACTAGGTAATTATTACCTTACTAAAAGCCCTTTTAAACTAGAATGGTTTTAGAAGTCAATTTCACATAAGAAATGGCAGTTGTTCCAGCATAGCTTGGAATGCCCTTTGGATGTTTTCTAGTTCAGGCATTGTGCCTTAAGCTTACGGTCAAGCTTATTTTTCAAAAGGATTGATGGCTGGGAAGTGATGGGAAATTGCTTTCCTTCTTCTTTATCAGTATAAGGTACAGAATCACCTGCTGTTTAGAATAATTTCTCATAAAGTACCTTTGGAAATCTGGATGAATAATGGGCAGGGAAGAAAAGTGGGGATTTTACATTGTCCATATATCAAGGGTTTTTCTGTCTTAATAAAATCATAAATATATTAGGTCATTTCCACAGCATGTGAACTTGAGACCTGACTGCTAGGTCTATTTGTACATCTCAGTCAAAGACTCTCTACTCTTCAGGATCTCTATTTTATCATATGTGTCGCTTACAGTAATAAATACCATTAATAAAACCCATTTAGATTTTCTGAAACTTTGGAAGAAAGTGTAATTGGTGCTATTAGTATAATACTGTGTTCTAAGGAGCCAGCATTAAATGGCATTCTGTAGCATTTCAGCCTCAGCTATAAAGCCCCTCACCTGGGGAGCCTGAACACCGTGCTACAAATCTAATTGGTTTTTTGGTTCTTCATATTTTTAAGTAACGTAATGCCTTCTGGGAGGTCCAGATATTATTTAAATCTTGGCCCAGTTTCCACAACGTTCTTTGCAGGGAACTTTCTCCCCCCTTTTGTGGGATTCTCTTTGCACAGGTGCCAGCACCAGTGGGTACCCCGAGGCTTCCCTGCTCCCACTGGTATCTCTCCCGGAGCTCTTGGAGCAGGACAAGCCTGTCTGCAGCTCATGTGTGTGCCTTTCAGAAAATGGGATGGAAGCCTTTTAGAAAATGGTGTTGTCTACTCTTCTGTGTATAGATATTTTGGTAGAGGAAGCAAAAAGCAAAATTGAGTGTAGACTGCTTAGAAGCCTTTGTTATAGGCAGCATTGTTGGCTAGTGTAATGGAAGTGGGATTTGGTTGATACATTTAGTGATTTGTCTTTAACTGAGAAAGCAGGCAGTTTATTATTGTTTGTCTAATAAGGCAAAAAAAACCATTCCTGTGCTAAAGTGGTGGGTAGGAGTGTAGTTAGACTGGCTGGTAAAGGTATTTTGATAATGTGAGAGACTTGTGAGGTAAGCCTGTTCTGGCACCAGTGATTTTGATTGATATTTCTGTAGCTACTGTGGTATGATTTATGTGGAAGTAATGTAAAGGACATGCTATTTCTTTTTGCCAATAGAGTTGCAAGTACATTGTAGGGAAGGCAAAGTCTTTTAAAGTATATGAAAATAAGTACAAATGAATTGTTTAGGAATGTCCTCCAACATGCTCTCTGTTAGCTCAGTTTGCCAAGCCAAAGAATTTCTGGATATGAAGAGGATAAATAATAACTGCTAAAAATTATTTTTCGTTATAGTAAGGGAAAATTTTATCTTTTTTTATATTTGCTGGAAAAAACAAAAAACACATTATTTGGTAAACATTTTAGTGACACTGGTCAGAGATAGACTTGGCAAAAGTCATCTGCACCTTGGTTAAAGAAAAAAATTGGCCACCAGCAGTTGATAAATAACTGAATTGCAAAAGGTGATGTCCATTCCAACTGGTAAATTACGAGCTTTGGTAGACCTGTGGTACAGCATTATAGAACAAAGCATATACAGGCATAAATGCATAGTTCATGTGTTTCCAAGGCAGCATATAATTGTTACTGGACATTTGGACTTACAGCTAGTTAAAATGTCAGGAATTGTAAACACAAGGTGAATAGTCGATATTTCTGCCAAGTTTAGTTATTCAGTAGGCCAACAAATCTACAAAGGGGAAGATGAAACAAAAGACAATTTCTTTAAGGTTTAATGTATGTGTTTTCCATTTCTATATGTGGTATGGGAAGTGTTACAAAAGGCGGAATTTGTTGCTGTCATTGATTTCTTGATCAACTGCTGCCAGAATGTGACAGCTAAGAAAGAGTAAAATTGGAAGGATACATCTTGCCCACAGGCTTCTTCCCAGAAGTGAGGCAGAGTTCTTAGAACAAGATTAAAAGTACAAATACCTAGATGCTGTGGAAAAGAATAGAAATATCAACTATTGAATCAGATAAATTCCAAATACCTTCATTTTTTAAAATTTTATTTTCACTGAACTCACGTCACCAGTAGTTACAAAAATAACCCCAAAAACCTAACCACTGAAAAAAAATTAATTCAGCCAATAAGACTTCAAACTATATATCCTGCCACATTTATGTGACTGTTGGGATGTTTCAAAGAAAGAATTCATGATCTTCTGTTGCAGAGTGTTTGAGAAAGGAGAGGTGCTATGCTATGTTACGCTTTTCTTTTGAAGAGTAATTTTGACTAAAATCTGATCCCTAATTTATTCAGTTTAGGTGAAGTCCTGACAAGCTTGCAGAGAGATGGAGAAGAAGGAAATTTTTTTTCTTAGATCAGCAGGTTGAACAAGTTGTAAGTGTGGAAGAGTCCTGAAGGATATGCTGTCTGAACAGACTGCCCTGTTTCATGGAAAGCCGTGCCGGTTCCCCCGGGCGTTCTTGGTTGTTGCACAGTGCAGCAGTAAGCAAAAGTTCTTCTGAAATAATGTCAGGGCATCATTAAACCAGTTAATAAATCTTGCTAACCTCTGCCTCCAGTGTGTTCCACTGAGAACAGTGGTTGGGACCACCAGTTCAGAGATTGCCTTCTTAGGTGAGTGACGCCATCACCACGAGCAATACAGGGAGCAATTGTGAACCTTCTAAATAATAAAATGGTTGCAAGCCTCTTTTTTTAATTCTGCATAAACGTGCTCACAAACACATATATGCCTTGTGGGAATGTGGCTAACTCCATCACTTCAAAGTTATTACCTGTAAATTTTTTACACAAAGATACTTACTTCCTTTGTTGTATACTTTGTGAGGAAAAATCTGGGACTGGGACTGTAGTGCAAGACATCCCAAAATTGGCCCTTGCTGTAGGAAGTAGACTGGAAGAATCCAGGCTTTCTAAAGTTGATAGCTAAATATTGAAGACAGAACATATTTTGAGCCACAGAAGTCTATCTTAAAAAAAATCTGTTGTCATCCTGGACTATGTACTTCTTCTCTTGCATCCTCAGTGGATCTTGAGAGAAGAGGAAAAAATGCAGCCCCGGTATTGAGCGGGGAATAGTAGAAGGCTGTAAGCTTGGAAACTGCAGGAATAATTGTAGATGCACTGTGCAAGCAATGCTGCAGATGGGATTAAGGTGGTGAGAGGTCTTGAGAAAGTGGATTTTTTTGATGCTTTTTGAAAATAATGTGGAAAATGCACGAGAAGCAGTCTATGTTTGTTTTTTTGGCAGCTGTGATTTGCAATTCAAAGTGTTTGAGGCAGCTGTGTTTGCAATTCAAAGTGTTTGAAGTGGAGACTTCTTGGCCAAACTAAATAGTGGAAAAGAAGTGAAATGAACACAGTAAAAACAATCAATAAATTCAGTAACTGCAGAGAGAAGCACACATAATTAGTGCATATCCACCATGTGAACTTGACTCCACATGGACAGCTGAGGCTGACACATGAGATTTTGGGGAACACTCTGGTGTCAGGTATCCTGTTAATTCCCTTAGATTATTTTTTTCACCTTCTGTACCTTCACTGACCATATCATTTGCTCCATCGGGCAAAATCTCTCATTGCTGATTGTAGAGACTCTGAGCATGCTTTTGTTTGGCTTTTTCCTTTGTACTTCACAGTTTAATGGCTTACTGCCAAATGCTACACCTAGAGGCAGAAAAATATTGATATTAACATGGCATAGACTGTGGAAATGAAAATCCATGACTGCTGTGTGGAATCTACATTAACATATTCAGAAGAATATGATAAATATTCTATGATTTGGTGAAATGAAGGCTTTTTTCCATTTACCTTTCTGTGTGTACTTTGTTCTCACTGTCATCAATAGAAATTGTTCCTGTGGGTCTGGCAAAGACTATGCCAGATTTTTACTGGCTAAATTATGCAACTGATCATCTTGTTGAAAATGCCTTGTTTTAAAATTAAACCCATCTTGAGTTGTACACCAAGACAGATGTGTCCATGAATGAAATTTTAATGGTAAAAGAGCTTTACAGAAGTGTCATTTCTTGATCCCCATGTTAGATACATCTCAGATTGCTTCTGGCCCTACGATGCCCAAGGAAACCTTTATGTTGCACAGCGTTTGATTCAGAAAGGCAAGAAGAGGATAAAGCCTCTGTGTATCTCAAAGGCAAGAAGCAGTTTTGTGGCTGATGCTGCATCATGGGGACTTGGATGGTTTGGGTGAGCTGCTGTGCTTTGTGTAACCCTGCAAACGTGCTCCCAGCAGCTCCCTCAGTTGTACTGATGACTGTTTATATTGCCAGCCATGTATCAGGAAGGAACCTGCTTTGTAATCACACAAGAGAACTCTTTGGTTTGGAAGCCACAAGTCAACCATCTTTGCTGTGTTCTCTGTTAAAGCCCTTGTTGAAATAGCTGCAAGTAATTGGATTGAAGCATTGCAGCATGAATTCTTATTTCCAGTATTGCAACATACAAAAGGACATAGCTATTATTCTCCCATGGCATATCTTGTTTTTGTATCTCACTTCTTATTCTTGTGTATTATAAAATGGAAAAAAGTTTGTTTCTAAAGATACTGTCACATTTTGCAATCAGATCATTTCAATGTGAAAAGTAGATAAAATTTTGTTTTATTATTGCGTAATTTGCCACAGTGTTTGGTAGAAATTGCTAAATCTGTCAGGGATTGTTGCCCACCTACGGCTTAGTCATGGATATTTCTTGCACAACATAGCACAAAATATGATCAAGGAAACACCTGACCTAAAACTAAGGCTTAACTTTCCTGCTTCAGGACTATGTGTCACTGTTCTTGAAAGCAGAGAATATGCCAGACTGCTTTAGATTTTTTTTTAGCTTCTCATTTGAAGAGGAATCTTGCTCTGTCATTCGTTGTTGTGAGCATCTTAGTAGACCCATTGTTTTCATTAGGCTTTCTTACCTGAATAGCAATTATTTCTGTGAATAAGCTTTTGTGGTAGTGAGCTCTTAATCAGCTGGGCAACAGCAAATAATGCACAGCATATTCTGCATGCAGGCACACTGACATTTGCCCTCAGCCTCACTGTGACACTCCTCCACCACAAGTGGGAGAGGCAAAGTCCTGGCTTCCGTGATTTCATTTACCCACTTTATATTTCAGAGGTTTCTAAAGTGATGTGTAATCAAAACAAACATTTGTTGAAGCCCTCCCTATACTGAAAGGATTGCTTTGAGATATTAAGCAATGAAAAAAGCAAAACTGGCCCTTGGATTTCTCCAGCATCATGTAGGAGTCAGGTCACTGCATCGTTTTTGTTTTCTGTCAATTCTCTGATTGCCTTGGCTGGATGGAAGCTTTGAATGAGTGTAATCTGTGGACAACAACAAGTCCAGATGCAAATTAAAAGTTTCTGGTTTGCATTCATGTCTGGCCTGCTGTCTACTCAGCTTCTTCTTTCAATATTGTTCTCTGTGGAATTGTGTTGCTCACAGTTCATCAGTAAATATATGGGGTGATCAATGGTCTTACCTGTTGCTTTTGTAATTACATGACAACTGATTTAGGAGTACAGGTAGTTCGGACCTCACAAACAGATCTATTTGAACTAAGAGAATACTACCTGTCAGTGATAAGTTAAAGGCATTACAAGAATATGTAATTAAAGGATCTAGTAACTCCAAACTCTCAGATTATAATTAAGAATGTTCAGGGTGTGATTGTTCACAGTATGAAGTTTTATTGCTCTAGTTGTGATAAGTGCAGAGAAATCTGACCTATTAATAAAAAAAGATTATGTGTTTGTCTACTCTCAAAGACAGGAATATTTGTTTCCTCCATTCTAACTTCAGGCTCTCTATGTTCTTACCTTGTCAGCAGTCTGACATGGCTCTGGTTTACTCCAAAAAGAAATTGCTAGAATTTAATAATCTTGCTTTGATTTTACCCCCTCTGTATTTGTAGTAGCACTAATTTTTACATGTTTTATTTGAAGAGGAGTCAAATTCTCTGAAAGTGGTGAGAGGAAAGGTGAGCAAAAATGCTGCTATGGGGATGTCCTCAAGCCCTTGCACAGGATGACCCTCTGCATTGTATCAAATACCAAAACTTGGTCATATTGCAGTGAGGCAGTGAGGGGATATCAGCAGGTCTTCAAGAGCAATTCTGAAAAGAGGTGAATTTCTTTTCTCTCCCTTCTTTTGGTTTTGGTGGGTTGGTTTTTTTTAATAATTCTTATCTACCTGGTGCACTAGACAATGAAGACCCAGTAAAGTGGAGATTTTTAACACTGTAAATTTATGAGCTACTATGTTTTTTATAATGACTGCTGATTGTGCAACTAATCTTATTTTACTGTTTTTCTTTTTTTAATTACCTGCTGAGAGCCACTTGGATGGAGTTCATAGAGCTTCAGACCCACAAACCACAAATTACAAACTAAATTCAGTTAATTAGCTGAGCCAAAACTACCATAAAGTATATACATGGAGCTGGATTCTCAATACTTTTTTAGTAGAGATAGAAAAAAGCATGGTGTAAAATTCAAAACATAATAGTAAATTTTATAGTATTTTCTCTGGAATAATTTAAGAACACTTCAGAGTGTGTTTTTGGGTCCAGTCCACCTCTATTTGTGTAGTTGTCTTAGCAGACTAACCAGCCTTTCCATGTTCTCAGAGAGTCATCCTTTATTACAAGGTGAAATGACACACATCTCAAATATTTTATTTTAGTGGTTTGGGCCTGAAGAACATTTGAGTTGTGGACAAGTCAAAATCTGGCATAAGGATGGCATATTTCTCTTAACACACTGATAATCTCTTGGGGTTTCGAAAATGTGAAGTTTATATTTCCAGTCCGAGCTGCCATTGTCTTATGGTGAGGAGTAAACTCCTTTTGCTGCCAACACACATTGTGGCAGGAGGAGTTCAGATGTGCTTTTCATCTGGGATTGCCAAATTAGCTGCTGCTGGATAGAGCTACATGTGTGCTTCTCTGCTCATAGGACAAGCTGCACATAGCAAACATTATGTATGTCTTAAAGACTAAAATCTCACCTTAATGTCTGTCCAGTTCTATCTTTAAAATAAAAAGGGGCAATTAATAAATGCCATTAAAAAGCAATTGTTAAAAAATTGCTAAATAAATAAATGTAGGTAAGGATGAGCACTTCTGTAACAGCCTTGAAGGTAAAATTCCTGCGTTTTGTGTATGTCAGTGCAACTTGATTCATAGCAGGTATCACTACTTGTTTGCTGAGGAGCACGTGCTTTTTTTGCTTTCTGCCTAAGAGGAGCAATCAGTTCATGCCAAAGCATTTAAAGTTTGGAGCAGCAACCTTCTCTGTTTTATGCTGTTCCTAAGCTTCTCAGAGTGAGAGCACAGTTCAGGCACTGCCATAGGGCAGCACAAATGGATTTTATCACTTTAACCAAAATGTATAATGTGTGGTAAAATGTACACGAAACATCATTTAGTACTGAGAAAGGAGTAGTTTCAGAGGATAAAATGCATCATTGCATCTTTCACACTAGAGAAAGAAAACCCAAGCAGTTTGTCACACCAGGGCTTGCTCTGTTCACAGACAACAGCAGGGCAGCTAAATGGGAGCAGCACCCAAACAGCTGGGCTGTGCTCCCTCCTTGGCTCATCCCACAGGCAAGGAGGGCCTGGAGATCTGCTGCACCACACAATGGGCTGTGGGAGGACAAAGCCCAGCTCTCTGTGGTTGTTGCCCTTTCTCCCAGTCATCCAAGCTGAGCCCTTTGACTCCAGCAAGAGGCTTTTTATTACTGAGGTGGCAGAATTGAATTTTGCTTTTATTGAGAGGAAGCCTTGATAGGTCCCTGAACCTACTGGGGGATCCAGTATCATGGCAGCATGGCACCAAATCTGCAACTGGTGTGTAGCTCAGATTACTTCAACACCTCTTAAAATAATGTTTGACTTCGTGACATTTTACCTACCTCTTGTTTCTGTGAATTATATACCGAGCTTTAAGGCAGGGAGGAATGGGGGACTTTAAACACACCTAGGAGTCAGAACACCTCTGGAGATATGCACAGTCATATGTGCAGGCAAACATGTACAGCCTGGGTGGAAGGGAGAGCTTTCCCCTTCTTCAGCCAAGGCTGTGGCAGTGCAGTTCTGTGGCTCTCACACTTGCCTGTCCTTCTCCACCCAAAGCATAGGCTGTACATGATTCCATCAAACATGAACTCATGCACACTCTTACTAGAGATCCGTGGTACACAGGCTAATATATGGTCTGTTAATTTTATATGTAAGACAATCTCTCCAGTCAAAACAGGATTTGGGGGTTTCTTTTTGGTTTTTTTAATTTACTTTTTGTTTGTCTTTGTTTTTTGTTTTTGTTTATTTGATTTTATTTTTGGTTTGGTTTGGTTTTGGGGTTTTTGGGGTTTTGTTGGGATTTTTTTAATGGGCAGAGAGCAGTAATGACATTCTGTATGTCCAGTGTATCAAACTGCAGTTTTTTTGAGAAATTCTGATGTCTAGATTTTTACCTGATTCTAAAATCTTGCAGCAATAGGTTCTGTATTACAGGCTGGAGTTAGAGTCAACAAAAGGGGTATGGGGCAGGACCATGTGACCAGGAGGAAGAGAGAGAGGAGGGTGACAGTGACCTGAAAATTCTGTTTAGTGGTCTTGTCAGGTCAGGCTCTGGGCCATGGAAATATCTGTTTCCTCAGCCCCTGTCTGTCACCTAGCTCTGAAAACAGGGTGAGAGAGGTCCTGCATTAAATAATGTGTGAGCTCTGTGCACTCCTTAAGATGAATTGTCTCTCATAAGTATTTTAACTATGTATTCAGAAATCAAGCATACTCAGGAATTAGGTACGTTTGCATTGGCTTTTCCTACCTTTCAAGAGCTATTCTTTATGAAGGTTTATTGGTAAAGAGCTTACTTTGTAAGGAAAAGAAGAAGGAAAAGGTGAGAGGAGGATGAGGGGAGTGGGACTGTTGAATTCTTAGAAGATAGGATGAGGAAGGACCTCACATCTGTCTGCAGCTAAAAATGAAAGGTGATAGGACAAGTAGAAATGGATACAAGTTGCAACAAAAGAAATCTAGTTAGACTTCAGGAAAAGGAGGAATCACAAGATCAGTCATGGTCTGAGTGACAGCTTAGACCACAAGACCCTCAGAGGTAATTACTCGCTGAATAACAATTCTAGGGGGGTTTTGATATATTATGTCATCTACTGATGACCTGCTATGTCTCTATGAAAAAGCACACTAGCTCCTATTTTTTTGCTTAGAAGACATAATTCTTTTTAGTCTCATCCCTTCTGCTGCTTTTGGTGATTATTTGTCTTTTTAAAATAAAGGAGAAAAAATTTGGTTTATCCTGCTGTATCAATCCCATAATTGTGTCTTCTCACACTATAAACAAATCAGGATTAGGCACAGACAAATTCTTCAGGACTGCAAGTCCACCAGCTTCAATGTTACACAATATTCATCTGCCAGGATTATTAGATTGCACACATGTGGCTCACTGAGTTATGGTTGTTGATGGAGTTTGTCTGACAAATGTCCTGGCCACTATCCACATTCCTCCCGCTCTGAAAAACAGAGGACATGAGTCTGCAAGTCTGCTGAGCCAAGTGCTTTCGTAACCTTTACATTTATTTTCCTCTCTTTATTTTGAAAAGATGTCTTCAAATTGAACTTTGTGGTTTTGCTGACAGACTTATTTCTGCTAAAATCCAAATATAAAATATTCAATACTTCCTTTTTTGTTTCCACCCCCCCAAATTACTTGGAAGAAATATGACAAAAATTTTGGAAGAAATAAACAAAATTGAATTTGAGAGCTAAAATAGGTAAATGACTATTCTCAGTACCAACCTGAAAACTCAGCTGTGTTAAATCTTTGTCTCAAATGTGATCTTAATTTAAAAAGGAAGAACAGAAAACACAGAAAGAGAAAAACAAATTTTTGGCAGGAACATGGCTAGACAGTCACTGGGGTAGAAAAAAATGAGAGTTCACTGTCTGCAAAGAATGTCATGATCTCACAAATGTCACTAATTTCTTCACTCTGAAGTTAACTCTGCACAGAGGTTAGATCTGCTCTGGAAGACTGCCCATAGAATAATGAATAACTTACTTGAAGAAGTCTGTGTGTGTGTGTGGGCTACAAAAAGGGGTAAAACGGTTCAGGTTCATGTGCTTTTCCTGACAGTTGTTTTGTTGGGAGCTAAGTTCTGTCCTGGAGCCTGCACAGATAGTTTTCCTGCTATGCAGAGAGGAGAGAGGGGTTTGATGCCTCACAAACCCTGTTTGCTTTTGCTGATCACGAGCTCTCTGTGTTGTCCGAGTGTGGAAGAAGTTCTTACCCTGACTCTGATAAAAGTAAATGCTGAAAACCAGGAGACAGCCTCATACAGTAAAATCGGTGGCATTGAATCAGGCCAGTGGTCAGTTTTTCTAGATTTTTATGCTTTTAGGGTTTTGTACCAGCTGCTTCAGATGTGAAACCCATAGTGATGCACCTTACGGACTTGTTTTTTCCAATTTTAAAATTTGATGAGTTTGGTTTGTTTGGATTTTTCTTTTTTTCTTAAATCACATCTCATTCATTACTTTTTAAGTCTTTAGTGCCTGTTTTAATATTTTAGTTTAATGCCTGAAATACCCACTCTCCGCTTGAAAAAAAAATAGAGAATGAAAAAATAAAACCTACAGATCTATGTTTTGTTTTATATATATTATGTATACATTTTGTTCTCTTGGAAGATAAAAGTGGAAGCATACTTTACTGATTATTGCTGTTCTGCAATAATAATTTTACAGTACATACCTGCCCGTTTCTGCCTAAAGAAATATGCTTTAGGACACAATGTAAGATCCCTAAAATAAGTCAATACACAAATGAAAAAGTGAAAGGTAGTGTTTCAAGATCCCACTGTGACAGGTTGTTCTAAGCTCTGTAGGATTTTTTGGGGGGTTGTTTTTAAACTCTCGTCTGTCCTTTGTTGTAAGATTCCTGTATTGATTTCTCTTTTCTATTACTAAAATATATTCCCTTATTCACTTTGCTGCTGCATATAGGTTGGACTTCATCACTGAGCCTTTGTGAGACCTGGACTTTTTTACATCAGAAAATTATTGGAAAAACTGTACAAATGAGATATAGTCATAACTGTACCTTATAGTTTAGTTTACCTTATCATGTCTTTGTTTATGTCCTTCATCAAAGGACAAAATACATTTTGCATTCTGATCTGAGAGGTGCAGAGAATCTGTCTCTTCCAATAAGGTTTTACAATTACCTGTAGTCCTAATTAAAATAATTTTTCGTGTTGGCACCCTTTTTAGGCTGTACTAAAACTGTCCTGGAGGCTAAATTATTATTTATTTTAATGCTGAAGAAGAAAGCTTTCCTATCTTTGCCCGTTATTTCCTGTCTCTTGGCCATCATCACACTTTTTGGAAGGCAGCTTCTATGAGCAGCAAACGTGTTAACAGGAATTGAAAGGATTTATACAAGGGTTGTAAGAACAAAATACTTTGAATTGCCTTTCAGTAGGAAAGAAAAAGAGGTAGCTTTTTATAACACAGTGAGACAGCTCTGACAGGGCATATGTCATTTTGAAACAGTTAAAGCTGAAACTACTATAGGCATAACACAAACAAGGCATTTGGGGGTCTAACATTATTTCAGCCCAGTCTATGCCCTCTCATGTCTAATTGCTTAATTACAGTTTACTGTACATTTTAATGACATAAACTCTGAAGCACTCAAGCTAAAGCAATGTATGATGCTGTGATGCTCCCTGCATTTTTCCAGTCTAAGTGGAATTCATTAACATGCCTAGTCAAGCAAATGAAATGATCTTTTGTGCCATTTGCTCTTGTTCCTGGTTTTCTCAACTCACTCGCATCTTTGTGGGGTTTAACAGCTTTGCAAGGGAAGGGATAACAAATGAATAATGAGTTACCTTTTTTTTTTTTTTGTGGTATTGAAAACAGGAATTATATTGATTCACAATACAGATTAATTCAGCATTTAGCAGAAAACAGCAGATTTCCATTTTTCAAATACATATCCCTGATTTGTTGATATATCTTGGTCACTGAAGCATGTTATAGTCTTAACTCACTATTGAATTTCCAGATAGTCCTTCAGGGCAGTGTTAAAACCTTGTTGATGTTCAACAAATTATTTCATCATTAATTAAACTGTAAATCAGTAAGTTAGTTCCTCCCATCTTTCACTTTACTTCCTTTTCATTTTTTTATTTTTCCTTTTCATTTTTCCTCTTTCTTCCCTTTCCCTTCCCCCTCCTTCATGAACACAAAAGCTACACAGCTCTTTTGAAATTTACATGTTTTTGTTTGCACTGAACCCATGATTTCAATATAGATTATTTGTTACTACAACCAAGTAGCTATAGGAGTGGTAGGGGGAAGTATTTCTGTAGCCTGCCAATGATCTCACCAGTTCTTGCTATACTGTGATAAATCATGATGGCTGCATGGCATATTACAAGTGAGAATTACAATCAGATTTCTCTTTTTCTGGGTTCTAGTGATGTTTTAAGTGCTTTCTTTGAGGTCATCATAGACAGAGTTCAAATTAAAGCTTGGCTGTAGTCAGAGTGATAAATTTTATTGACATTCATTAATAGTGTCAGCAGCTGTTTTGGATTGTACACTTCAAAGAGAAACAGTAGCTGATTCTTTCTTCCTCATTAGTCCATCAGGAGTATGCTAATCAAGGGAGGAAGGGAACATAAACTGCAACCTCATTGAAATAAGGCATGGAGGTGAAGCGTTTCAAACAAATCAGTAGTAAAACCATATTTGACTTCTATGGGACCCATCTGGTACCTGTAAAAAATGCAAAATTCCTTTCCTGAGTTTTCTTCAGAGGTGATGAATGGTTTGTTGCAGTGGAGCCAGTTCCAGAGAAGATCATGTTCCTTGCTCTTCCCTGGGAATTACCTGAGACTTGTATGCACCATTAGATCATGTTGTCTGCCTTGGCTGCTTGTTCCTCCGAACCAGGAGCTGGAGCACTGGGACTCTGCTCAAGTCCCAGAGCAAAGCAGAGGGTCAGAGCCTGAAGAACAGAGCAGTAAGTGGGGCAAGGCTGGCACCTGGACCTGGTCATAGGAGCAATGTGCCACCACAATACTTCTCGTAATGGCTAATGCTCAGGTTAGCTTTTGTTCACATGAGTATTTGCACCTGCATATGGCTTTTCTGTACTCCACAGACCCTTGCCCCACTGCTGTCAGGCCCTCTGGAACAGACCATGGGTTTGCACAGGTTTTATCCCCTCATCTTCCTCCAAGGGGTGGTGAGGGAAAGCACCCATGTGGCTGCAGTGCACTGCCTTGTTTTCACAGGGATGTTTGCCGTGGACATTCCATGGTGATGGTGTCTTGCCTCTACACAGATTATACAGCCCTGTGAGGAAAAGGGGAAAAGCAGCAGAGAAATGGTCTGTGCATGGAGCAGTGAGGCAGGAGGTGGTGGTCACTGTCATGGTCATTCATGCTGCTTTGGACCAGGGTCTCAGAAAGTTTCTCACCTGGAGACCACATCTGCTCTTATAGCAGAGGTGCTTTATCTCTGCCAGTGTGTGACCTGCAGTTTTGTAATACTGAACCTGCTTCTTGCCTGTTTATTTTATCTCCTTAAGAGCAGAACACAGCTTATGAAAAGGAGATACAGAAAATAGAGGCTTAAGCTGGTGCCACAGGTACAAATGAGAATCTTTGCCTGTTACCAGCAAATTGTTGGGAGAAATCAGTTGCTGTGAGAAAGACCAATTTGTAAAAAGGTATTTTCTGCTTTACCTAGACAAATCTTTATTTTTGCAGCTTCATCACCAAAAGAATAATTTTTCAGTGCTGTTCCTATTTTTCTCCCAGACCAATTGTCAAGTGCCAAAATGAAAAATTTTTTGCTTTGAAAAGTATGCAAAACTTTTGGAAATGGAGAGGAAAATGAATGCCCCTGATTCCTGGCATCTCCTTGCATCCTCCCTGTCACTTCTGTGCCAGAGAAGCCCAGGTCTGTGCTTTCCTTTGCCTGTGATATGCTCCCAGCTCCAGCCTAGGATGTGCCTACCCAGTCCTCTCCATTTCTTATAAACAGAGATCATTCTAATATAACATGGTAAATCAGGACTTTTCATTTCTATTTAAACGTTCAGACACTCACACAAGCAAAAATGAATCAGGATAATCGTTCTCAATTTCCATTTTTAGGTATAGTGGTCATGCACCTTGTAGATCAGCAAAAGAGGATTTCCAGCATGCAGTACAAATAAAATTTAAAAGCCTAAGTCCCATTAGTGCAATTGGTGTGGCTGGATTTCTCCACACTGAAAATAGATCTATTGCATTCATCTCAGATCCACTTAATTGCTGCTAACAACTGATCTTTTCTCATTGATCAAACTCTACTTCTGCCCATCACAGTGCAATGCTGGCTGTTACCAGACATCAGCAAGAGGGTGATTCCTTCAAAATGAAGGTTCACTTCCAGGAAGTCCAAGCCTGTGTTTAGATATATTGAAACAATTTTATTGGCATCTGTAAAATGCTCTGGTTTTAAATTCCAGTATGAGATTCTCTGCTGTTAAAATCGTTCAGTAAATGAATGTGAATTCTTTTTGTATGTTCTCTGTGTTGTTTTGAATTTACAGGTGATCAGGTTTTTTTTAACCGTGAAAGACACCTCTTAGCAGCTTAGCAGGAAGTAATGATATTGCAAGTTTCTATTTCTTAATGCCAGTGTGGCTGAAGTGCCCCTTGGCTTCATCTGTGTCTCGTGTCAGGATTGTTCTGTGTAGTTGTTTTGAAGATGCTGGTCTGGTTTATCTTCTGCCCTACGGGACTGGTCTTTAACTTCTCTATGGAAAGCAGAAATCCTGATTTTGGTGTGACTGACAAATGCAATCATACCTTGCTAGTCACACCTGCTTTCAAGGCTTTCAAGGGGTTTGGCAGGGAGGATCAATTTAGCACAGTGTCTGTGGAAGGGGTTTTTTTGCAATAGGTATAGATTTTTCCAGGAGTCCAGGTGTTCCCATAGCTTAAAATCAGGGATGAATTCCTGCTCATCCTTATCCTTACGGTATTCTATCTACAGGAGGATTTTTTGCTCTTTCAAGGGCAGGCACACATTAAAAGAAAATACTTGATCCTGAATCGACCTTCTGCAATGGAAACCAAACTAATCATCATGCTCTGCTGCCTAAGTCCAGCTAACTTTCCAAGGCATTTTGGTGGTCATATACTGGAACCACTTTCTTAGGGAAAGCTTGTTTTGGCCAAAGAGAGAGTGCATGACAGCAAGTAAAACAGCAGCTTGTGTCATTTAATTCTCCAGTATGACTTTGTTTAGCATTTCACTATGTCTTTATTGACTTATCTGGATAGCAATTATGTCATGTGCCAGAATGGTATTGTGTACATAAGAGTCACTCTCAAATACAATTCAAAGCCCACAGATTTGTTCTGAAGACCTGAGCACGTTACTGAATATATTAACACAGTCAAATTGCAAAATGCATTAACAAATCTGTAGTTTCTTTTAACTTTAAGCCCTCTAGGACTGTGAAAATCTGTAACAGTGAAAGAGTTGTGATAGCATTCCCATCCACGTGTTAGCAAAGTCTCAGGGACAGCATAACCTGAAAGAAACAGTGCTTACACTAATGTACCATAACTATTAAAAAGAGAAAGGGAAAACTAACAATAATTGAGAGGCCAGAGAGAGAAAATTCATTAGTCAGAGCAGAATAAATGTTCAGCTAATATCAGTCTGCCAGGATGGGAAAAGCTCTAAACCTAAATCCACATAATTCTCTCAGATCTCATCTACAAATTCACATTAGTCATGAATTCCAAATAAACTGATTAAAAAAAGTACATATCTAAGCTAAGTAGGCTAAACCAGGACCATCTCCTGGTATTGGTGATGACATTCTGTACCAAGCAACCAAAACAGGACAGGTAAAAAAAGTGAAAACTGCAGAATTTGTGCCTTGTGTGTGTCTCTTAATTGCTCGCAGGCTTTTTCTCACATGGTTCTTTAGAGAACAGATGGTATCCCTGTTATTTGTAAATTGGTTGCAGTACTGCAGAAACTAATATAACTCTGCAAGTTATTACCTTTTAAGCTGCACTCTTCCTTTACACCAGATTTGTGCATTGTAACATCCATAGGCAGCCATTTTCTGGTTTTATTTATTTTTAAATAGATTCTTTTGTTTTCTTTAGTTTTGGATTGGGTTTTTTATGTTTTTATTTTTCCAAAGTAGGAAATGTTTATTCAAAGGATCAATGTCCTGCCAGGACTGGTGATATATAATGAAAGTGAGCTTCAGTTTAATCTTCATTCTTTTTTAAATTATTACATGGCCAGCGTGACAGAATACATTATATTATTTTAAATGAGGGATAATGTTCTAACACATACTGGTACATACGGGAAACTATAATGGCACTTTCTGGAAATCCAGAAAGTATTTCTGCCCATATAGCTTTATTTATTTCTTTTTTCTTTTTTCACATAGAGACTTTCTTTCCCCTCAGCTTCTTCACTAAACACATATAAGGAAAACATGACATTATGGTAGGTTTCAATCTGAAATACATAACTTTAAAAGAATCGGCACCTCCCAATATCACTAAAAACAAGGTAACACAAAAAGAACCTGTTTAGAAACGGAGGTGTTTTTGAAAGCAATCATACTAGGTTGGTTTAAGAGCTTTAGTGGTGGCCAGTGGAATATACTTTCTAGTGTGGTAAGGGGAATTTGGAAACCAAACACCATCTGCAGATGCATGAACCAGTTGAAAGGGACTAGAAATAATGTTCATCATTAGAAGCCATCACATTCTCCCTTTGGAAATAATACTGATAAGCTTGAAAAGATTGACAAGTTGATGCTTCTTGTAGTGAGAAACTTGATCTGCTTACATTATTAATGAAAAAGCAAATGGTGACATTTTATGTTTCAGAGAAATCCTGTGAAAATATTTATTTTAGAAGAGAGCCACCTAAATTTAGCAGAAAGAAATAAAGGATCCTAATGGCTTAAGGCTTCAATCTGATATATTTAATCTTGAAATGCAACTTGATTTTAAAATCATTAGACTAGAAGAGAAAAAGAGAATATCTTGCACAGGTATTTGGCAGATTCTCCTTCATGCATCTAGAGTGGTTTGCCTGCCTTTCTGAGGGCTATAGGCATTCATTTAACTGGAGGCATTAGGCTTGATCCAGAGAGGGAGATGTGTGTCTGCACACTGAGCTAACCTTGCTCCTCTGCCAATTTCTCCCAGCACCCAGAGCATCCATTCCTGGATCTGCACACCTTTTTTAGTTTGAAATCTTATGGAGAATTTTGGGTCAGGGTAAGTCAAGTGCTCAAGTTCTCTTTCTTTTAAGGACAGCAGGAAGGTAAACCACACTGAAACTTGGTGACAGATGCAAACTACGCACTGAAAAGTCGTCCAGAACAGCTTTTCAACTTGAGTGACCAGTTCTGGATCTACTTAAGTGTGAATCTGAGCAGGTAATAGTCAGCCAACAAAAATGGAGAGAGAGCACCTGAGTGATCCCTGCGGGGTGATGTCTGGATCATCACCTCTTGTTCCAGCCTCCCAGAAGTTCCCCCTGCCTTGTCCTGCCTGTGGGGAGCACTGAGGGCATTAGCTCCTTGTGGAAACCACAGGTGCATGGTCCCATTTATGCACCTGCAGGGCTGTGCACTGTCCCAGGGCCATGCAGGGGATGCCATTGCAGGTGAGGGGTGGCTGAGGCTGCCCTGGCACCCTGCCACCTCTCTGGCTCTCCCAGACTGCTGAATGGGGTAGGAGGACTCAGCTCATGCAGTACCTGAGCAGGCATTTGTTTGTGCATTCCTTCCTTTGCTTTTTTGTTCTTTTGCCTATCGACACCAAAGCTGCACTTTTGCCTGCGAAGACAATATGTAAGTCTTTTTATTCTCTTTAGCATCTTCAAATACTGTGAAGGAATACATATCCTAATTGTTAGAGAATATCAGTGAATGACTGAATGAAAGACAGCGCTGTTATCATTATAATTGCATTTTGTTCAAGGCAGCATCCAATGCTGTTTTGTTCCTCATTCACATATGAGGGGTATTTTGCTGTTGTCTGTGTGCAGGGCACTCAGTTGTAAGTGTTGCTGTAGAAACTTGCATGAAACATGGAGGGAGGGATGGCTGGTTGTGGAGAGAGAAAAGCTTGGAAATGTGTGCATTTGTCTTGAAAGTACATTGTAAATTCAACCCTTAAAGTGAATTTCTGCCTTAATAAGGAGCTAGGTTGGGGTTTTTTTTCTTCAATAGAGTTTTTCCTTGTACCTTTCCAGCACTAACTGTAGGAAACATTGCCCCTCCTGGAATCATGAGAAGTGACATCAAAAATTACTCTGGTCTATAATTCTTTGAAGTAATGGCAGGTAATTTTGAGTTATTTAGTTGTTTCCTATGTCAATAAAAGGAGTGGTGGGATAACTGCATCTAGATATTACCAAGTACTGAAAATGCCAAGGAGTTCTGAGAATGAATGAAATGTGACAGTAACACAAACCAGTTTGATCTTACGCGTGGCAACTGCCAGCTGAATGGTCCTGGATGGTTGCCATCATAAACCAAATTACAGCACCTATTACTTGAAAGTGTAAATCCATATATTCATTGGCTGCCACAGCAACATGCAGCCAAATTGACCTTAAAATTGTCATCTTCATACATGGCCTGGGAGGATCTCTATACAGCCATTTTATGCTGTCCATCCTCCTCCCATGCAGTGAACTAGGAGGGAATGCCATCCTCTGAAGCTGCTAATTCCACAGCAGCCATGAATGCAGAAGGACTTTTTGGATAAAAGGTAGTATCAAGATGAAAATTTTTATTCTGGAGTCAGGGTGGAAGCAATAGGGAGGAAAGTCTCAAAGAAATCAGTTACTGAATTAATAAAACTATAGTAAGAGGAAAGAAGTATGTATCTTGGTTCTGATTGATTTTCACCACATCCCTTTCAGTCACGGAAAAATGTAATGTTCCAGTTTGTTCTGCAAATATTGTCAAGATCATTAATTTACCCCTTTTAAATTATTACAAAGCTATCATTTTAATTAAAAAATAAAAAGGCAAGACAGCCTTTTTTATTAGGGCCACTCAGTTTGCATTTCAATTCTTGTTATGGATTGAGCCCTTAGTTGCATGTCACTTACACCCTCTGCATCTACCCTTTGGCGTGATTTGAAATGAGAGAGTGGAACTGTGTCATTCAAATTCAGCATTCTTTTCTATCTAAAAATTCCCACACACCTTTTTTTGCAATCCAGTTATACAGGATCAGAGAAACAATGCTTGCAACAACAGAGGGAGCATTCATGAAAAAATGAAACTAGGCACTGATTGCCAGAGATAGAGCCCACAACAAGCCACTTTAAGTTATATGGTTCTCTCTGATTTAAGTCCCAAAGGAGGAAAGAACTCACAATTAAACTGCATGAAAATTGGAGGTTCTGTGTCGTATGTGGTCTCAGAGTTATGTAGCAACATTTACCTCCCTGCTGAGTTTTCACTTCCAAGCAGTTTATCTGTACGTGTGTGTCTAGTTTATTGCTTATTTTATTTTTTTCTTGCCTGTTTTTCTTTCCCCAACCCTATTCCCCAGGATGTTATTTCTGGTAGCGGGATGCAGGGTTTGTATGAATGACTCCACAGGGGTTCTCCTGCTCTGTATTCTGCAGGGGTTCTCTTTGAAACCCCTTAAAGCCTGCTGGCAGCAAGCAGACCCAGCTGACATGTGACCTCAGGACAGCTTTCCTCCGGCGCTGCACAACACCCTCTGGAATATTGTTACTAATTCTTGTTTGTTAAACCCTGACACTGTGCCAGGCAGAAATACCAAGCCACAGTTTCAGAGAGCCGTAGTCCAGAGAGACATAGAAGAAAAAGTGCACACAGAGGCTGAAGAGGCAAAGGAAACTCATATGTAGGTGTGATGTGTATATTTACTGCATAAAACGCTGCCAGAGTCCCCTGACCACACAAATCAAACTTCCAAACAGATTTCTAGCTGGTGACTTCCAGTAGGTTTAGCAGCAGTGCATTTGTACCTGAATAAAGATGTTAATAATCCAGGGGAAGATGCTGGATGAGAAGGAGTTTAACAGCAGTAAGACAGCTTTGATAAGCTGGCAAGTGCTCTCTTAATAGGTTCAAATCAACTGACTACAACAGCACAGTTTTCATCTTGCTTAAATGGTGGTGACCTACCTGTGTCTGCTCAGGCTACTTTCATTTGCCTGACACCACAAGCTGATATCTTGGGATTTTGAAAATCTTTAATTTTGAATTTTAATAAGCTGGCATTACCTTATTTCCTTTCAGAAATGACTGTGAATTCTGTTTATAAGCCTGCAATATGTATTTATTACTTTCCCAGCAAACTATTCACAGGTACCTATATAATGAGCACTATTAATCCTCTATAAAAATAGAATTGTTTGCCACATTTTCTTGTAAATAATTTATCCTGTCCAGTTGTCTACTCACTCTACATCTGCTCTGTTTATATGCTTCCTACTCCCATTATCAGGGAGTTTCTCACTGCCTTGCAGAAATGTGCTAAGTAGGTTGACAAATGTTTGTCATATGCAGTTCATTCTTTTTCTCCCTTCTCCAGGTGGGAGATTGTTTTTCCAACAGTATTGTACTTTTAAGAGGGTTTTGTAAATTATGTGTGCACCACATATATGCTATAAAATACTGTGTTAACAAAATCAATGAGTGTCTACAACACTTAGAAAACAACAAGACAGTGAGGTTTTTGCTCCCACAGAAAATTGTCCTGGTCTGAAAATTTTCTTCTGCACGGCTGAGCTTATTCAGTTGTGATAAACTCTTCTTCTGTCTGCAGCTATACCAGCCTTGTTATAGAAGGAGATCATTAGATTTCTTGGCTGAAAGAAATAGCACAGGGAAGCTGAGATGGCATTTTAAAGTTTGTCACTGTAGAAGCAAAGATCACTATCACTCCTGGCTTAGAGTTCCTTGCCAGTTGATTGCTTCAATTGCTCCATCCTAGGCCAGCTGGCAAGAAACAAAGTCAGGTCATCATCTGGGAAGAAGACAGCAATGCATGTGACTTCTTTATCTATCCCTAATCATGGCAAATACCTAAACATGATTCATTCATTGCTATTACTCCCAAGTTCCATATGTGCTTAGGAGATTATTATTTGTGTGAGTATCACTTCTATTTTCCTAATATTGAGAATGCTTTGTTTGAGGTACATAAGATTTGTAGTTTAATGTCTTATTCTTCATGGGACATAAAAAACACCTTTAGGAAAACTGCAAAATTCCAATTCTATAGTATCAAAATTTCTGTCATTTTTCACTTGCTCTTGGTAAACTCTATGTGATTTTTTTTTCCTGTGCTACAAGAAGTTATATATTATAGCATTTTATAGAAGTTATATATTATAGCATAAATTATAGCATTTTTTTCCCCATGNTTTTTTTCCTGTGCTACAAGAAGTGCTGATTCTAATTATAGCATTTTTTCCCCATAGTTGTTCATTATGAATGCATTCAAGACTGTGAAGTAAAATAAAGAAAAACAGTCAGTTTACATTAACAAGCAGAAGAGAATTTACATTAACTCATTTCTACATTAGAACTTGTTCAGTAATTTTTACATTTGTTTGAGAGATTCTCTTTTAATCTGTAGGGCAGGGACCACAGTAAGTCTGTTACCCTTGATGCCAGTAGTTCATGCAGAATGAATAGACTGTGATGGATTGCTTTGTTTCAACAATTGAAGTAAACAGATGGAAATTTTTACCTTGAGACCTAATAAGAGATGATGAATGAGAACTTCTGTGGAAATGGAAGTAAGGTGCACTTTCCTAAGGCATAGCAAAGTGCTGAGAGATCCCTGGGAATGATGAAAAGCAGGCAAGCAACTCCATGGAAATACACATTTTTCCAAGTAGAGAAAGTGAGGCACTCAGTGAAGCATGACTTCATGGAATCCTAGGATATCCTTAGTTGGAAGGGACCCACAAGGAAAGAAATATCTCTTTAATCCCATCTTTTCTCTTTTACTCTCTAAGACTGAAAAGGAAGCAGCTCAGTCGAATTTCAAACTTAGTTTAGATAGAAAGATGTGGTGGCATCCTGAGGCTTACAGACTTCTTCTCTTTTGTGAGGAAATTATCTAAAATGTAGTTTCAGGCATTGAATTTCTTATAGTTCCAAGCTGGGTCACCATATTTTAATTTTAGGCTTTGATATGTTGCAGTTCTCATATCCATTGATTTGTTAGATTTGGGGGGTCTAGCCTAGGTTTGATAAGTTGTTCCCAATTATAATCTCACCACCACAAGACAGCCAGCATGGTCAGGCCTGCTCCTTGCTAAAGGCACCTGACCATCTTTTGCTGTTTATCAGAACTGAACTGTATCCCTGCACTGGAAGCTTGTTAATAGAGGTTACAAGAATTTGCACATTCAATGTTCCCACTACAAATGCTATTAAATTAACTTGAATAAACACTTGTTAATGAGAGCTAAAAGTAAAACACAGAGAAATAAACCAAATTGCTTGGAGTGATATAAAAGGCTTAGTGCCTCCCTTCAATGTCCCAGTATAGATGGAATTTACTCAGTTAAATCAATAGCCTGCAGTCTATGTTTACAAAAATGGAAATCTCCATTTAATGACTCAAATTGTCTTTGTTTTACTCAGCAACACTCAGACACACTGTGCACCAGGAAATTCCTTCTTTAGAGTTGTCTCTATCTTTTTTCCTTCCTTCTACTCCCAGCACCTTTTCTTATTTTCTGGTAAATTCAATGAAAGAAATTCTCACTCCTTGCAGCATATGCACAGTAAGAACTGTGAGGCTCTCAGTCCCTCTTGGAATGCACTGCAAACTGCAAAACAGAACTTTCACTTCTCCCCTTGGTACATTTGATTGCCTGTGCTTTACCCCAAAACACAGTTAAAAAAAAAACAAACTGCTGGTGGATAGACTTCATTAATTTGCCTGTATGATATTTGTAGCAGCATTTTAAGTGAGTGTATTCATCATGCATCTCCCTCAGTTAATGTATCTGAAATCACCAGCTTTACTGCAGCATTCAGAAACGTCATTGTATTCATTTAAAAATGTAATAACTTGATGATATAGCTCTAACTGTATGAGTGGCTGAGACGNGTGTATTCATCATGCATCTCCCTCGATGATATAGCTCTAATTGTATGAGTGGCTGAGACATGTACACATGCCTGCCTCCTGAAAGTCAAACCTGGGACACTTTCAGGTGTTTATAGTGATCTGTCTTGCATCTCGGTTGTTGAATCCAATGGTGCTGGATTTTTTCTAAATCAGTGTTTTTACAACCAGTTTTAAGCCTGTAGAGTTAATGAAAATGGCATTTGTCTGAACTGTTTTGCTGAATAAAAAGAAGTAAATGGGAGAAATAGGCAGGAAGAAGGCTTGCTATTTAGCATCATCTGTACTCCATCTCAGGATGCACAGCTGACTTGGTGCTGTGATGGATCTCTAGCAAGGTAGTTTTTGTACACCTTCAACCAAAGGCAAAAATCAAAAAAAAACTGGTATGATGGATCAGGAGCACAGGGAGTGATTTCCTTGATGCTTCCAGTAAAAAGGAACAGTATTGATAGGAATAGCCAGACCCATCAGGTCAGTGCATGGCTCTGAAGTTGGTGTAATCAAAGAAATTTTAGGATTTTGACCACGGGATGATCTCCTCAACCTCCGGTCTACTGACACCTGATGGA